>JAOTAX010000006.1:28294708-28314924 GCA_025629825.1 Erythroxylum guanchezii
TATGTGATTATTATGATTAGGTTTGTAGTTCAGTATATTACTTATGATTAATAAATGTATTATTTGAAATGAAATTGTTATTATTATTCATAACATTATTCAATTCGTTATTATTATTAACTTTTTGTATTTGTGAAATTATTTATCTATGGAATTATTATTATTATTGTTGTTGTTGTTGTTGTTGTTGTTGTTTCTATTCTTATTCTTATTATTATTATTAGTAGTAGTAGTAATTTTATTAGTATTATTATTATGATTATTAATAAAACTTCCTTTTGGATATTTCATTTAATTTTAGTTATTATTTCTATTATTATTATTATTATTATTATTATTATTATTATTATTATTATTATTACTATGACCCTAATTATTATTAATATTATTTATATGATTAGTATGATTATTATTTTATCCTTAATAATAATAATAATATTATTATTATTATTATTTGTATTATTATTATTGTTATTGTTATTGTTATTATTATTTTGATGAAATTCGTTATTGGATTATACTGGAATTAAAAAAGTCTTTCATTACGTTATATTAAGGAATAAATACGAAAATGATTTAAAATATATAGAATTTAATTCCAGTATATTACTTATGATTAATAAATTTCTTCTTATTATTATGTAATTTATTGGCGAGTATTTAATATATTTATTATTATTATTATTATTATTATTATTATTATTATTATTATTATTATTATTATTATTATTATTATCCTTATTGCTATTACATGTATTATTATTATTATTATTATTATTTCTATTGTTATTATTATTGTTGTTATTCCTTTTTTTCATTAATTACATTCTTGTTATTTTAAGGTTTAGAATTGTTAATCCCTTTATTAATGTGATTATTATTATTAGTTTTCCACTTCACTGGATTACTTATTATTACCAAATGTATAATATTAATTTAAATTGTTTTATATTATTCATAACATTATTAAAAACACATTGGAAAACTACTAATAACCCAACCCACCTTTGAAACTATTGTAAACCCAACCCTTTTACATTTTTTTGGGAAATTTAAAAATTTTCATTGAATAAGAAAGAAATACACCGGCTATTCATGCGAGTGACCACGTGGCCACATGATACAAATGGATACCCTACTTCGTGTTACACTAACTGAAGATAACTTAAAACTAATAAACCAATTACTCCTTTCTGGAAACAACCATTCGATACCTAATTAGGGCTAGCGGTGGGGAGCGGGAGATGAACACAGACGGAGGCTTTTCCTTCTACTCTCCAGGTATCATCTACCTTCAATCATCTAGCAGGGGATTGTGCCTTTCATGGACACTAATTTTTTCGTCATCCCTAGTGGTGAGATGGATCGACCTCAAGCTTAATCCATCGTTGTCAATCTAGCTTGGAGTGCTCCAATGAGGTTTTTATTTCCATTTTCCTTCCCTTTGCTACTCCTTCTACTATCTAACCCTTCAGACTGATTGAGGATTGTGAGTTGCTATTTGCCAGATCAGATGATATCAGGCAAGGAGGAGGCTGGCTCTTGACGGGATTGTTTTAGATAAGTCTATTCCTTCTGGGGATTTGGTTTACGTACCAATGTTGCAGTTTGGGTGATTGTTTGGGGAGTTATGGTCCTCTTGCGCCTCAGCCACACCACACACCTACGAAGACCAGAGAGAGCTCGGAAGAATCAATGAGAATGAAATGAACCCTTTTACAATTGAAAAGGAAGTGACGACCCTCCATTAGAGTTTTCCCCCAATTCATTTCGGCAAATCCCTAATTTCAATTGCTACCGATTCCTCACATCAGTAAAGTGTCAATTTCTTACTATCTAATGCTAAGGGTTACAGGAGTAGAGTTGGGTTCACACCACCGACTAGATTTGGGTTGTTTATTTCTCAAATTTGCAGCTTTTATGGTGACAATGCCCCCTCGAAGAGCTAGAAAATCAGAGGAAACCATTGAAGCTGAGATGAGAGGGGACAATGCTGTAGACATTGCAGGTGTGAATGATGTCCCTTTTCCCATTTATTCAGAGGAAGAAGGAGAGAGGTACAGGGAACTTTGGAATAAGAGCATTGACCTTCCTATGTATTTTAATTTTGAGGTGCTAGATCAAATAGGGTTGATAGATATATTTATGACATTATGTAGGAGAGGTAAATGGGAACATTTTGTGCGAATTAATTACCCTATTTACCGTGACCTGGCACTCGAGTTTTTCACATCTTTGAGGTTTGTCTCAAGCAAACCGAAGAAATTGTGGTTTAGATTACGAGGGTAGGTATGTTTTATGGATGAGAATATGTTACGGTTTATATTTGGGTTTGCAGATAAAGATATTGATGACGGGCATCAGTCTTTCACCATAAGTTCGTGTTGGAAATATTTAATAGACTTGGATGAGTATGATCCACACATTGCATCCAATGTGCGAAACTAAAGCTGCTACATAAATTCATGTGTGGTGTTGTTTTCAGGAAACAACAAAGTACAAAATGCTCGAGGAAGGAGCTTTTCCTATTATGGTGCATCGATCATGGACATAAGCCGAACATGTTCGCTTATGTTTCTAGAACTTTGATCGAATCAGGGGGGAGAAAGGGGAACAGCCTGGGAATGGGTTATTTAGCAACTGCATTAGCTGAAAATTTTAGGATTGATCTTAGTGAGCTAAACATGTTGAATAATCATTATTTCGATGTGTCGTACCTAAAACAGTGCGAGATTATAGATGACAAAACCATGCAGCTACGAGATCCTTCAACTCGTAGAGCATTGAAGCGCAGGTTGGCAGCTGCAGAGTCAAGTTCTAAATGTAACGCTATTGAATAAGCACAACAACAAGTAGCTGAACAACAGCCGCAACCTGATTTGGGCATGGTTTATCAACTCATGGTTGATAACCACAGAAGTACACAGCAGTAGTTGGATGAAATAAAGCAGCAGATGAATTTGCTTCATCAGCGATGGAACACCCTTAATCAGCGAGTGGGCGTTATTAGCGAAGATCTACAATACGTGGGCGACAAATTATTAATTCTTATTTAATTTTAATTTGATTCTTAAGATATAACATTTGAAGTTTCAATAGATAGGTTGAGATGAAGAAAAGGTAGATATCAAGAAGAGTTGATGAATTGGAATTATTTAAGAAAATGCTTAAGTGTGGGGAAGTTGATAAGTAGTGATATACTTTTGGTCCCATATTTAATGTAATTTGCATGTTTATCCAAGTATTTTTATTTATTTTTGTACATAAGTTGTTTATATTTTATTTTTAGGTTTAATTCACTTAATTAGAGAATAAAAGAATGAATTCAGTCAAGTTTGGAACAATTTGGATCTATTTTGATTGAGTTATGGAGTGCAAGATAGTGTACATGGCCATGTAGGAGAGCTAGAAGCATATTGAATATTTCTTAAGGTACATGCAATGTTGAATAGCAATGAGTCCTTAATGACGGTACACGATTGTGTCTGTGCATGTGTTAGCTTTCACATGTCCATTTAACTAGCATGGTCATTAACACACCCTTGTTGATGCTCGTATATATCATGGTATACAGAGATCAAAATTTAAAAGATAAGATTGAGTTATAGGAAAATAAAAAGGAAGCAAAAAATACAAGAGGAAAAACCTATAATGAATGAGAAGAAGGAGAAATAACCAATGAATCCCTTCGGAGCATATTTTCATCAATCTAGAGTGAAGTTTTTAAAGACTCTAAGAATTCCATAATCATTTTCATAGATTTCTAACTATTTCTTTAGTTTTGACGTTTTATTTTTTATTATCATTAGATAAATACCTTTTGGTATATGGAATAAATAAACCCTTGGATGGAATTTATAATAACTTTATTTTGTTTTAATTATTTTTTGCTTTCATTAAGATTCAATTATCTGTTCATATTGTTCTTGAATTAATATTACCGACATATTATTTCATATGTGATATCATGAAATTGAGATTAAAAAATCCCATGTGTGATAGATCTAGTGTAATTGAAAGGAGCTACGTGAAAACCTAAAGATAAGTTGACAAATCCTCCAGATTAGGGTCAAACTTAATTGTGAAATTCATAAATCTATTAATGCAATTATAGGGATTTTAACTATAAAGATATTTCAAATAATCAATTTAGAATTAGGTGTTAATATTCTTGAGAAAGATATTATCATAATTTAGGAATTTTCATGGTCTAATAAACTTTAGAATAAATTGATTTGTGAAATCATTGTTGCATAAGAAGTCCTCAGCATTTGAATTACATGTACCATTGTTTTGTTGGTCAAATTTTCACTCTTTTGCTATCTTAGTTTCCTTAATTATGTTGATTTGTCTTTAATTTTTGTTTTAATTTTAAATATAAATTATCAACATCACCATAACTATCAGTTAGATAATAGTACTGAGTCTTCATAGGATTGAAACTTGTTGCTCTAAGCCTTCCATTATAGAATTATAGTTGCACTTCCTTTAAAATGTCTATATTAAAGGAATTTAATGAAATATATCACATACGGGAGTTATACACCATGATGTCACTACAAGAGTTAAGACATTTAGTGACAATTTTTTTGTGACAAACTATTGTTTTGTCACAAATACGAGGTTTTTTATGATAAGACAATTGATTGGCACTATTGTTTAGATTTACTGTGATGATTTATTTTTTTGTCACTACTATAATAATAATTGTGACAATTTTATATCTTTCACAATTAAGTTGTCACTATTAATATATTAATAGTGACAACTTTTCTTTTATCACTAGGTTTTGTCATTAAAAGTTATGTAATTTGGCGCCGAAATAATTTTGGCAGGAATAAATTGTAATTGTGATAAAACATATATTAGTGACTATTATTTTCTATTTATTGTGATAAAACATAGTTTGGTCACCAACATTTTTTTCTTTTTATTACTAAACGGTTAATCATCACACAATATTTTACTTATTGTGACAAAAAATTTTGACAATAAAGATTCAATTAATTAATGTCTACTTCATATTGTAACAGTAATCGAACTATAATTACGGTCACAACTATTCGTAATTTAGTGCCAAGACAATTGATTGACACTATTGTTTGGATTATCTGTGATGATTTGTATTTTTTTCAATAATATAATGGTAATTGTGGTAATTTAGTATCTTTTACAGTTAAATTGTCACTATTAATATATTAATAGTGTTAAAATTTATTTTATCAATAAGTTTTGTCAATAAAAGCCTATAAAATTTGGCGGCAAAATAATTTTGGCGGGAATTAATTGTAATTGTGACAAAACATATGTTGGTAACTAATATTTTCTTTTTGTTGTAACAAAACATAGTTTGGTCACTAATATTTTTTTCTTGTTATGACGAAACGGTTTATCATCACACAATATGTTACTTGTTGTGACGAAAACTTTTGTCAATAAATATTCAATTAATTAGTGTCTACTTAATATTTTCACAATCACCAAACTATAACTATAGTCACTATCATTTGTAATTTAGTGACAATTTTTTTGTTGCTGAAGTATTATTTTGTCACAGATACAAGGTTTATTGTCACAAAACAATTAATTGATAATATTGTTTAGATTAACTGTGATGATTTATTTTTGTGTCACTAATACAATGGGAATTGTGATAATTTAGTACCTTCACAATTAAATTGCCACTATTAATATATTAATATTCAAACTACATATATTGATAATCCAAAAGTGATCTTTTACATATCATAGATACTTGGTATACATAACTTTGAAGTTTAATAAAAAAATCAAAATAATTAAATGTTGAAATATAATAAAAATCTTGTTCCAAAATATTAAGCAAAACTCTTAACCTATTGAAAATTAAAAACAAAGTTCTTGGCAATGCTCAATCATTGTCATTGTCGCGTTCCTCATCTTCTCTTACTAAATTTGTTTTATCATCATCCATAAAAGTATCTTCATCACAATCAGTTTCTTCATCTTTTCCAGCACTCATAGTATCAATATTTAACGAATTTCCTTCAATAGTTGCAGCATCTAGATTAGATCTATCTAAAGATATTGTATCAGTATCATCCTCTAATGTAGATTCGTGAAGTGTAAAGCCAAAATTTTCATTTTCTTGGCATGGCTCATCTCTTATATCATCATCAGGAAGATCATACAAATCACGAGGCTTTGTCTTAACAACAACTTGTCAATTGAGCTCTTTAATATCTCTTACATAGTAAACTTGTTCAGTTTGAGAATATAAAACATATGGTTCATTAGTTTTCAACTTACGTGTGACATTTACTATAGGAAACCTAAACTTGTCAACCTTATATCCACCTTTATGATACACATCCCACCAATCAGCCTTAAATAAAATGGTACTATTTTGCCCATGATAATTAATTGTATGATATCTATCAAAACACCAAAATAATCCAAATTGCCTGTATTCACATCACCTTTTACAAAAATTCCACTATTTTGTGATTTCAATTACAAATCTCTGTCTTTTGTGTTAAACCTCCAACTATTGATGAGGAAGCTTTTATAACGATAAACTCGCTTGTCTGGCCCATAAGCTAAATGCAATAATTAATCACTAACTATTTCACTTCCTTTATCATGCAATTTGGTGACCTATCATGAGTAATGAGCATTAAATATTTATATTATATAATTTATAATTTATAAAAAGTTATAGTTCAAAATATATTTATAGTACTTACATATTTCTTGAACCACTGATGGAATTCTTTTTGATATCTTCTTTCTACATTTCTAGGATCCTCCCTCTTGAGTTTTTCTTTATACATGCTTCACATTAAAAATAAGTAAAATATTAGTAGTTACTTCAAGAATATATAAACCATAAAACAAATTATGAAAAATAACTAACTTCAAGAGTTAAGAGAACTTACTCCACAAACTCTCTGATTTCTTCACAATTGTCTAGCACATACATTCTAGCTTGAGCCCATTCAGCTAAGCTCAACTCATCATATTTTTTCCCAAGCAAAGGCCTACCAGCTTGTGAGAAAACTTGAAACCCAGAATGAGAATGAGCATCACTTCCCTCATCATTTCTTCCAACACGATTCAACCGAGTTTCAGTTCCATGCAAATACCTTGAACAAAAATGCATGCATTCTTGCACAATATATGCCTCAGCAATTGATCCTTCTGGACGCGCCTTATTTCTCACATATGATTTAAGCCTACGCAAATATCGTTCTATAGGATACATCCATCGATATTGTACTGGCCCAGCAAGTTTAGCCTCACTCACAAGATGAATGGTTAAATGCACCATTATGTCAAAAAATGATGGAGGAAATATTTTCTCTAATTTACAAAGTGTAAAAGGAATTGATTTTTCAAGTCTCTCCAAATCATCAAAATGCAAAACTTTAGCACATAACTCTCTTAAATAAGTACACAACTCAAGTAATGCTTCGCACACCTCTTTACCCAGCAATCCACGTATAGCCAAAGGGAGATATCGATGAAGAAATATATGACAATGATGACATTTCATTCCAAAAACTTTGCATTCAGTAAGACTCACACATCGAGAAATATTAGAAGAATAGCCATCTGAAACTTTTAGATCAATTAAGAACTGACAAAATGCTATTTTTTCAGCTTTAGATAGTGTATAACATATAGGGCGAAACGCATATCTGCCATCACTTGTGGTAGTTGCATAAAGCCCAGGGCGTATACCCATAGATTCTAAATCAAAACGAGTATTTATAGTATCCTTTGTTTTCCCCTCTATGTTCAACAAAGTCCCAATTATGTTATCATATACATTTTTCTCGATATGCATGACATCTAGATTATGTCGCAACTTAAGTGTTCTCCAATTTGAGAGTTCAAAGAAAAACTCTTTTTTCTCCAATTTCCGAGCAATAGAGCATCTTTATGCTTTCTTTTCCTTACAGTCTTCCCAAAATTCACCTGTTTAATGAAAATAGTATAATAAGAAAAAAAACAATACAAATAAAATATGCACATAATTTAAAATCAATCAAACTTCACCTGAGAAAATTGATTATATTGTTCAACAACATCATCCCCTGATAATTGTTTTGGTGCGCTTCGATTTTCTTTAGTACCATCAAATGTTCTAGCATTTTTCCTCCACGAATGATTAGTTGGTAAGAAGCGACGATGAGCAAGATAGCATGTTTTATGTCCATTTTGAAGCCTGCGAGAAGATGTTTCAAGATTGCAAACAGGACATGCTAACTTGCCTTTGGTGCTCCATCCTGATAAATTACTGTAAGCTAGAAAATCATTTATGGTCCATAATAGAGTTGCTCGTAATTGAAAATTACTCTCTAAAAATGCATCATATGTTTCTACACCTATCTCCCAAAGGAATTTCAACTCATCAATCAACGGCTCTAAGTATACATCAATATCATTTCCAGGAGCTTTCGGACCAGGAATCAAAAGTGACATCATGAAATAAGGATCTTTCATGCAGAGCCATGGTGGAAGGTTATAAGGAACTAACACAACTAACCATACATTATAAGAAGTGCTCATATTCCCGAATGGGTTAAAAACATCACTTGTTAAACTAAGTCTAACATTACGTGGGTCTACTACGAAAAAGGGGGTGCATGGTATCAAAATTTTTCTAAGCTGGAGAATCCGCTGGATGTCCCATAAACTCATTATTACACGGTTTTTCCTTACGCCATCTCATATCTTTAGCAAACTTAGATGACATGTATAATCTTTACAAGCGAGGAGTTAGCGGAAAATATGGCAACACTTTTTGCGGAATCTTTTTCCCACGGTCATACTCATTAATCATATTCCCAATATTCCCATTATTCTTCCATCTATATTCACCACATGTTGGACAAGATTGAGCATTCTCATATTTATTTCTATAAAGTATGCAATCATTTACGCATGCATCTATCTTCTCATATGAAAGCCCTATATCTCAAGAAACTTTCTTACAATCAATATATGAGCTAGGAACTTAGAATTTTATATATACTAATAATTTCTATTTGCTTGTCTGATAATATCTTGGCACTAAAAATCCGTATCATTTGTGACAACTTCTATTTTATGGCTGCCAATGCAAAAATTTGTATCGATTAAGTAATTAATTGTTAAATTTAATAATATTATTTGCGACAAACACGAACACATTGGTGATAAATTTATTGTAACATATATTATGTATTTAGTGACAACATTATTGTAATATATAACTTTCATACTTTTTCACGAAATCTTTTACACAATATAGACACTCATACAAATTTCTTTTACAACTAATGTAATTCCGTTGATAAATTGATAATTTCATTTGTGATAATAATAAACATAGTTAGTGACAATACTTTTTGTAAGAATCAATTTTCATTTTTGTGACGAAATGATGTTGACACTTTTTTTATTAAAATATTAGTGACCAAGAAGCAATGGGTGTTGATAAAAAAATTGTTAGTGACACATATTTTGTCAGTATTTATAAATATTTTAGTGGCGATAATGTTGTAACAATAAAATGAAGTACTGTTACGACTTCATTCGTCATTACTTTATATTATTTGTGTCAACAAACTTGTCATAATATGTGAAGTTGCTGTGACCATATAGTGTTGTCACACATTCCATATGTTATAGTTTTGGCACTTTTGTCACAATATAATGAAGTATTGTTACAATTTTATGCATCACTGTTTTATATCATTTGTGTTGAAAACATCGTCATAAATAAATACATTTGTTGTGATCGTATAGTGTTGTCACACATTTGATAGATTTTGGTGTCGGCAATTTTGTCAAAATAAAATGAAGTAGTGTTTCGACTTAATTCGTCACTACTTTATATTATTTGTGACGATAAACTTGTCATAAATATTTAAAGTTATTGTGATCATATAATTTTGTCACACATTTAACAAGTTTTAGTGTCAGTATTAATGTCACAAAAGTTTTACATAATTGTGACCATTGTTTAAATTAGTCACAATTTCATTAGTGACAGAGGTATTTATGACGGGAGGTGACAACTTCAAATATTGGACACTATTAATAATAGTAAAAAACATTACTGCTTTTAGTGATAACTTTTACTTTCACTAAAAATACAATTTCTTGTAGTGAGTGCATAGAAACTTCGTAATTTCGAAGTTCCATATCGATTAATCTTCACATTCTAGGTATCTATTCTGCCTATTCTGATTATGAATATGTTTATCAAATGCAATAGATAAATATCGGATCGCAATTTTTACTTCCGCTGCGTGTGCGATCCTTTAGTTGGTCCTTTGAAATGCTCTCAAAAAAATTTTGAACAATTTATACCGATCTAAATAATTGAGATTACTCAACTTATATGACAATCAAGTTCTTTTGTTTGCCATCCATACAGATAAAATATTTAAACAAATTGATAACAAGCCACAAAAGGATCAATCCACGCCAAAAAATAAACGATATTACAATTTGGATAAGATCTTGTTTCAAAATATAAGAAGACCACAGTTTCTAGAGCTACTAGGCAGAACCAACCTGTCAACAAGTTTACTAACATCTAAGAAGAATACCAACAAGTTAATAATCATTGTTTGTAAACTAGACTTGCCAATGTCAAGGGTCCAAACGTGAGCAAAGCAAGAGAACATGCTTCTATCGGGGTATAGAGGAAATCAAACACACAAAAGTGGTCAAAGGGAAGAGGCGATGCTAGGGAAGCTAACCTGAGGCTGAGGTGATATGTCACATGTCAATGCAGTAATGTTGGTGCGAAATATGCAGATGATGCATGACACATGAATCTTTTGATGGTCAAACTTCAAAGACGAGCTAGTAAATGGACAACCTAACACCAAAACCAAAAATTACCTAAAAATGGTAGCAAAGAAATCATAAGTTCTACTTACCCAAATATTGTGTAACATATTAATTCATTTGTTCCAAGTTGTGTATAATAAAGCATAAATAGAGTAGACTTGACAACAATAGAATAAGAAAATTGTACCCAAATATTGTGTACTATATTAAAAATAATATCTATCAATATCAAAAGCTTTAAAAGGTACCGACCAATGCTTAAGGGTGAGCATTATTCGAGCCGGCCCCGCTCGAATTAATTCGGGTAAGCAAATGCAAAATTTCGGATAATTTGGGCTGGCCCGGGTATTACCTGAATTATTTTCGGGCCGAGACGAATAATTCCGAAAAAATTCGGGCCGGCCCGATTACTCGAATTAGGTTTAAAAGAATTATAAAATAGGATAATTAGGGTAATTCGGGTAAATCGGGCCGGGATAATTCGGGTAAATCGGGTAAATCGGGCCGGATAAGTTCAGGTTCAAGCCGGATAAGGGAAAAAAATTTCGGGTAATTCGAGCGGAGCCCGAACAGTGAAAATTGGGCCCGAATTACCAGAATACTCACCCCTACCAATGCCTAAAATACCAGAAAATACCTATCAATTTTAGGGCAAAAGTGTAAAATTGAAAAGTTAAATTAACTATTTCAAATTGTACAATTAAAATACTAAACCCTTCCTTTTCCAGCATTCACAATTTGACCTCAATCTCAAATCACTTTAACTTCCGTGAAAGAAAATCATAGAAGAAATAATGGAGGAGACTAAGGATTGGAAGGGTCTTAGCATTGTTGTCGAGCATACGATGCAAAATTGTTGCCAATAAAAATGAAGTACAAAAGAGAGAAGGAGAAAGAGAAGAGTCTAGAACTTTAGAGAGAGAGAGAGAGAAAAAAAGAGAGATACACATTAGCTAATTTATATCTTTTCGTGTGAAAGAAACGGTTATAGTTTTATATTAGTCACAGCTATAATATTTTTATATATAATAATTCTTTCTCTTTTAAAAAACCTTGTCCTCAAGGTTATAGAAACAAAAAATAAATAATCTTATTTTCTTTTCACCACCCATCTTCTTCACAGCATCACCAGCAATTGCTCCTTTAGCATCGTGGAGGAAGGAGATTAGATTATTAGAATGAGACACAATTAAACAAAAAACTCCAGCAATGTAAGCACCTAAAAAGCTCACAATTTGCTCATTTAACAGAACTCCAAAATCAAATGAAATGCTTCAATACTTTGTAGGGTCAATCTGCACCAGGGACGCCACTAAGCCTCCTAAAATTTAAAAGAATTAAGTATTTTTTATTTTTAATAGATATATATATACACATAAGTACGAAATTATTTGAAGTTCAATAATACATTAGGCCCTTAAAATTTAAAAAAATTAAATATTTGAATTATCCGATCTTAAATTCCTAGCTCCGTTAGTAAACGTTACTCTTAACAAAATCAAGAGGAGTAAGTCATGTGGGTTAGACCACAGCTGAGAAGACCACCAGCCGTACAAATAATGTAGAAAGTCGGAGAGTACATCTCGATCTTACTAGGATCGCTAGAAGAGGGGACGAATAAGGAACCATCAGAGTCGACGTCTTTCTTATTCATGAGGGGTGGACTCTACGACCAAAGACTTTATGTAGCCCTTCTCTTACATGGGTTGCTCGTTTCGATTCGTGAGTTCGGGAGTAACTGCAATAGTAGCTCCCATTTCCACTCCTTGTCGCTTCAAAAATTGTGTCACCACTGTTTTAAGTTGCAGCAGGTTATTCTCCAATTGTTTTTGTTCTGTTTAAAGCTTCTAGAAACATTTTCTCATTCCTACTTTGACATTCAAGAAACATTTTCTCGCTTCTGATATTTGCTTCTATCAAGCTTTTCATGTTTTCTTCGATTCCACGGATAATCGACTTCTGTGATGCCATTTGTTGCGAATAAAAATGAAGAACCTAAGAGAGGAGAGAAGGAGAAAGAAGAGCCCAGAAAGAAGAAAAAAGAATAGAGAACTTTAGAGAGAGAGAGAGATACACCCACACACATTAACTAATTCATATCTTTCCTTGTGAGAGAAACGGTTTCAGTTTTATACTAGTTACAGTTATGTAACATCTATAATATTTTTATACGTAACAAAATCGGGGCAAAATCGCCAGGCCAAGATCACAGTAGTGTCATCGGCTACAACGCTGGTGATCAAAGCCCTAAAAGAGCCGAAGAGGTACACGAAGAAGATAAAGAACATCAATCACAAATTTCTTTGATAATGAGCTTGATGTTGCTAAGAAAACAAAAAACACGGAGATGAATTTGAATTGATACGGCAACAAACGTTGGATTTTTGATGCTCGACAAAGTAACATTGTTATGGGTTATTAAAAGCCGATTGTAATGATAAATATAGAGATGAGTTTAAATTGGTACGGTGAAAAAGGTTGAATCTTTAAGGCTTTGATGGAGTATTACGTGCTTATTGTTATGTCTCTGAGAAGATTTTTCCTGTCGGTCGGATAATGGGTGTAAAAAAGGCCTTCGGATCCTCTGGCCCAGGTACTCTGTACCTAGCCTGTGCCAGAGGATCTCAGCCTTCCATTTAAGACTCAACTTAAATGGAAGGCTGAGATGTGCCAGAGTACCTGGGCCAGAGGATCTGCTCCCGTAAAAAAGAATCTGTAATGAATGCATTTTTGAATAAAAAATATAACACACTCATGTGATATCTTCCTTAAAAGTGTAATCTTGTATCTTTGGTTAGTAAATGGTAATATTAAATTTCACATAACGTCTTAACCTCTAAAATCAGTATAATTGTTCAAGATGTTTGAACGAAAACTTCAAACTTGATCATTGTAACTCTTTATTTTCATGTATCATATAAAGATTCAGCTCATTATTGCTTTCGAAAGATTCAAACAAAATTGAAAGAAGAAATCAATCGACCAATAAATCAAAATCTAAAAGACAGGCAATTATGATGCGTTTCATCAAAATTCGAACTATAATAACAGAGGACCATACTTTTTAATCAAGACATTGGCACATGGAAAGTCTAATAACACGAGAGACAGACAAAGCCTTAATTATATAAATAAATCTATATCTAGATTTACACAAAACATAGCAGAGGGAAGAAGAGAAGAAAAGTGATTGGAAAGTTGTCCCACCTCCACCAACAGCAATACATTGATCACCACTAAAAGGGAAAAGGAAAAAGGGCAAGCAAAAATTTTCAACCCCACAAATGCATCCAACATGAAGCAAAAAGGAACAGGCCATTGTAATCCAGCTTTAGTCCACCATCACTCATGTCAGTGTTGATTCCAGCTCCTGTTGGACTTACTCCGTTGCCGATTCCTCCTACTACTCCGTTGGAAGGAGTTGCAGTGTAAGGAGTTGTGGATGTGGGAATGGTAGTATTTCGGGTTCCCGTAGTTGGTGTGACCGGGGTAGGAGTTGTTATGCCTGAGCCTGTAGCACTGGAGCAAGAAAACAAGCAACAGTCAACCAAATAGTAGATTCTTGGCACCACAGCAGCAGCAGCATCTAACGATACTCCTTGAACAAATGAATAGTGCTCAAGCTTAAGGACATGCAGGTTGAAAGTAACCACAATACAAACGTCAATGGACCGCAAAGAGTGGGAAAACTTTTCCTAGGAATTTTGTTTAATAAACATCTCAGAAATTTTAATTTTGTCAAAGCAAACTCAGAAAAACTATAGCATTTACACGAACCAAAACTTAGTTTCTTTGAAGGAACATCACACTGCAAGAGGCATAACTTAGTAGCCATATGTTATCTAGACCGCAAATAGATTGCAGGCAAACAAGGACAAAATTACAATTTCAATCAACAATTCTCCTGAAGCTAGGGGCCAGCATCTGGCCCCATGTTCTGCGGTGCACAAAAGCATAGAGGTAACCTTGCTTTTGCTACAGTATGAATGAAAAAGAGAGGCGCAACTGTCTCCAAGTCAATTAGAATAAGATGTCCCTGTCCTGTCCATCAGCTAATCCAAGAAACAACTAAAGACCTAGTGTTCTTCAATCTTCATCCAGTGCACCTAAACATTTTATGTTTTGAGATTCAGTTCCTCTTCCCAAATTGGTGTACAAGGGATCCATAACCACTATAGCTAGAAGCAGATTTTCTTCACTCCAAATTTATACATAAGAGAGTGACAATACTAATTTGCCGCTCAACAAGTCACTTTGGAACCGTAGACTCACACCTACACATCCCAATATTCAAAAAGTGGGTTTATATCTCCAAAATTTGATAATCCCAACGCTTAGTTACTAATGAAAAATTTACCCCACTTTACTAGCTGGTGGCAGTATGTCGCTCAATGGGAACCGAACTCCTTAGCACCTGCTTTATGTCAAATACTCCTTTTGACCACAAAGCACAGCATCAAGTAAAATAACAGACAAGTGTTCAAAAAATGCAACAATATTGCTAAATTTCTCCTTTCTGATCCATATTAGTTGACCTGTAAGCTACATATAGATTAGTTTGATGATGCTATTCTCAATAATTGGATGGATGATATAACATGAAAAAAAAAATATATATATAAAAAAAATGGATTCTCATGCGAGTGGAGAACATCATGATAACATGAGTAAACACGATAAAAAGATCTCAACTTAAATACAACTATCGGTTCATACTGAAAGAAACAAACAAAAGATATATTAAAGGTGAAAAGGGAACGGGTCATGAAGATTTTACTAGCACAAAGGATTCAAAAAAGAAAACAGTAGACAGAGACTGAAAATTCTTGCAAAAATCCACCCCTTTTCCTCCATTACCAAAAGGGAAGATGGCCCATTCCACCAAGAAATAGGGGCCAATTTTATTTTTGAGGACAGGGATCTAGGGTATGTGTTAGGAAATCGGAACAAGATCAAATTCCGAAGGCAACAAAATAAGCTAGTACTTCTTACTTAATTCTTTCTATAACTCTAGAGTTACAGTAGGGAGGAATCTAAATAAGATAATAAAACTAAGCAAGACAACCTTGAGCCACATTCCTACTATTTTAAGTTACAAGGTTTAAAAATATCATACTGGCTTCTTTAGATTAAAGCCTCAATGTAAGCTCAAAGTTCAAACCCATTTGCCAACATTTTTTTATTTTTGGGGCGTCGAACCACACTATTAGGGAAAGGGGGATTTTGGCTAGAGTTTGTTAATTGCCCAAAACACACTTTTAAGGTAAGTTGGTGAATGTATGACAAGAATAAACTATTCTCAGCGTCAGGAAATCGGTGAGTTTCGCAATTCCCAAATCCATGCCAAGAACTTAACTTACTTGGCTTACTTGTTGGACGGCGGTGGAGTTTCCATTACAATATGGGAATGCTAATAGCACATTCGCAAGACAATCACAGCTAATTTCAGGCATTTTTAACAGTTTAACTTAACTAGCATAAGAGGCCTCCGACCATTGAATCCATGAAATGAGAACATTAACTTGAAAAGTAACAGTTAGATCTGACAGTTGAAGACCTGACGCCCTATTTAAAACTAGAGAAAAGCCAACGAGAATAACTGGAACACAAACTAGGTTTTCAGGCAAAGGAAATTTTGCCGCCATTCAGAGAGAAGAAGAAAAGGCAAAAAGAAAATGAAAAGGGTAAATGGTAACTGGTAAGGAAAAAATATACCTGCTGGTACTGGTAGCAGGGTAAGCACAGCCATTGATGCCTGTATTTGAAGCCGAGAGTACGCAAATGAGTGCCTTGCTTTCTTAAGAAACTTTTTGTTTAGAACTGATTTAATAAGTGACAACTTACTGGGATCACTAGTAGAGATGGTGGCAGTGCCAGAGAAATCACAAGTGCCTTGAGCTTGGCCCTTCTTCTGGAAGTAGCTGTTGACAGCATAGGAGCAATGTGCCCTCACTGTGTTGGGGAGAAAACATGGACCATTTTGGCGGGTAGGATTGCAGTCAGCCCCAGCTCCACAAGCATAGTCCAGTGTCTTTTGGAGTGCTGTGTCCGCCATTTCCTTGCAAACACACCATGTGCTGCCTAACAAGAATATTCAGTTAAAGGAGATTTTTTTTTTCAGCAGACAAGGGAATAAGTAGAGAAATGAAACTCCATTTGACAAAATGTAGCTTATCCATCTGGAAATGGAAGAGGGATAAAAGACAGTGACAAAGAACCCAGAGTATGGGTTCAGAAACAAACAGCTTGAGGAAAACAGTAATAATGGACACTGAAAGAATGGTGAATAGTGTTCTTTTCTTTGGAAAAGTTACTAAATACTTCCAAACCAGATCATAATTAACTTGAAGGAAATAGGTTACAGGTAATGTTTAGTTCCAAACCAGCCCGGTCACCCTAAAGCACCTCCAAACAAAATAAAGAAAACGATGAAACACAGAAGAAAAAACGAAAAAAGGAAAGGGTAAATATAGGAGTATTACTTGCATGGCCAGTCATGGCCAACAAAAGCATAGCAATAGCTAAGAAAGCAGCCATGA
This sequence comes from Erythroxylum guanchezii, assembly GCA_025629825.1. Taxonomy (NCBI): domain Eukaryota; kingdom Viridiplantae; phylum Streptophyta; class Magnoliopsida; order Malpighiales; family Erythroxylaceae; genus Erythroxylum; species Erythroxylum guanchezii. The sequence goes on from JAOTAX010000006.1 coordinate 28,312,078, forward strand.
CAGGTGAAACAAAGGGGGACTGAGAGCACCAATGCAGAGATAAGTTTTGAACAGAGAGGGAGAGAGAATGTGCACTGTGTGACGGAGAAATGAGGGAGGTAGGGGTTAATATCTAAGGCCAAATAAAAAAGGTGGTAGACTGTGGGCCGCAGGTGACACAGCTTGTCGTCTGTTTGTGAATTGTACTCCTTTCCCGGAAATCTACTAATTTTATTTTAATTAGAAGTTTAATTTTTAATATTTATGACCATTAAATAATTATTAATTAATTAATTAATAATAGGCTTTGGGCCAGGGCGAGACGTACAGCTGCATAAGCTATTTATTTACCGGTGAAGTGAATCCCACCTAATGAACTCAACTCACAAGAGAAACTCATGGCACTTCTGGAGTTGGAAGTCCCAGAAATATTGTGGTCTCGAAAGAGGGTTCTCTGTGGTCGGAGCTAAAAGGGAAGCGGATGGTCAAGTGAGTTTTGTTTTTGGCTAATCATGAAAAGAGCAATGAATGTGAAATGGTCGTGCTCGTAATCCGAAAAGGAGAGAGTAGAGGAACTTAGTGATGATAAAGATGACGACGATGATGATTAAGAAGAAGAGAGTGACTAGGAAGGTGATATTAGGAGGAACAACAAGAGAAACTGGTGGGAGATTATGAACACAACCCATAAATAATCAAAAGGTCAAAACGGAAGTGAAGAATCAAGTTGCGCTCTGCAAACAGAAGAGGAGGAACAAAGATGTCAAAGGCTACATATATATGAAGATGCATGGTAGACTACTGAGAGGTAAGTTTATACACGAAATAGTTATGAGAGAGAGAGAGCTGGACAGACAACAAAAGAAAAAGGTCAAAAAGAGAGATGAGAGGAGAAGATTATGATGTTTAGGACCGTGGTGGGTGTCTCATTAATGTTTGTTGTCTTGCTTGGCATTGTTTTGGGATACCTTATGAAGAAGACATTCCATTTACTTCTCTTATGTTACCCATCAAATAAACTTGAACAGAACTGACCTCAGCCACTCTACGCATTTGCTTAGATCATTCCTCCAGGAAGTGAAAGTGTAATTGAACTTCCCGAATCAATTCAACATCTTATAAACCTAGAACACTTGGATCTCAGTTTTTACTAACTCTTCCAGCCAGTCTTGATTCCAAACGTCTCAAGTTTCTTGATCTATTCTATCATATTGTTCAAAAATACAAAACTGCCCAAAGACTAGATTCAAGTGGGAGTCGAGTTAAATGACTTCCTTCATCCTCTGAACACTAGGAATTTCTTCCAGTTCTTCAGCATCATTAAACAACTTCCCAAGTTGCAGTTCCTCAGCTGAAGCAATTGGAAGAATCTTTTGTCCGTAAAAGATCTCAAGTCGTCTCTTGAAATGCTAGAAGCAGATGAATGCAGTACTTCATTAGAAAGTCTATTTCACATTAAAATCTTCTCCGTCAAACGACATTCAGCTGGCTAGATAGGTACTTTTAATGACAACAACTACAGTTGATCTCCTCCTACTCTTAGGACAGCTACAAGCACGTGGACATAATTTCTGAGAGTTATTAGGTAAACATTTACAACTGGTGGTGTGACACAAAATCAAAATTAAAGAAATAGCTTTATGATCAATTTTTGATGTAAAAACAATATTTTAGTAAAATAATATTTTCATTTTGCAATAATGACCATTAATGACTATCAAAAATTGGATCCATCAAATAATACTAAATATAGGATGGACAAATAGCTATAGAATACATCATTCAACCTAATTACTCCTGACAATTAAGTTTGAGTTTAGTTCGGCTTGAATAGGTTTTGAGTTGGGCTTAACCCTGGCAAGTTCAATTGAAAGACTAAAATGATCTTATCATTTGCTCAAAATGACGTTATTTTGAATTATACGTTCGAGTTCAAACTTATTACGACCCGATCTGACCTATTGTCATCCTTAATTATTTCTCATTGAGAAAGAAAATGACAATAGTTAATGCTTCACATGCTTAATTCCTTGTTGTCCTTGACCTCACTTTCTAACCCCTGTAAATTAAATATTTTTTAGCCATTCAGCTTTTAATAAACCATGGAACTAATAAGTCTTTTTTAGCTATTCTTACCTTTTCCTTATCAACAAGGGCTTTTCCTTATCTCCTCCTTAAAAGGGAGAACACAACAGAGGATACCATAATCAGATGAGAGAGAAACAAATAGAGAGCATGTAGGAAAAGAGCGAGAATGATGAAATTAGTTGAAAAATAGAGATGAGTGAGCAAGAGCCATGTAAGAGAGAAAGAATATGTAAAAATTGACAAGAACCAAGTCAGGAGCATATGAAGATCAAATAAAATATGAAGAAAAGGAGAAGAACCACTTGAAGAACAAACTACAAAAGAAAAAAATGCACAAAAGATGAAAAACCACGACTGAACATAGCTAAAGACACTACAACAAAAATGACATATGGTAACAGGTGATAAGTGCTATTAAATATGAATCGTAACACTAATGAGTATGCTATGATAGCCTATGTTATTAAAGATATGATGCTTTAGTAATAATTTTGACATGTTATTGTCGAGTTTAATATGACATTTATTAATGGCTATAAATGTGTTTATATTACATTTTATAAATGCTATAAATTAGTTATTTGTAACATTTTTAAAAATATATTAACTTTTTTTAATATCCTTAAATTGCTGTAGATAAGTATTTTGTAACAGTTTTGAAATGTTAAACATGATTTTTCATAACATTATTTAAATGTCATTGTTGAGTTTATTATAGTATTTATTAATAGCTATAAATGATTTTATGTTACATTTTGTAAATGTTATTAATTAACTATT
>JAOTAX010000006.1:28322898-28345411 GCA_025629825.1 Erythroxylum guanchezii
CGGAGGTGGTGGGTTACCTAGAAAGGAGGAGCACTAACGCCATGAGTTGAAGGCGGTAGTCATTTCTTGAATGTGAGCATTATGTGATTCAACCATTTGCTGCAGAATGGCCTGATTAGCACGAAGAGTGGAAAGAGTATCGCCGAAACGATGGAGATAGTGACCTTGATCAGTAACTAAGGCACGGAGAGCAGCTTGTTTAGTTTGGATAGTAGTGAGTGTATAGTGGAGAGCGCTAAGATCAAAGTGGGAAGAAGCAGGTGGGAATGAGGAGAGTGGTAAGAATTTAATGGATCTGGAGTGGTGTGATCGAGTAAAGGCATCCAATCAATATTGGATGGGTCACTAAGAGTGGTGCGGGCTGGACTTGGTAAATGGAATTTGACATTATTGCGATAGACCCAACAATGGTGTCCCCTAACCGATTTACACATGTGCATAGCTTCCAGAGATGGGTAATCAAGTCGCTCTGAGCCTTGCACAAGAAAATCCGTATTAGCAAGGGGGTCATAGCTGAAAGCTAAAGCAATGGGGGTAATTAAACCATCTATAGAAATTTCCTCGATAGGTTGAATAGCGACATGCAGGAATTGAGAGGCTAGGAAAGAACCGGCACCAACAAGTTCACCATTGTACATAGCATATAAAAAGTACAATTTAGGGGAGCGAACAACGTTTGTGTTACCTGCTCTAGCGAAAATGCCACTGTATAATATTCAATGAGCATAGCGAAGGCAAGGGTTTTTTATGCATGTGGCCTTGGAAGAGCTAGGGTTATAGGATGGGCCATCAGCAATTCGAGACCAAAAATGAAATCGGTCAAAGCAAGGGTGAACCCTACGATGAGTGAAGTCTAAGCCAGTAGGCAAGCAGTAAATAGCATTAAAGTCATCCAAGGTTAAAGTGTGTCGGTGGCCTAAAAGTTGAAAGGAAATCTTGCCTATTTCACAATCATGACCGTGAGTGACTTCAACAAAAATTATACTAAAAAATTCCAGGGTTATGTTCGAATATGTTGAGCACCTAACATCCAGAAAATTTCGCAAACCAATAGCACCAAACAGTCTATAAATATCAGCTAATAAATCCAAGTCACTCAAAGTGCCCTCATCATAATACTGAGTTGCAATTAGAGGCCTATTTTTCAACCTTTGATATCTAGCACATTCATCGGTATCAAATAAACCAATAGGATTGGAATTACCTAGTTGCTGTGGTGGTTAAGACGATTCAGCATGGGTAGTGCCTAACCCACCAAGTGTGGTTTTTCTCCTCTTAGGTCCCATTGGTGAAGGAGTTGAAGAGAAGGAGGATGAAGGAACAGAGAGATGGTGAAAATGGAGATGAAAATCGATTCGGGTGATGGAGGTGAGGTTGAAGATGATGACAGAGTGAAGAATAGTAGAGTGAAAAGTAGAGAATGCTAGAATGCGATTTTTAAGGTTAAGAAGATAAGAGAAGAAAGAGGAAGAAATGAAGTGTAAAGAGAGAGAGAGAAAATAGAGGGGTTATGAACGAAAATGACAGTGAAGGAGTGTCACACGATCCGTGTGAATATACATGGTCTGGCAATGTGACTTTCGGGTGGGAAGTGAATGGGAGGCTAAGAGTCACATGGTTTGTGTGAACATACACGGGCAGACCGTGTGACTTTCAGGTGAAAACTTGAATTGAAAGCTAGAAGTTACACGGGCTATGTGAATTCACACGGTCAGACCGTGTAACTTTTAGGTGAAAATGAAATTTTAGGTTGGAAGTTACATGGGCTGTATGAATTCACACGGGTAGACCGTGTAACTTTTGGAATCTTTTTTTTTAAGACAAAATTTGAAAGAAATAAAGCAAATGCGAGAGAAATAACTTAAACAAATGCGTAAAAATAAGGCTTATTAAATGGTATGAACAAACCGTGAAATGATGTCAGTTTCATTGTGGTTCAGAAAGTGCCAAAGTTGTTATGACACCTAATGGATGTCCTGTAAAATAGGGCTTCAGGCGCTGTCCATTGACCTTGAAGGCTCCGAAAATTTCACTCTAAACCTCAACCGCACCATGTGGAAACACTTGTGGAATTCAATATGGACCAGACCATCTAGACTTGAGTTTACCTGGAAAAAGGACGAAGACGAGGGTTAAATAACAAAACTAAATCACCTTCTTCAAACTGCTTCTTGGTAATATGTTTGTCATGCCACAGCTTGGTTGCCACAACTTGGTCTTTTTCTTATACAGGCAAGAACTTTCATAAGCATCCAACCTTAAAATATCCAACTCATTCAATTGCATTGCCCACTTTTCGCCAGTAGATTTCATGTCAAAGTTTAAAGTTTTGATAGCCCAATAGGCTTTGTGTTCCAACTCCACTGGTAAATGACATGCTTTGCCGAACACAATCCTATATGGTGTCGTACCTAACGGTGTTATAAAAGCTGTATGGTAGGCCCAAAGAGCATCGTCAAGTTTTAAAGACTAGTGCTTCCTTGACTTATCAACTGTCTTTGCTAAAATACCCTTGATTCTCGAATAGAAACTTCAACCTGCCCACTTGTTTGAGGGTGATAAGGCGTAGCAATCCTATGAAAGACACCATATTTCCGCAAAAGATTCTCAATGGGTTTATTACAAAAGTGAGTACCATTGTCACTCAAAAAGGGCTCTTGCAAGTCCGAAACAAGTGAATATATATTTCTTCAAAAACTTAATTACCACCTTAACATCATTCGTGGAAGTTGCAACTGCCTCAACCCATTTCGAAACATAATCCACTACCACTAAAAAGTAGAGATTGTTATGGGATTTAGGAAATGGACCTATAAAGTCAATTCCCCAAACATCAAACAATTCAACCTCCAATATTCCAGTTTGTGGCATCTCAACTCTCTTTGATATATTTCCCAATCGTTAGCAATTATCATATGTAGCCACATAGTGCCTTACATCACAAAACAAATTAGGCCAAAAGAAACCTGCTTGGAGAACCTTGGCGGCTGTCTTATCTAGACTAAAATGACCACCATAAACTGTCGAATGGCAGTGGTGAAGAAAACACTGGACTTCATCTTCAGGTAAGCATCGTCGAAAAATGCCATCGCCATAATATTTATACAGTAATGGTTCTTCCCAGACGTAGTATTTAGCATCAGAGATGAGTTTCTTCTTCTATTGATAAGTAATCCCTGGTAGGAACACTCCACAAACGATGTAATTAACCAAGTCGGCATACCATGGTGATGCAAGAGATGATATAGCTAATAGTTGTTCTCCCAGGATGGAATCATCGATGGGACATTCTTCATTGGGAACAGTAATCCAAGAAAGGTGATCGGCTACCACATTCTCAATACCAGCTTTGTCCTTAATTTCTAGATCAAATTCATGCAGTAATAAGAACCATCGGATAAGACGTGGCTTAGAGTCTTTCTTCTTCAATAGATGTGGTATAGCTGCGTGATTTGTAAAAACAACAACTTTGGAATTAATTAGGTAAGACCTAAACTTCTTAAGAGCAAAAATAACAGCTAAAAATTCTTTATCTGTGGTAGCATAGTTGATCTGAGCTTCATCTAAAGTACGACTAGCTTAGTAGATGGCATAAGGCTTATTATCCTTTCTTTTTCCCAAAATAGCTTCTAAAGTGTGATCACTTGCATCGCACATCACTTCAAATGGAAGATTCCAATCAGGTGCTTACATAATTGGTGCTGTAACTAAAGCATCTTTCAACCTGTAATAAACACTCAAACAATCCTCATTAAATGAAAAAGGTACATCCTTGACAAGTAAACGTGTTAGAGGTTTTGCTATTTTAGAAAAATCTTTGATCAATCGTCGGTAAAAAATATGTCCGAGAAAACTTCTCACACCTTTTACTGAAGTAGTTGGGGGCAATTTTTCAATTAATTCCACCTTTGCTCTGTCAACTTCGATACCTTTACTTGAAACCAAATGACCCAGTACAATCCCCTCTTGTACCATAAAATGACACTTTTCCCAATTCAAAACTAAATTAGCTTCTTCACATTTTTCCAACACTTTTGACAAATTTGTCAAACAATCATCAAATGACAAGCCATAAATAGAGAAATCGTCCATGAACACTTCCATTATGTTTTCAATGAAATCAGAAAATATGGCCATCATACAACGCTAGAAAGTAGCAGGGGCATTACAAAGACCAAAAGGCATTCTCCTATATGTAAAGGTACCATAGGGGCATGTAAAAGTAGTTTTGTCCTAATCTTGTGGGTGAATTGGAATCTGGAAGAAACCCGAATACCCATCAAGATAACAAAAATGAGAGTTTCTAGCAAGTCTTTCTAACATCTGGTCAATGAAGGGAAGGGGAAAATGATCTTTTCTAGTTGTAGAATTCAACTTACGGTAATCTATGCACATTCTCCACCCGGTGACAGCCCTAGTTGGAATGAATTCATTCTTTTCATTTGTCACTACTGTCATCCCTCCTTTTTTAGGAACTACATGAACTGGACTAACCCACTTACTATCCGAAATAGGATAAATTATGCTAACCTTAAGCAATTTCAAATTTTCCTTTTTGACCACTTCTTGCATACTAGGATTTAATCTCCTTTGATGCTCAATGGTGGGCTTATGGTCGTCCTCCATTAAGATTCTATGCATGCACACAGAAGGATGAATTCCCTTAAGGTCATCTAAAGAATAACCTATGGCCTTTCTATGCTTTCTTAAAACACTAACAAGTTTTTCAGTATCGACAGCATCTAAGTTAGCATTCACAACCACAGGATTAGTAGAATTAGGGCCCAGAAATTCATACCTTAAATTGGAGGGAAGTGGTTTGAGTTCTACCTCAAGTGCTCTCACCTCAGTTTGTTGATCTACTTCTAGAACTTCAAAATGCTCTTCTTTAGCTTTGTAGTTTGTAGGGATACTTTCTAAATCATTAGCAATCATGGCCACTTCTTGAATCTCATCACTTGGTGTTCCATTAGTAAGTAAACAATGCTCAAGAAAATCATTCGAATGTTGGTTAGACAAATGGGTATTTATAATGGAATCAATGATATCAATTCTAAACAATCATCAGGCAAGCTCAAAAATTTAGTAGCTTTTTGAAAGATCAAATTGAACACAATCCTCACCAATCTCAAAAGATAAATTGCCATTTTTCACATCTATTTGACATCCTGCTGTAGCCAAAAATGGCCTTCCAATAATGATTGGGGTGCGGGTGTCTTCCTCCATTTCCAAAATAACAAAATCAACAGGCACATATAAATTACCTACTTTAATAGGCACATCTTCCAATACACCATCAGAATATTTAACAGATCGATCTGCTAATTGCAAAGCAACAGTAGTAGGTGTCAATTCTCCCAGATCAAGCTTCTTACACAAAGAAAGTGGCATTACGCTCACACTTGATCCTAAATCACATAAGGCACGTTCAATTGTTACTTTACCAATTTGGCAAGGAATTGAAAAACTAACAGGATCTTTGGGTTTCGAAGGAAGCTTGTTTTGAATGGCAGCACTACATTCAACAGTCAAGGCAACAGTTTCATGCTCTTCTAACTTTCTTTTATTTGACAAAATTTCTTTTAAGAACTTAGCATAAGAAGGCATTTGAGAAAGTGCATCGATGAAAGGAATGTTGATGTAAAGCTTTTTAAGAACTTCTAAGAATTTCCCAAATTGAGCATCTAACTTGGCTTTGGCCATCCTATGAGGAAAGGGTATTGGTGGGGTGTAAGGTTTGTGGAAGGGCTTTTGTAGTTCCTTAGAAGGATGATTATCCTCACTCTCCTTCCCTAGCTCAACTTCTGTTTCACTACTAGTCCTATCCTGAGTTTCAACTGTGCTTTCTTTTATAGAATCATTTCTAGGATCATAGGGTCCTACCATTTGTTTTCCACTTCTCAATGTCACAGCTTTACAATGTTCCCTAGGATTGGTTTCAGGTTGACTAGGTAATTTACCTGGTGGTGTGGTCGATGAACTAGCCTGATTTGCTATTTGGTTCTCAAGCAACTTGTTATGAGTAGCCAACAAGTTTATCTTAGAGGTTAATGGCTTGATGGTTTCATCTTATTGTCTTTGGGCTAGTAGCATAGATTCCATCATATTTTCCTGGTTTGATTTTGGAGGTCCTGATGGATTGGAAGGTCTTTTAAAACCAGGAGGTGGCCTAATGTTTGGCTGAAATGGGAGGTTTTGGTTAATCCTCCAGAAGAAATTTGGATTGTTCCGCCAACCTGGGTTATAAGTGTTTAAGTGTGGATCAAATTGAGGTCTTTGGTTAAGATTGTTAATGTCATGAACTTGATCACTACCCTGATCTTGGGCAAAAGGACTACCAATTTGACAATTAATAGACACATGATCAACAGAACCATAAATTTCACTTACAGAAGTAGCACTACTAGCATTCACAGAATTAACATTCAAGCGATCTATCCTGTGAGTCATGGCATCAACTTTAGCAGAGAGCATAGTAAGTGCATCAACATCATACTTACCTAGAGTACGTTTTGCTGCTCCTCGCTCACTAGACCATTGGTAGTGATTGAGAGCCATCTCTTTAATGAGATTGTATGCATCAGCATAAGTTTTATTCAAAATTGCTCCACCAGCTGCAAAATTGATTAAGGTCCTCATTGACTAGAGTAATCTATTATAGAAATTATTAAGGACCATCCAAGATGGTAAGCCATGATGTGGACACAATCGAAGTAGATCTTTATAATGCTTCCACTCTTCATACAATGTCTCATCATCTTTCTGTGTGAATGTTGAGATTTGATTCCTGAGATTCGTCGTTTTGCTTGGAGGGAAAATACTTGGATAAAAATGTCCTAAAGAGTTGATCTCATGTAGTAATAGATCCAGCTAGAAGTGAATCAAGCCATGCTCTTGCCTTATCCCTCAAAGAGACTATTAAAAGGCAGAGGCGGATTGCATTTGGGGTGACTCCATTCATTTTCAGAGTATCACAAACTTCAAGGAATATCGTTAAGTGCATATTCGGATCCTCGACAGGTGACCCTCCAAACTGCGACTGCTGAACCATAGGAATAAGAGCTGGTTTCAACTCAAAATTATTTGCTTCCATAGTTGGATTCCGAATCCTCGAAGTGTTTTCTTGAACTCCTGGCTCTGCATAATCATGGAGTCACAGTCGTACTCCTTCTTCCATTGTGTTGCTACTGCTGACAGGGGTCACCTTTTTCTTATTTACAAACCTTCGTTTCTTTCTCCCATGGTATGCTCTTTCAATCTCAGGATCAAATAGGGGCTGTGAAAGTAAATTGCATATAAATCTCAATTCACCACTACACGAGAAACACAAATGAGAGTGAAAAAATTTATATACAAAGTAAATACAAATAAACTTAAAACTAAAATGGAATTACATAAAGCTTAGTCAATTTTGTTCAGAAAAATTTCAATATTTGACTAAAGTCCCCAGCAATGGTGCCAAAAACTTGATAGTCTCCGCAAGTGTACGGGTTTAGTTGCAGCAATCAAGTGTCGATCCACAAGGACTGAGTCAAAGTACTAAATTTATACCTTCTAAATTTGCTAAGAAATCAAATATGAAAATTCATTTGTTAAAAAAGTATCAATGCATGATTAACAGAATTTGAGCTAATATTCTAGGAATTCATCTCAACAAAGAAATCATATATCCTTATGAAGTAAAATATTGATCCAAGTACATTAACCCACTCGTATCAATTAGTTCTTTCGAAGTAATTAACGTGTTGATTCCAATTTTTAAACTAGTTTCCTAGACCAAAAATCAAATCCAACCTAATGAACACAGTGGTTAATCTCAAGCACTCCTAATGGAGAATTCTATTTCTAGATGTTCTTTCAATTAAGTCTAATCTAGCAATTCAGATATTAAACATCACTTTTCAGTACTTAGTTTAACATCTATCATTATTCAATAAAAAACCCTAGATTAGAAAGATCAAATCAATATTAGAGAAAATTACATTTCTGAAATCAAGTCAACATTGAATTTAGAAATAAAGACATAAGGTTTAATACATAAATCCCAAGTTGAAACAAACATCCTATAATAAGAAAATTTAAAGATTCATGACTGAATTCATCCTAAAAGTAAAAACTATAAATATGAGCATTGAAGATAAAATAATAAATGGAAAGAGGAGGAAAAAGGAACTCTAATTGCTTCTTGAATCTTGATCTCTCAATCTCCAAGTTTTTCTTCTTCTTTGATTGCTCTATGTTTTTCCCCTCCTTCTTGAATCTCACTCTGCGATTTCTCTCCAGCAAAAGTCCCCTTCTTTTCTCCTGCAACTACCTTTTAATCACCGAAAACTATCATAAAACTGTCATACACAGATCGTGTGACTTTCGGATCTAGCTGTCCGTTCTGGCATCGAAAGACACAATCTGTGTGAATCTACACGATCAGGCCGTGTGACTTTCGGGTCTACAATTTTAAACTTCTACTTTACACGGATTGTGTGAATTTACACAAGTAGACTGTGTTTTCCTCAAGTTTACCTCATTTTCTTCCCAAATCATCTGCAAATACCAAGAACAAAGGAGCAGTACCAAATTCACAAAACTAAAGGCAATTTAACATTATTCAATGCAAAAACAATGACAAAATAGAGCTAAAATTTATCAAGAAGAACCGTGTATCACCTATTTAGTGCCTTCAGTTCCTCCTTCACAGCTTGAGGTTTCCTCAAGAATTTATAAGCCTTAAAGCCTTCTAAGTGTATTTGGATTCCCCTTGCCATTGCTTCATCAAAGTCCTTAATGTAAATTGTTAAATATAAAATGAATTTTTGTCATTACTTTCTCATTTCCTAAATGAATCTCAATTGGAGAGTGATCAAATGAGAGGTGGTTACTAAAATGGGCTTTGTTATCTGGAACTTGCCTAAGCTAAAGTGCATTCACCATGGCTTTGTCCAATTTTTTCCCGATATACCATTTACCGTACTAGTTATTATTTTAGGTAAAATGATTCCTATTAGATTTCATAGTTGTAGCTCTAATTTTGCTGACACAATCCCTATAGCCATCATTAAAGAGATTTAACCCTAGATTATCCCTTTCAGCTTTATAAGAGTAAGGGATACTATTGAAATCTTCCATGATTATCTATGGAAATGGGATACTATTATGAATGTCTAGACGATCTTTCCACTTGTTAGCTATTTGGAAAGTATAGTTAGAGGAATAATCAAAGGTGATGTTTAATAATCTAAATCTATGCAAAATTTCAACCATGAGCTGTCTAAATTGATCATAATACCTGACATCGTTAATCCGCAACAGATTAGGGTCGAGAACTAATATAATTCTTCCATTGATGTGATGCTGGTGATTAAATAATGTGATCCAATATTTTCCAAGAATACCATATGCTTCCTTTAAGACTTTTTTTTCTTGAATTTTATTTCTAGTAGTCTAACTACCATTAGCTTTTTTTGAATTCAAAAAGTCAAAAATTGCTTTTTCTTGGAGGAGTTAATACCCTCACATTCAAAAATAATATGGACATTGGGTCCATTTCTTTGAGTTACTTTGATCCCTTCCTTTTTTCCTTTTGATTTCTTCTTATTTGCAAGTGAAAACTCATTTATGTAAGTGGCACTTAGTTCTCCATCACTATTGATTATAACCTGAGGAATATTTTCAGCTATGGTTATGTAGTTCATATGAGTAATTTCTTTATCATCCTTCGTTCATATGAGTAATCTCCTTATCATCCTTCCCCTTTATTTTCTTCTTTTTTTCCCTCCTTATCTTTCTTATCTACAATCTTTTTTTTTTAGCCATTTAAGGAATTCTCCAATGAATTAAGGACATATTCTTCAATTTGAGTCCATATTACTTGAGTGTCCGTGTTTCTCTAAGTTGGTTTTCCTCTGAGCATTCTCCTACTCTAACTCCTGGTTACAGTTAGGGTTAGTGTTAACTATTAGCTCTTTATACTTTCCTTTGTTGAGCAGTTTACTTGTAGGTCTCTATATGGATTTTTCCTTATTTTTAAGAGGCTTCCATTAGTAGAATGTAGAGATTTTAGTCTCATTCAGATTGTCATCCTCCTCTAGTTTTTTTAATTTTAAGGTCTTAGGAAGTTTTTTTTATCTATTTCTATTTTAATATATATCCTAACATGTCCTATTCTACCTAAAGAAGTTGTATTTTCATTTATGCATAGAGGCATTCTAATTATGCTAAGTAGATAGCTTAACCATAAAGTAGTTTAGTATCCAAAGGGATATTATGAAAATGAACCTAGATAGGAGTTACCTTCAACTTGCTCCTATCATCGTGCTTAGTTTCTGTTGTTGGAGGATTAGTGGCTTTCTATTAACATACCAATGGCCCTGCTTAAGAGCTTTCAAAGAATTAGTTTCATTGGTGCCAAACAAAAAGAAGTCCTCTTTAGAGATGAGAGTTTTCTCAAGTATAAGGTAGTTTTATTTATCTTTAGTCCATTTTTCATTAATAAAAATGAGGGTCTTATATTTAAGAAGTATCCAATAAGAGTGTTGCTCCATATAATGGCTCCAATTTGAAGACCCTCTAGAGGTGGAGATATTAAAATAGGATCATTTTTTAGTACTCAACTTATGTACCTCAGTTTGGAGTAAGGAGAGACTTCTCTAACCACCTGAGACCACATCCTTCTTTTAACAACAAGAATAAAATTTTGATTACATGGATTCCTTGAATCTTCAAGTTAGTTCTACTTAGTTACCTTAAGCTTAAGTTTTTTGCCTAACAGTTGAGAGTTTGTTAGAGCTAGTGGTTGGTTGGTGGAGCTAGAGTGTAGAAGTTGACTTATGGTTGAACCTGCTTGAATGAAAGATGGAGATAGGTAGATATGTGGAAGATGGCTATAGTTTAAGTTAATATGGTTGATGGGTTGAGGCTGAGGCATAAAGGTGATCGATGGTGTGGCGGAAGAGGAATTGGTAACCAAGTTCTTAGCTAGATAAGATCTCTCTCGCCTAGTTTGTTTCCTTAACTAGTAATCGGTTATTAAAAGAAAAGGAGCTTAGAAGAGGGTGAATGTCAATAAAGGAAATAATAATCAAGTTAAAAGAAAGTTTGACTTACCATAAGTCCAAATGGTGAGGAGAGAAGCAGGAATATTTTCTTACTCTGAATAGTTATTCTTTCGATAGATAACTTGGTAAATAGAAGCCCAAAATATGAAAAATATTATGTATTTCTTTTTTTTTAATCTTTGTACTGGAATGAGGCAAGAAGGCAGCTATTAGAGCTAAATAATTTATGTCTCTTTTAACGCTGCCAATACCCTCAACTATTGTCGACCAATGTAAGGCATCTCTTTTTACAGACTTTACAACAATTGTTTCTACACTTCTTCTGCTTAAAGATGTAAAATTTGTCTGATTTACTTCAATTCATTCAAAGTCAACGATTTTATTTTGAGTTAATTGAATTTGCACTTTAATTTAAAAATTTTGTACTTTAGGTTGGGTTCACTTTTGGGTACACAACTTAGCTTGAATTGAATCATAGTAACTGTGTAAACAATCCAAGTTGTTGCTTATTACCTTTACTAAAAGTAAAACAAAAAGAAAAACATAGGTTGAAATCTAACTATTTGTTAGCTGCTCCATTACGTTCATGCTTTAAGAGGATATTGAGGGAGAATATGATAGACCCATCAATAATATTTCTAGTAACATACAATGACAACCGTAAAGATAAAAGAACCTAACATTTTAAGTTATAGCCTTTTATGGTATCACGTTCAACTCATTTAAGAATTAAAGTGTAACCACACTAGTGAGTGACTCAACTTAATTTTGCTTTCATTCTACTTGTTTTATTTGCTTTTTCAACTCAAATCTAATCTACATTTTCCATCTTAGATCAAGTGTTTCCTTTATCAATTGTCTCTCACTTGATATCTTAAACTACTACTTTTTTCTAATCTTTTTTCTCTAATTTTTCATCTCTAAACCCCCATTATTCATTTTTGAACATGTTGCGAATCTCCCAAAGTTTGATTACGCTTAAACCAAATAGTTTAGACTCGATTGGATTTTAGGTCGAGTCAAAAATGAGAAAATAATTTAGGATAAAGTTAAGGCCACAAGTGTCGGTTACTATCCTAACTCATGCTTTCCACACCTAAAGTCCATTTAATATATCATCTTATATCTCAAATATAAAAGCCTATAACATATAAGAGACCATTGGAACATAGTTCATAATTACAACATGCTCTTCACTGTACATCCTAACAAAGTAAAATTTAGTAAACAGATGGTGGAATACAAATATGGATAGTTGGAGTAAAAGTGCAGTATAAAAAATAAGAAAATATTAAATCTAAAATTTCTATCATATCTAAGACAAAAGACATATGAAATTGAAAACCAAAAATATAGATGTCACATCTAATATGAATTGAAGGTGTTGGTTAGAGAACATGGAACATCTGAAAACTTAAAGCTCAACAATAAGAATAATATTTACTTTAGCTAGTGAAAAGAGCTTGCCATGGAAGCTCAACTTAATATAAAGGAGGAACTATATATACGGTGTAGATGTGGAAGTGGAAGCTCAAGCCCCCAATGGAATCATTCGCCTGAATAGTTTTTATTTTGGATAACATTCAAAAGTGTCAAATTTTTTAAGGTTTTTTTTTCAATTCAGTACCTAGGCTTTTAAAATTTTCAATTAAGTGACCAATCTTTTAAAACCTTAACAATTTAGTTCAAAAAGATATGGAGTGCAACAAATCCTTTGATGCCCTCTTAAAAAGATATGGAGTGCACCACTGTCTTACTACATGTTACCATCCACAGACTAGTGGTCAAGTAGAAGTTGTCAACCGAGAACTGAACCGAATTTTGAAAAAGACAGTGAACAACTCCAAGAAGGATTGGGCAATAAAGTTAGGCTTATATTACTGCTTTCAAAACACCTATTGGAACAACTCCTTATAGGCATGTATACGGAAAAGCTTATCATTTTCCGGTCAAACTAGAACATAGGGCCTACTAGACAATAAAAGCATTAAATTTTGATTAGAAGCAAGCAGGAAAAAAGTGACTTTTGCAACTGAGCGAACTTGAGAAGTTTCGTTATAATGCGTACAAAAATGTGAAACTTTACAAGGAAAGGGTAAAGAAATGACATGATTCTCATCTTAAACAAAAGGAATTTAAAGTAGGAGATGTAGTTTTGCTATATAATTCAAGGTTAAAGAAGTTAAAATCTGGATGGAGTGGACCTTTTACGGTCATTCAAGTCTTCGATCATGGAGCCCTCAAACTGGAAAATGCTCCCAAGGACAAAGAAGTGGTTTCCTTTTGTTTGAACAGTTAAGACACCTCCATGAATGTAAGGTTAAGCTAATAACCATAAATTAGTATGTTTAGTAGTTCAATTGAAATTGTTAGGTTTAGTTAGTGTTGTTTTGAACTTTCAATAAAACTTTAGTGATCTGGGATCACTACTTCTCTCACTCTCTTTAAGCAATTCTAAGATAAGACAACAGGCTCATGGCGTCCAACTGCCACCTCCAACACCATGAGGCTTTGTTGCCAATCCTTTTCTTTTTAAATTCAGTATTTATTTTATTTTTGTTTTTACTTTAATTTATGTTTCTTCATGCCATGCGTGTTTGTTTGCCTTCTCCTCATGTTGAGGACAATGGGTTGTTCAAGTGTGGGGAGGGTTATGTGTTTTGCTTTGAATGTGAATTTTGCATATTGTATGATAGTTTGTTAGGTTGCATTTTGTGTATTGTTTGAATGTGTTAATGGCTTAGATGAATTGAAATTGATTTAATTTTGAATATAATCTATTAGGTTGTGAAGAGTCATTAACTCGCAAAATTAGTGAATTGGGTTGGCTAAATATGCAAGTTAATTAGGATTTAGTGTGAGTTTGTCACCCTCTAAATTGTCACATTCATTCATAATTTTAGGCCTTTCAAATAAAGTAACTCTGCTATTATTTTTTCATGAAAACGAGTAGCTTAAGCAACAAGGCAGGCAATAAAAAATGTTGGTTAATTTTAAAATTTTAAATAAATAACTATTCTACTGGCCTTCAGGTTATGAATAGAGCTAGTTGTCAGTTGAGAACTTGATGTAGCTGAGGAACCAGATAGACATGCATCACAAATATGCGCCTCCTCATCAAAAGGCCATAATGGCATTTTTACCAAGCAGCCTAATAAAAAGCATAACTTAGTCAAGCAACCGGATTGATATTCATCACCTATGTTTGCCTTCGAGTAAAAGACTAGGTCTACGTTTTAAATTTTTTAAAAAATTAAAAAATGTGTTTTCTAACAAAACCTACAAAACTTGTAAATAAATTGGCTTTTCATGAACACGTACTTAGGAGTAGTTACAGAGTTTAAATGACCAAAGAATTATTAATGAGTGTGTACAATTGAAAAGGGTGAATAACTTGACATTTGAGTTTTGATTAATATTTATGTTTAGTTAGAGCTCTTAGATGCAGATTTTGCATGTTAATGATTTCCAATAACTTGAATGATTGTGTTTAAAGTTAAATTTATTTTATAAAGTTCAAGTCATTGTTTCATTATTACATTGTGTGATTTGTGATTTTGTGTGTTTGTTATTTTAATTCCTTGAGGACAAGCAAACGTTTAAGTGTGGGGATGTTGATAAGTGTAATTTGCATAATGTTTAGGGCTTAGTTTGATATATATTTAATTGTTAATTCAATCATTTAATATATGTTTAGGTTAGAATTGTGTTAGTTTGTTAATTATTTGTGTGTTTAAGTGTTTTTATGAGTTAGTTCAAGTCTTTGAGCTTCAATATTATGTTTTTAAGGTACCTTGATGTGTTTGTTAGTATTTTAGGGTCAACATCGAAGAATGGAGAAGTTTCGGAGACATTTAGGCCAAAACAATAGCCTACGATCGTGGCACAATAGGCTATAATCATGACATAAGTACTGGAGTTGGCCCACGATCGTGGTCGATATGCCACGATTGTGACAGAAGCCCACGATTATGGCTTGCATGCCATGATCATGGCAGAAGGCTCAAATATCACCGACGATCGTGGCCTACATCGAGCAGACACATAGATACTCAAAAATTTTAAGTTTTGGGAGATTTTTTGGATCTTTTGGACCCCAAAAGAATCTTAGGGTTGCTCAGAACACAAATGATATTCAAATAACAAGACAAAGAGGCAGAGGAATTGTAACACCGAACTTTCTGAGCCCTTTTATGTCGTTATGTATTTGGAGATACTCCTGTATATTGATATATAAATGGTTGTATATGAGTTCAAAGATGTATTTGAATCCTTTTGGTATGTATGCTAGTGATATATAATATTATATGCCCTTACATGAACTTAGAGTTCATCGGTATGCGAAATCTTGGAGATTTTCGACATATAAGCTTTTAAGTTTGTAAAACTGAGTCCATTGGACGGATATGACCACGGTGATTAAATTAAATGTGTTCTAATGCCTTAGAGGTGATTAGACATGATTTATAGACTTATCGGACACTTAGAGAGGTAAATTGGAAAAGTTGAGGTACATAAGGGATTAATTGCAAAATTTGTAAAAGTTAAAGGACTTAATTGTAATTTTTCAATTCTTGGAGGATCAATTTGTAATTTTATAAAGTTAAGGGGCCTAATTATAATTTTCAAAAGTCCAAGGACCGAAATGAAAATAAAATTTTTGATCATTCTCAAATTTTGGACTTAATTGCAAATTTAGGAAAAGTTTGGAGGGTATAATGGTAATTTAACATAACTAAGGGTAATAAGGTAAATTCATCTTGTTTGGTCATAGAAGAGTCAAATTCTAGACCCTTCTACATGTGTGGCCGTGCAACCCATTATTTGGCATTAAAATACTTAGTTTTAATTAAAAGAAAGAAAAAGAAAGGAGAAGAGAGGAGGAGAAGCGGGAGTTTCGGCCACCACCAAACTTTCACCAAGTTTTTGATTTTTTCAACTCAAACCAAAGTGGTCTAAGCTAATTTGGGGTCATGAAACTCAAATCTATCATTATATTTGAGAAATTCTCAAAGGATTTGAAGATATCACTAAAGGACAGTAGAGGTAAATTTTATCTCATCTATCTCTACATTATGATTTTGAGTTTGGTGTTAAGATATGTTGTTCTCCATGCTAGAATATGCATGAAACATGGTTTAGATGAATGAAATGTATCATGGAGAGGGTTATTTAAGCCAAAACTGAAATTGTCCCCTTTAGGTGAATGTTTGTGAATTCTTGAATATCTTTTGAAATTAATGGTCTAAATGAATTCTATGGTGTTAATTATACATGTATGATGTGAATTGATGATGAAGAATGAAGAAAATGTGTGTTGGTTTAAATGTAGGTCGAAATGATGGAGAAGAGGTGGATTAATGTAACGAGTTGTGTAATTGATAAATGTAGCCTAAATGAAAGGAGTTGGTTTGAATGGAGTGGGGGAATGTGTCACTGATTGGAAGTGTTTACTATATGACGAGATAGGAGCATGAATTATTACGATAAAGTTTTAGAAATGTGACTTGAAAATCATGCACATTAGGTGTTTGATGAAATGCCAATGTGAACTTGGCTTAGGACTTAAGGCTTTATAATGGTATACATTGGAAAAACGATTCCATCTTTACTTAGAGTAAACTTGAAATGTTGCCTAGATTGATAAATAATAGCCTACTATGTTTGGATAAAGATGCCCTTAATTATGTTATGAAATGAGTAAGTTTGGATTAAAGGCATTAAATGCCTTAGAAAATGCAAAAGAGAAGTTAATGTGATGGTGTATAAATATGAAATTTATGTTTAAGTAGTATTTTCATCGTATGTCTTTTTATGTATAAAGGCTCGGGAGCTGTGAATCAAGTTGCTCGTACCGAGAATTATTGAAGTTAAGAGAGTGTACACCTTCTTTGAGGTGAGTTGGGGAAACCATATTTCTCAAATAGGATTTGAACATCCTAAGACGTGTATGATGACTTGTATGTGAATTTTGAACCTAGGCAATGTAAGGTAAAAATTGAATTTCAAATGGATGCTAACATGCTTTTGTATTTAATAAATGGCATTGTTTTGAAAAAAAATATGCATTTGGAATCCAAAACATGGCTTTTGTTTTATGAGAAAATATTTTGGAGTTTACATATGCATAATCAAGTCATGTATGATGCATGTTTTTGTTCTCTTTTGGCTTAAAGCCATGGCACGGTTTCTTCTTATTGGTTGGACCGATAGATAAAGGCATGGTGCCTTACTTGATTTTTATACTTAATAATTGTATATGATTTGGTTTGTGATTAGTGAGGAAACGATTGGCCAACCGTATGCTAGGCACAACTGATTAAACCCTCATACCCTTGACGCTGGTACATTAAAGTCGAGTCATCGTATCAATACCTTTCTACGAGACTTGCGAGTGATTCCACACCTAGGTTCTGGACACCGACGAGATCGTTGCTTAGGGTTATGACGCTCTTCTAGATTATAGTTCGGATTCACCACGAAAAAAAGTTGATCCAACACCGAGTATCAGTGAGTATGCACATTAGTTTGGCCAACTAGTGGTGTTATACATGATTGCTTTGGTTTATCCTCATATTGGTTTTCTGATGAGATTTGATTGATATATATAATGTTTTTATACTGTTGTGTACTAGAACTGGAACCTAGGTTTACCGGATGAGTGAGTTAATAGGCTAGGCCTACATGGTTCCTAACCAGTATACGTTGAATCATAGGTTGGGTTGGGCCTATGTGTTTTCTATATGTTGTATGTTCACCTTATAAGTTATTTATATTGTCTTGGCGTGTATTGAATTCTACTCATGTTCTATGTTTGTCCTACTCACTGATTACATAGTGTCCTCACCCCATCCATTTTTTAACCATGCAGGTTAATTTAGTGAGCTTGAAGCTCTGAGTAGATCGTGCAGTCTTTTGATAGTTTCAGGACATTACCGCACGTAGGTATTTTCTGCATTGTAATTTAGTTACATAGTGGCCCATGAATTGTTTTACTGTTTTTATTACTTTGGTCATGTTGATATGTTTTATAACTTTATAAATTTAACTTTTGACTGCTTTATTGTTGTAAAAGACTTTATGTATAAACTTTTGATACTATTGTTGAAATTGCATTTAGTTGAGATTACCTTGAGTTGAGAATGCCTTGAGCTGAGATTGCGTTGAATGGACTTTAAAGTCCTGAAGTTGTGGTTGGATGTGAATATAAAAGTGTGTTTGAAATTGTTTGCAGTTTTGGGATTTTTAAAATACAGCCGTTGTGTTGCTTATATTTTTCAAAAAAAAGAAGGAAGAGAGATACTCAGTTAGCCTTGCATAGTCGGATTAAGGATACTGTGAGCATTCTTAGCCCGGGCATGCGACGGTTGTCATAGGCCCAATGTGGTACCAGGTCGTGACAATTAAATTGGTATTAGAGCCTGGTTTTGCATTTTCAAAAGTGTTATTTCCGTTTTCAAAAAATTCATAAGCCTTAGGAGTCGAGTCTGGATGTCGAAAGTCTTTAGTCGAGAAGTTGAGTCTCAGATCGTTATGCTGACGTCCTTAATAGTCGGATAATTTCAACCTCGATCAGAGTACTTGTCGACATTCTTTAGGATGTTTGGGATATTAGATAAGCTAGGCTTAGCCCGATTTATTTTGTTAAGCAATGTCTTTTCTTTGATTTTATAGTGACAACATGGTTGGACGAGGAAGGGGAAGGCGTCGCAACGTTGAACCTTTGGGACCCGAGCTAGAGGAACATAGCACTAAATCAGTCGCAGACCCAGCGGTTGCTAGCTCTTCGTGTTCGACCTCATTTCCGGAGCCCAACATCCGGAGTCATAAACCTTGAGCTCATTACCCGGTAGGGTCATAACCAACGTTCCCCTAGGGTGGTGAGCCCACACCCGTCAAACACCAAAATTTACAACTTGACTTCTTCAAATAAATTGTAAATATAAGTCTCTAATTTGTTTTGTATCAAAGATCATCCCAATCGGAGTTCTACAGCTCAAGATATACTTAAAAAGCTAAAGCGTGTTCATACTCCAATCATGCTCTCCCAACCGACCTCTCACTTACTCTAATGCAAACTTTCTCAAAACAACTCCAAAAGATACAAATTTTTATGCAGATACAGAAAAAGATGTTAGGAATCCGTTGGTTTAAGAATTACTTCATTTGAAGGTCGGGTGAGAAAGTTATACTCGAAAGAATCGAACATGTTTATACCATCAATCAATTTGTACTTATCTTGGCGCAATTGCCATAACTCCCAATACAAATGTCGGATTGACTTCGTTTTTGACAGTTTGAAAAAATACTTCTAGATCTACAACTTTCATGAAATACTTGAAGTGAGATTCGGTCTCTAAAAGGATCAAAAATGGAATAGAAGATATTAAGACGATATAGAAGGTAAAACTAAGACGGTCAAATTAAGACTAAGCAAAACTAAGATGATGAACAGTGATATCGCCTTATATGAATAGTAACTAAGTCGATACAAAAGTCAAACTAAGACGAAGTAAAACTGAGACGATGAACAGTGACTAAGACAAAGCAAAACTAAGACGATGAACAGTAATATCGTCTTATATGAACAGTGACTAAGACGATGCAAAAGTCAAAATAATACAAAACAAAACTAAGATGATGAACAGCTACTAAGACGAAGCAAAACTAAGATGATGAACAGTAATATCATCTTATATGAACAGTAACTAAGACGAAGTAAAAGTCAAACTAAGACGAAGCAAAACTAAGACGATGAAAAGTGACTAAGACGAAGCAAAACTAAGATGATGAACAGTAATATCGTCTTATATGAACAGTAACTAAGACGATGCAAAAGTCAAACTAAGACGAAGCAAAACTAAGATGATTCTAAATCACTTTCTACACTCTTCAGAGCATTTCCCCTCATAAGGACCATAACTTTCGACTTAGAAGTCCAAAATTTTTTTGCTATATACTGTTGGAAAGATAAAAGAAAGACCTACAACTTTTTAGAAGATAACTTTGCTTAAATTAACCCAGATTAACCCAGAAATTTCCCTAAGGTCAGTACACAAATTTTTCCCTTATGAAAACTTGGGAAACATGGGAGAAAACAAAATCATAAACCATTAGCATCAAAAGATCGTAGTTTTACAAAGTTTTAGTGGGCATTTCAAGCCCCCAATACATCAATGTTTCAAAAATCCCAAAAATACAAACGATACATGAACAACAAATTGCTCAAAATGCTACTAAAACCTTGGTTTTCAAGATTAGCTTAAAATACAACAACATTTCAAAAGTGGAGTGATGCCTTGGCTCTTGACTACTCAAATCTCTTGCTCATCACTTGTTTATGGGAAGGAAAGTGGGGGTGAGCTTAAAGCTCGTAGGTAACATTTTTACAATCGGTAACGAGCAAAAATCATTGCAATAATCATTTTCATTGTAAAACTCAGAAGAATGCATGGCATGTGTACATCACTATTTTTAACTTATCACGAACACATAGGCACATCAAATTGGTTTGGGTAGATCCAAAACAGAACGTACTACGCACTTTCACAAAATGGTCTTGCGTAGCTGTGAACTTATGGGAGTCCTTGAAGAAGCTCCATGCCACTAGCGGGCAGGCGGGAGAAACCTTTTTGTCAAAGTGCACTTGACTTAACTTAGGGGACCATCACAAACTCACATAACATGTATTTCATGACTTGTAAAACATAGAGGCATATTACAGAAACTTGTTTTCTTAGGCTTGATGCCCTTTTTAAAATCATGTTCATAATACACAAATATGCAGCACATTTTCAAAACACTCAAAGAATAGTACATGCACATTTAAAAGTAGTTGAAACTCATTTATTTCCACTTTTGAAAGAGTCATTAATGGCTTATTACTAAATTATAAAAATGTAACCCACCTGAATTCCTTGATTATGGCTTGCTCAAAAATGCCTCTCCTCTTGCTCCTCTTGTCCTTCTTGATATTCTTCAACACTGACAAAAATCCCAAATCAAAAGAATTTAAATCGGAAAACCTAAAGAACCAAATGCATGAAATTGATCCTGGAATACTTATACCCATACCTTTCCTAAGCTTTTTGAACCAAAAACCTTTCAAAACTCCAAAAGATTAAAATCAACTTACCTTAAATCTTCACCAAAAAATGATTTTCTTGGCTCTAATGGAAGCTCTAACCTTCCTCTTCCTTTTTCCCTTCTTGATCACTCTCAAAATCCCTCTTGAAGGTTAAGAAAGATCAAAAACTAGCTTGCTCTTCTTTCTTTTCCTAAACTCACGAAACTCTCTCCCTTCTTTCTTCAATTTTGTTTTCTCTCTCTTCCAAAAGCAAGACACCCCATTTTCTTCTCTTTTGCACCATTTATGATTGCATAAAGCCCCTTTTTGCCTTTACTTTAATGCCTTATGGTTTTTAAACTTACATGACTTGCCAAAATTGGCCTTACACTCTCCCACTACTTTAATAAATCAAAGCTCTTAGCCCATATCATATTATCTTAGCCACATTAACATGCTAATCAAGTCCAACATAAATAATCTAGTAAGACCCCAAAATTAGTCTCATCATGCTTATATAAAAAAAATTTCAGGGGCCAATACTTCAGCTCATAGGCAGCCTCACATCGTGACACCACCAGCAGTAGCACAGCCGAATTTACCATCGTTGCCGAGGGAGGCTCTGCAGCAGGTGATGACATGGTGGGCACAATATACTGCGCAACAGCAGCCTGGGGTTGGAGCACCACAAATGTCACCACAAGTACCGTCACCACAATAGCCAGTAGCAGTACCTAGTCATACACCAGGGCAACACCCAATGCTTGAAATCTGAGGGTATATCAAAGAGGCAAGGAACCTCAGGTGTGGTACTTTTGATGGGCACGGTGATGTTGCAGAGGCCAAAACCTGGATGAGGCGAACCGCGGAGACATTTCATGATATGAGGCTACCTAATAAGATGAAGCTGAAGGTTGTCATCCGACTGTTGGAGGGTGTTGCTAGAGTTTGGTGGGAAAATGTCCAGGGACATTACCATAATCAGATGATCTGGAGATTTTATCAGTGAATTCAATAAACAATATTATACCAGAATTGATCAAGATCAGAAGAAGGTTGGTTTCTTTACACTGACACAAGGGTATAGGTCGGTGCACGAGTTTGAGACAGAGTTGAGGGAGCTCGCCACCTATGTCCCTGAATATATGGCAGATGAAGAGAATTTGTGTGTTTGGTTTGAAATAGGATTGCATTTGGCTATCTGGGAGAGGATGATGGTTACCCCCACTACCACATTCCGAGAGGTGGTATAGTCGGCCAAGAGAGTCGAGAAGTTGGTGAAAGAGTGTAACATCCCGTCCCCGACTTAAGGGTACTAGCCCGAAATCTTAGTTCATGTGAGCTCAATGAGAGACTAAGGAAATGTAATTGTCTTGCTCATGCATCATACTAGCAT
>JAOTAX010000006.1:28352785-28378054 GCA_025629825.1 Erythroxylum guanchezii
TCTTGTCTCATTAATTTTTCTTAAAGCACAATTTCATCTATAACACAATTCATATATCATTTTAATATTTCTAATTTTCACTAAAAAGTCGGGGTCCAACATGAGTTATGTTGAAGAGTCAATTAAGGTAGTGGGATATCAAACAAAATAGCTGAGAAACTGAGTAATTCCATTGGTGAAAATCCTTTGGAAGAATTACTCGAGTGAGGAAGCAATTTGGGAAGTGGAGGAGCACATGAGGAGACAACACCCCCCACCTATTCAAACAATCAGGTAAGAATTTCGAGGACGAAATTTCTTAAAGGTTAGAAGTCTAGAACAGTGTACATGAGAGATTATTGAGAAGTTAGAAAGTGCATTTCATGCTCATGCATATTATAACATACACACACATATGAATATTAATTATTACACACGTTAAAATAATTGTACATGCATTTATTGACATTTTCCTGGTATAAATGATTTATAAATGTGATTATATTGAGAATTATGGATTTTATGTATTGAAAAATTAATTTGGAGAGCATAATTTTTGATTTAGAATTTTTGGTAGAATTTGGAATATTTTCAGAAATTATGAGTATTTTTGGACTAGGAAAAATTCCAGGTGACAAGACAATTAATAAATGGTAGTAGAAATAAGAGTCAAATGACAGAGGAAATTTTTATAAATGACTTTGGGATTTATTGAGAAGTGTCATTGAAAATTGGCAGACAATTAGAGTAGAAATTGGAGTTGATTGGATTAGTTAAATAAGAGAACCTAGTTTAAACCTATAGAGATTGGACATGTGGCAAGTGACAACGTCTTTATCCCACAATTTTTTTAATTACTTGGAAGACCATTAAATTGTCTTGAATCTTGCTTCCTTCTTCTTCTTCCCCCTACAAATAATCCCTTGGCATACTCTGGTTTGGTTCAAAGGGAACAACCCAAGATGTTCCTTCATCCTATGGTTGGCCTTTTGTGGCAAATTGCAAACTGGAGACATACTTCCTTTCTTTCATACACCAAATCATTGTTCTTTATGCCTTAAAGACAATTAAACAATCGCCCATCTATTCTTTGACTGCCCTTTCTCCAAAACAGTATGGGCTTACTGCTTCTCCTACTTCCATCTTAACCTTCCAAAACAGCTTAACCTCCACATAATCCCCTCTTGGCTAAACCATCCCCAGAATCTCAGAACTATTAATTCTAATGTCCTCCCAATCATCCTTTCAGTTGCAGTATACTATTTGTGGAAAGAAAGAAATGGTAGGACTTTTAAAGATGAAGCTTTGGAGGTGGATGGATTGAAAGCCAGAGTGATCACCCTAGTATAAGAGCAACTTAGAGCAAACACCGAGGGAAGGTAAAGGTATGAGAGTTTTTTAAATCACTAGCCACCTTTATGAAGTTTCTGTTTTAGGTCAACAACAGAAAATTTTGGAAAATGAAGGCAGCAGATGCTCACCCCGAAGCTTACCAACCACACTCAGAGAAGGAAAGCACAACAGAACATCAACTCCCCAAATTCTATCTGGAGCAACTAGCCAAACCTCAATGGAAAGGTATCAGCACTAACAACAAGTTCCAAGTAGACCAGAAGAATGCAGGTGCAACTCAGTGGATAGGGACAAGGTCGAGAGATCCAGAAGGGGATGCACCATCCAAATCACCAAAGCATACAGCAAAGCAGACATGGCCAAGACTTCTACACTAAGGGTAGGCACAGTCAAGGAAATGCAGCCAACATTAATGGATGGCTGAGAGGACAGATGTTGGTAGTTTTTTCTGAAGCTTTTAAACTCCTCCACTGAAGAGATGCACGATTGAATCTGGCTGCTACATTGTGTTTGTTAAATGTTCAACTAGCTGTATGTTTCTTAGGAATTTAGAATCTTAATGAAGCTTATAATTAGTTCAGGTTTTTGTGTATTTTCCATATGTGAAGCACTGTCTCAAGGAACTCTCTGTTAGTATAGGGGTATTCTCTTTTGATAGGTATGAGTAAGTTTCTAAACTATCTCTACCCATGTACATACTTTTTTTTTTTCTCATATTAATTTTATACCTGATTTATTAAAAAAATACAATTAAATTTATTTTAATTTATTAAAATATATATGAAAATAGTATTAATAAAAATGAAAAAGTATTTGTTATATCAAATTTATATTATTATAATTTTTAGTATATTATTTAAGTAAAGTAAAAAATTTATATATTAAGAAATTATTTTGCAATTTTATAAATTTTAAAAAGGTATCTAAAATAATATTCAATATTAACTAATATTGATACTATAATATACTAAAAATAAATCCAATACGATGTTCGTAATACTGCAACTCTGAGATATACATTCTGGTAAGCCCTGAAAACTATCGATGGAGGCACATGTCATATCATTTTCAGAAAAGAAAATACTAAATAAAATATGTATAGTTACATACATCAAGAATTGTTTACATGATTCGGCCAACAAAAAGAGGCTGGGGCCTTATGTGAGTGGAGAGTGCCAGGTACCAGTATCTCAGAGATCACAGCTGGTCTCTCCGCACAGCACCCATTATGCCTTATTGTCTTGGGAGTATGTATTTATCGGCTATGGCAGGAGAGGAACCTTCGACGCTTCAAAACTCAAGCTTCACTAAAGATGGTTTGATATCAATGTTAGTAGAGGAAATTCGTGAGATTCTGCTGACTATGAATTTATCTCACTATTGCGGCTCCAATCTTCGCGCAACATTAAGGGTCTAGACTTGGGTCTTATGCCTCGCTTTGGCTACGGTACCAAAGGCAATCCTAACGCTGGAACTCTCTACTCATAATCTTCGGAGCTTTGTTATTATTATGTTCTCAGTTCCTTGCTTTTTTAAGTTAGCTTTTTTCTTTGACCTCTTTGAACTATACCGTGTATTATTCTTTTATTATTAATCTATTTTCTTTTTCAAAAAAAAACAAAAAAGAGGCTGGGCTTTCCCAAGATCCAGGCTGACTTGATGCCCTATGGGGAGTAAATTGTACATAGAAAAACCGACAATGGATTTAGAACTTTATTAATAATTAAAAAATAAATTAATTCAATTATTTTAAATATAAAATTTTAAATTAACTTATTTTTTATTTTTTATATTTTTATAACTAAAAATTAATTAATTAATTAATTGATCAATCAGTTTTTATAAATTAAAATAATTAAATAAAATTTATTTATTTTATAAAATAAATAAATTTTTTATAAATCCTTTAATTATTGAAAGTATAGTAAATAAGAGTAAAATTTTTAATAAAATAGAATAGAATAGAATAATTTATAATAAAATAAAATATAAATAAATGCAACTTTAGAAAATTGTTATTTAAAATTGATGAAATAGTTCATAATATATTATAATTATTCTTCGAAGAAATAGTTCATAACATTATATAATAAAATTTATTTATTATTTTATATTTTATCGTAAATTTTTTAAATTAAAAATAAATTATTTTTATTGTTCATAATAGTCTTAAATTAAAAATAATTTAGTTTTATTATTCAGAATAGGCTGAGATATAATATCAAACCCGCATTTTTAACATATTTTATTTCATTTTATTATAAAACTTCGTTAAGGTATCCATTAATAACCCGCCGACCAAACTTATAATAGGCTCCCGGGCCGAAAGTTTATTTGCATCGCTCGTCTTCTCGCACGCTTCAGTTGCCAACTATTGACTTGCTCTACCAAATTTTCCCAAGAAACTGAATCAGCAGAATCCAACCCTAAACAATGTTAATGCAGCTTCCTCGCTTGACCAACTCTCTTAGAGAGCCATTTGACGTCGACCAGGCTTATCTCCAACGCAAGATCACCCTTCAACACCACCTCAAGCCTTCCAAGTAAGTATAACTCGAATCAAATTTTGTTTTACGGAAAGCTGTTGACTGACTGTGTATTGTGCGACATGTATTCCTATTTGAACGACCTTCTTGACAAAATTGAATTGGTTTGTTGATGTATTCATGTTTGATAATTGGCGAATTTCCTTCTATCCAATTTTGTTTTGGTGATTTAGTACTGGAAATTCGGTTGACGAGTCGGAACTTGCCAGGAAGATTGTTGGTCGATGGGAGGAAGGTATTATTACTTTTTGTGTACATACATATTAGATTTCTAGGTTCTATGGACTGAGTTAAGTGAAATGGAAATGGTGGAACAGCCTCAACTGAAGTGCGGCAAGCATACAAGCAGTTTATTGGGGCTGTTGCGGAATTAATAGATGGAGAAATTCCCTCTGAGGAGTTCCGCGAAGTGGCACTTGCTGTCTACCGTTTATTTGGCAGCCCAGGGCCAGGACCAGGAGATGGAGGGAATGTTAATGGCACCTTTCATGAGAAGAAGTAAGAATTTGAAGTCTTAGCATATTCTTTTTCTGTTTTCTTTGTTCAATTTAGATTGACTATCAAGTCACAAATTTGGGGCGGTATATGTTTATTATGAAACAGGTTTTGGTTATACACTAGAACCTTTTGGGAATACTGTTTGTTCATTTATATACAATTGGGTTGACCAGTCAATATCTAAGAAATTTGTTTCAAGACGCTATCATGTGATTCGGAGTGTTATTGTATTTATTGATGTTGATATGCAGGTTGACATTGCAGAGGCGCATTGGTCATGCAATTTCAGATACCAACATACAGAAAGCAGCAACTCTGTCAGGGAAGCTCTCTGATTTGCAACATGGTAATTATGGGGCTGCATTTATTTTAGAAAAACATGCAAACGATGTTGACAATGAACTGGAATTTGGTTCTGACCTTGTTTTTCGACCACCATCTCGATTTCTGGTGAATGTTGATTTGGACAATCTGGAATTACTGAGTGATGATCGACCTTTGTTTCATAACAATGGCTGGTATGATCATAATGATAATGTAAATAATCATTCTGTTGCTGATGGAGGAAACTTTAATCTGAGTTGGTTGAGAGATGCTTGCAATCGGATAGTCAATGGGAGCAGTTCACAGCTTTCTCGTGATGATCTAGCCATGGCTATATGTCGTGTAGTTGATTCGGACAAGCCTGGTGAGGAGGTACTTGTTACTATTTTCGTTTTTCTTTTAATTTCTTGATGAGTATTTTGAACCTATGTCTAATGACAGACAATCTCTAAGTTTCGTTTCCTTTATCCACTTTGTTTTTCAATTTCAGATAGCCAGTGATTTATTGGATCTTGTTGGTGATAACGCGTTTGAAATTGTTCAAGAAATTTTGCTGGTAAGAAATGAGATTATTCATCTAGCCTGTAACTTTGGTGCGGACAATTTGTCAAGTTGCTTGTGAGCTGATTTGAATTATGGGACATACATTTTTTAATGATAATTCATACTTTTGAGGGAATTATAGTTTATGGAGTAGTAATTCACTGTTTTACAAAAACTGAGTCTAATTTGTTCTGAAATTTATTGATAACTTTTTTCATGGCAATTGCTACTCGCCTTTGTGTCTAGTTTGATGGTATTGATTTGCAAAAACCTAAAATTTGTTTGTCCAAGTTTCTCTTCTCACTCTCTTCCTCTTCCTCTCACACACTCTTTCACACCAACAAACACCATTTTATAGTGATTGACTGGCTTGAATTAAAAGAAAACTATTCCTTTTATATGTTCTTGGGATTACGGTTCTATCTTTTTATATAGTTGATTGATTGTTGCCATTTTGAGGAAAAATTTAAAATATTTGGGAGCTAGGGTTGAGATTTTCTTCTCCATATTCAGCATCGGAAGGAACTCGTTGATGCTATCCATCGTGGTTTCTCAGTACTGAGATCAGATAAGCTGGCTGTGAACACACAATTAAAGATGCCTAGCTATGGCACCCAGGTATAGTTGTTTTTCTTGTTCCTATTATTGTGCCTTTTTGGAGTTGAGTTTTTCATCAATTAGAAAGTTGGAACTACCACAAAAGTAACAAATAAGGATTGCTATTAGGTTACTGTCCAGACAGAAACTGAAAGGCAAATTGATAAACTTCGGCGAAAGGAGGAAAAGCGACATAGACGTGGGACTGAGTATGGAGTTGAGAATGAAGCTTCGGGCACAAGTTTTTCTTCTTTACTTGAAGCTAGTGAGCGA
The DNA here is from genome assembly GCA_025629825.1 of Erythroxylum guanchezii. Taxonomy (NCBI): domain Eukaryota; kingdom Viridiplantae; phylum Streptophyta; class Magnoliopsida; order Malpighiales; family Erythroxylaceae; genus Erythroxylum; species Erythroxylum guanchezii. Next base: position 28,358,899 of record JAOTAX010000006.1, read on the forward strand.
AGGAATCTTCTTGATGATAAAATTGGGTCAGGCCCAGGGCCACATTCAATGTCAGTAACTGCTCTTCCACAAGGTACTCTAAGGAAACACTACAAGGGCTATGAGGAAGTTGTTATTCCACCAACACCAACTGCACAAATGAAACCTGGAGAAAAGCTGGTAATTTATGTTGATCTAGATTTCTCACTCTTGTGGTAGATTCTCTGGATGGTTCTAACTAGAACTTGCTAGCGTCTTCGTTATTGAGAGTAACATCATTTCATTTGTTGAATAGAGAGAATATCTTCAAATTTGAACTATTGAAACATCTGCAAATTTATCTTTTTAATTCATTTCTTCACTCATTCTTAGGCTAGTTTTTCGTTCTTTCCAAATTCAACTGGCTGACTCACAAATTTAAAGAGAGGAAATATATTGATAAGTTTGAAATCTTCTACTATAATTTATGCTTGAAAAGACAGTGCTTAAAAAGATGTGTCAATGAAAATGATAAATTCTTGTGATAAGTTTTATCAATGGAAATCCAAATTCCTATTTGTTTCGTATCTAATTCATTTATTGGGCAAAGCATTTCTAGATTTAAACCCCTTCCTCCAAGAATGGCAGCCTTCTCCTGAGCTACAAATAGATAAATATGCATGTGTCTGTGGTGAGCAGTAGGGGTTGGGGTGTGTGGGAATGGTGTCACCCAATAACAAATGAATTATTCCTGTTTTCTTATCGTTTTGTTTCTCTGATTTAGTCATTCACATTGTTTTCACTTTTCTGATATGCTCATGATCGATTTTATATGGTTGAATTATTTCCTAATGTTGTCCCTGTATGATTGACTATATCCAGCTCAAACTGCACTTCCTTTGATTTATGTCAAGATTAAGTTTAATTGTAACATAACATGTTGTAGGGCCCTTGCTTTCTCCACAGTTTCAGCGTAATGGACTTTGTGAGTGAAGGGTTATTTGAGTTAGTCCTGGACCTCATCCAACAACTTAAGCATAGGCTTTGAAGAAACTGCTCTCTAAAATTCTGGTCTTAATTTACAACAGACATTAGAATGGTTGTGCAAATTTAATATTTCAGAGATATTTAGTAGAAGTGAGGCATATTCAAGAAACTGCGCTCTAAAATTCTGGTCATATTAGGAAATTATGCAAATTCACTGTTTCAGAGATTTTTAGGAGGAGGAAGTTAGTTACGTTTGTGCCGTGAAATTGCATGTCGTAAATATTGTTTTATTATCCGAGTATAAGTAATAGCCATTTTAAGCCCACTTTTTATTTAATTGTCAATATTGCTCTCTCACTTTTCCCCTTTCTTTCTTTCTGAACATGACTCCAGAACATGAGTGTATGATGGCAGTGTAACCCATCTATTGTAGCTTTGGCAATGCAATGTAGACACTTTGCTATGTTGCGTTTATCTGGATTTTCCATAACCTGTTTCTCTTTGGGATTTTGTTGTCAGATTGAGATAAAGGAGTTGGATGACTTTGCTCAAGCTGCTTTTCATGGCTACAAAACTCTGAATCGTATTCAAAGCCGAATATTTCAGACTGTTTATTTCACTAATGAAAACATTCTTGTGAGTTACTTAAACTGTATTTAAGCTCTTATACATATAACAGAGGAAGGAAGTATAAGTTGACATGTATTACTAATTCTAAAGGGCTTGTTATTTTACATTTGATAATTAAGAAAGAGTTGCATGTTTGTGGAAACTTTTTAAGTTCAACTTAATAGATTTACCCATTCAAGCTTCTATTTTGCCCTACTCTTTCCCTTTACCTTTGGTTCTATCAGCAAAGGCCAGCATGCACATTTTGCAGACAAGTTCCTGATTTCTCATCTTCAATTTTGTCTATCAAAGTCATTGGTTTGAAACAAATGTTTTCTGTCTTCTGCTTTTGCAGTAAATAACCTAGGGAAATGCAATTTCCTAAGAGAACTAGTGCAGCTAAGTTCTTAGTGAAAATGTGTTGAATGGTAAGTTTAGGTTTCTGTTCAACAACCCGCTCTGCCTAAAATGAAAGTCAGAGAGTGTTGATGAATTGTCATCTGATCCGTTGGCAATAGATAATCCTTTAATTCTGGTTGGTTTAAGAGACATCCAACCATACATTGAAGTTATGGCTGAAAGAACTTTTTAAGAAATCTATAGCTTTAACCTCTCTGCAGGTTTGTGCACCTACTGGCGCTGGCAAAACAAATATAGCAATGATCTCCATTTTACATGAGGTATTTGGAATTTCGTGCTTGCGAATGTGTAACTGAAGGCTTCCTCTCATCCTAGTTTCTGTAGGATGGAATTATACCCGTGCTATGTTATGTCATGCATTTTCATATGAGGCACGTAACAACTTTCTTTCTATTATGGTGTGGGGAGCATTGAGGGTGACACTGCATTGAGGGTAAACTACTGCGTAGTTTATTACAAAGGATATGAAAAATATTAGCAAGCTTACTGCAAATATGCATAATTTTTGATGATCGACTATTTTCATAATTTTTACATCTAAATAAATTAACAAAATTGCAAAAAATTGGTGATACTGTTATATGCTCCAAATTCAAAAAATCCAAATGTCCGAACAAAAGTTTAGTGATTAACTTCCAAATTTTTTGTTTATCCCTTAGTAGTATTTAGTTTAGCTCATGATGTTGGCAAATCACTTCGAGAGGTGCATCATATGATCACTATGCATTTCCCATGTGTATAGTAAAGCATATTTCTTTTAGTTTTTTTTTTCAACACTCTGAAGCGTCTTGTGTACTTTTTTTATTGTTTAAGATAGTTTATCTAGATTGCATAGCTTTTTGGGATAATGATTCGTTGTTTGTCGGTTAAATATAAGCTTGTTATCTTGGTCTAATTAGTAGTCCCAAGTACAAAGTATAGCTTCTGGTGGTGTGTTGATAGAATGTATTAAAAATTTATACAGTTGACCATGTTTTCATTTCCTGTTTTTCAGATTGGACAACATTTCAGGGATGGTTACTTGCATAAAGATGAATTTAAGATAGTTTATGTTGCTCCTATGAAGGTACAGGCAACATATAGCTTGTTGGTTGCAAGCTGGTTGTAATGTTTGGTGAATTGCTTATCTCTTGTACTTTCTGTAGGCATTAGCTGCGGAGGTCACGTCAACGTTTGGCCATCGACTATCACCATTGAATATGACAGTGAGAGAACTTACCGGGGACATGCAACTTTCTAAGAGTGAACTGGAGGAAACACAGGTTATACTTGTTTATTTTCTTGTTTTTGACAGTTTAAAGCATGCTTTTAGTGCCGTGGTGCTAAGAACTGATCATTTAAATTTGCAATTAATTTGACTCAGATGATTGTGACAACACCTGAGAAATGGGATGTCATTACTCGCAAAAGCAGTGACATGTCACTTTCAATGCTGGTGAAGCTCTTAATAATTGATGAAGTGCACCTTTTAAACGATGATAGAGGTCCTGTAATAGAAGCACTAGTGGCTAGGACCCTACGTCAGGTAAGCTCTTGCTGAGTTATCTGTATGGTGGAATTCAAACCTAATCTCTTCAGCATTTTATCATTTAGTTGTTCTATCCATGCTGAAATTGGTTTTCCTTAATGTCTTCATAGTGATGTTACTTCTAACATGACAACTTGATTTATGCACGTGAAAAATTGGCAAGCTACGAGTCATTCAAATATTCCTTCTAATGGGTGACAGGTGGAGTCAACACAGACAATGATACGCATTGTGGGACTTTCAGCCACTCTACCGAATTATTTGGAGGTCTTTACTGCAGCATAATTCACATACCTTTTCATCCATATGAACTGGTTTACTTGAAATTGAAATCTTTAACATTGACTTTTTAAGGTTGCTCAATTTCTGAGAGTGAATCCAGAGGCTGGCCTCTTCTTTTTTGATTCTAGTTATCGTCCTGTACCTCTTGCACAACAATATATTGGAATTAGTGAGCATAACTTTGCTGCTCGTAATGAGTTGCTGAATGAAATTTGCTATAAGAAGGTAGCTGTTTGCATGAATCCTTTCTGTTTATTAACCAATTAATCAGTGTTATAGATGGAGGATAATGAATTGATGACACCTTTTTGTTTAAGGTTATTGATTCGTTGAGACAGGGTCATCAGGCCATGGTGTTTGTTCATTCACGAAAAGATACAGCAAAAACAGCTCAGAAGCTGGTACAATTTTTCTGCATGCTTATTAAAAGTAAACTTCTATGCGTTTTGCTTCGATATATTGGTCTAACTTGTCTGCTCCTTAGTCTCCTTATTTCCATTTGTGCTGCATTGTTCTGCTGCATAGTTTTAGTACTATCTTTTCTCTGATGATCTTCCATTGATTATTTGACACCCACTTATCTCATGGGAATGGGCGAGGGATATCAATACCCATACTTGCACCACAAAGGGGTCATTAATATTAGAGGCATTGAGGATATTAATGTTGACTTCTGGTGATATTGGACATATCAAATATTATGATCTTGATAATAATCATTCTAAAATACATACTACATTAACATTGTGAAGTGTTGAATTTTGCCTCAACCCAAAGGAGTCGGAATATTTATAGGCAAGAATTATACAGATTGATGGTGCCGATTCAATCTTCAAGGATGGTATCACTAAACATGTGGAATTTTGGTTGGTGCATTCCTGCTATTTATATAAACTGCCTTTTAGTAGGTGTATTACTGCTACTGAAAGAGGCTATCTTTCACTCATGTGCACACACTACGGTTAAAATGATCCTGCACTTATGGACAAAAATTTGAATATCTAGAACTCCTGGGGAGACAACACACTAATATAAACACTAGAGAATATTTTATTTATCTTTATCTATTTATTGTTGCATCATTTTAAGGCATCTTAGCCATCTTTTTGAATAGGTTGAACTTGCTCAGAAGCATGATGATCTGGAGCTCTTAAAAAATGATGAACATCCACAATTTGGCCTAATCAAGGTGAGGAATAGAACTTATTTTCTTATGGAAATGTCATGGTCATTGATTTCCTTAATTTGTGATTTCAGAAAGAAGTGGTTAAGTCTAGAAACAAAGATCTAGTCGAACTTTTTGGATACGGAATAGGTGTTCATCACGCAGGGATGCTACGTGCAGATAGAGGCCTGACCGAGCGCCTCTTCTCTGATGGACTCTTGAAGGTAAAAGTGTTCAGATTAACCTGTTGACTTGGTGTCTTTTCTGAAGTTAGATATATTACTGTTCCAGATACTAGTTTGCACAGCAACTTTAGCATGGGGCGTAAACCTACCTGCACATACAGTTGTGATCAAGGTTTGTGCTTCCGTCTTTCCTCTTCCCTCTTCTCCTTTTCTATCTGTTTTTTAACCTACATATCCTACTTTTCCTTGCAAATCAGAAAGCCTATGCTAAATCTAATTTACTGGATAAGATAGTCTCACTTTTACTCATATTATAGTCTTACTTGTACACATGTATGGTTACTCCATGTTTGAAATTTAAAGGTTGACCAATGACCTTGCCATAAGGAAGATAGAGGGTCAATATGACATGGAATTGAAGTGGATTAATTCATTTGTGTAACATAAATAAAATTTGAAAGATTAAAAAATAAGGAATCACATCAAACAAATAGATGAGGACTTAATTTAATATAAAAATACTATCACTTGAATTTATAAATTTAAAGTGATAACATAATAAATTAAACAATTTAAAGTATACCTATTGTTACATCTTAGCTTATGTATATGAATTTTAAATAATTCTATCAATATGAAGTTTCCAGAATCACAATGTGTCATTTAAAACACTTGATAAAGACTAGGAATTTGAAGAAATTTTAAAATTTACTTTAGCTGATGGATAACACGATATGTTTATGTTGAATCATATGTACCAGAGTATCTTGCATATATTTAAAGTTGGAACTTTGAGACTATAAATTCAGGCTTTATGTGATTGTCAAAAGGTCTAAAGTTTTACCCTTTTATTATCAATATTGGTTAATTCATGGACAACAAGAAAAGATCTCCTTAGGTGTGGCAATATTATCATGTGATATTTAGAAAACAAGAGCATCATTGCCTTAAGAGCCACTGATCCATAAAGGATTATGGTTGAGTTGGAGTTAAAGCAGTTGTTGATGATAGATATATGTTAATATAATTCCATTTTTTTCACCATGTTTCAAATAGACTTTAAAGATAGTAATACTGTAAACAACCTGCAGCATAGCATTTAAATATTTTTCAAAAAAAATCATATCATTTAAATTGGTGAATATTGAAAATATTCAGTCACTTAAAAGGTCATATTTGTAGCAATTTGGCAATTAAGATAATATAAAGACTGTTTATAGTTACAAACTAGGTTGTAATATGTAACTTCTAGTTGAGAAATTGTAGAAAAAATGATTATTATTATTATTTATTTAATTGTGCCAAATAGCATACCGAAGACTAGATATATTAAAAGTAAGATTAAAGCGTTTAATGCAATTAATTAGTCATATTTATGCCGAATTAATGAGTTCAAGAACTTGGATCACCTTTTAAAAGTCATTAAAGTTTTGTCAAAAGTTATCATGGGAGAAAACATGGTTTTATAAAACTGAAGGACTTGAACGAATTCTTAAAAGAATTAAAACTGAAACCTGATTGTTTGAACTGTTTGTGTTCTCTTGATTCCTTGGGCCGCCAATTATTATGTGTTATTATGACAGCCAGTTTCTTTGTTTGCAACAGGGCTGGTTGTTTGCTTAAGTGGCCAACTGAATAGTTTCCCCTGACTTTTGTTTTCCAAAGAGACTGGTTTTTTGATATGTGCTTATAGTTTGCCTCAGAGAAAACGTGCATGAATTATCTTTTTCAGAGTAATGCTATAAAATGATCAAAATTTACCAATGAACCTAACTAGCAACTATAGCATGGAAATTATAATGCCATATAAAAAATGCTGTAGAATCTCAAATCTTTCAAACGAAACATTTTTCTTCCATATTTTTTTTTAATGTTTTTCTAAATTTTTGTGAGATGTCTTTAGTTTATTTCCTTTTCTTGCAGTAAGTCCAATATTTTTGTTGTGTCACTCTTCAGGGAACCCAATTGTATGATCCAAAGGCTGGTGGATGGCGTGACCTAGGGATGCTTGATGTTATGCAGGTTAGACTCTATATATGTCTCGAAAAATGGAAGTGGCTCCCTTGTTCATTTAATGGCTACTATTCTTTTGTCTAATTGCAACAGATCTTTGGAAGGGCTGGGAGGCCTCAATTTGACAAGAGTGGTGAAGGCATCATAATCACATCTCATGATAAGTTAGCGTACTATTTAAGGTTGCTGACAAGCCAACTTCCGATAGAAAGCCAGGTTGCTATTTTTTGTTTGACTTGGGACATGGTTGTTAGAGTAGTTGTTTTTTGTACCTTTTAAACAAGATTATTGTTCTCAATTTTGTTTTAGTATTCAATGCCAAGAATTTCATGGTGTCTATCAATTTAGAAGCCTAATGTGTTTCAGAACCTTATAGTTTACTTGGCTAAGTGATGCATTATATGAAATTATTGTCATATGTTCAGATTTTGAACTAGGCCTAGCTTTACCTGGATGTCTACAACCTTATTTAGCTTTTCTACTACAACAATGGACATGTTGCTTATCTGTAATATGGATTTATGTTTTTTAATTTTAACGTGGCAGATGATATTAGATGTGTTGCAATTGTAATAGCCATTTTGATCTTGATTATTAGTTAAAGTTATGCTGTTTTTGTGAGTACAGATTCTTGATCAATTTTGTTCGTGTGCCATGTGATGGTACAAGTTGAATGAGTTATTGTACTGGAAAGCTATTTGGGATGTGTTGCACTAATTGAGAAAGTACTAGGTCCCAACTTGTCACATTTCCATTTCAATCATTTCATGTTTTGGATTATTTATCTTGAACTCCTCTTTGTTCCCAAGTCATGCACAGAATTTATTTGAGATGTGTTGCAATAATTGTGAAAGTACGTGGTCCCAACTTGTCACATTTCCGTTTCAATCATTTCATTTTTTGGATTATTTGTCTTGAACTCCTCTTTGTTCCCAAGTCATACGTAGAATTTAATTGAGACTTCATAATTGTGGAGGAAAGGTATTACATATATTGACGCAAAATTGAAGGGAAATGAATTGTCTTCTTACAATTGAGTTAGAATTATATAGTTATATACATCTTAGTGTTGGAGAAAAATATGAATCAATCTCTTATAATTCTACATTCTCCTAGGAAAAGAAAACATTTTCATAGGATTCAACTTTCCTAGGTAAAGAAAACAATTTCCTAGGATTACAATTTCTTTTCCACACTTTCCTGGGGAAGGAATACTTAGGATCCCACAATCTTTGAAGTACCAAGAAATTGAGTTCCCTAAACAAGTTTATAGCTAATATACTACTCAACACTCCCCCTCAAGTTGAGGAATAGATGTCTTCCATTCCCAGCTTGGAAATCATGTTTTCTATTTGGTTTTTGTGGTGGAGTTGAGTATCTTCTACTTGAAATAGTGGTGGTTGGGGGTGGTGATGGTCGTGAATTTGGCTGTGGTTGTGTAATATTTGGGTAAGTGCTAGGATTGGTGGACATAGAAATGGAAGTGATATTTGCGGAGGGAAGGGTTCGGTGAGGGTGTTGGTGGTTGGTAGGAGGAAGAGGAGTATAGGGTGTAATGTGTGTATCCGGAGACGTTCAGACAGTGACTACAATGGGAGCTTTGGATGATGGTGTGCAAGGCCTTTTAAATGTGGTTAGTGGAAAATCCAGGCGGCTTCCATGTCATTTATTTGATGATATGGATTGCTAAATATGCACTTCTATTAAGGGAGTTAATGAATAGGACTGAAATAGGAAAAATGTCAACGTTGGAGACTCAAAGAAAAGGTAGGGGTGCTGAAAATAGGAAATTGCCTATAGTAGGAGGATTAAAAATATAGTTAGTAGGAGGATTAAAAATATAATTATCTCAATATCAACTTGCAGTATGTATCACTGTTGGATCATCTGACCATTTTCTCTCTGGTGTTGTTGAGTTTAGATGTTCAGAGGATTTTTTGTTATCATTTGTATTAAGAAGTTAACTTTCTGTAATCCTGTTGCGAGTATCTATCTTTTGTTTTTCTTCTGATTGTAGGTTAATTGCTGCTGCATCTTTGCAATAACTGCTATATGCAGATGATAGTTGGTTTACATTTTAATTCGTGATTTTTCCTTTGTGTTTGCAGTTTATTGGCTCCTTGAAAGATAATCTAAATGCGGAGGTGGCATTGGGTACTGTTACTAATGTTAAAGAAGCTTGTGCTTGGCTTGGCTATACGTATCTTGCTATCAGGATGAGGCAGAATCCTTTGGCATATGGTATTGGATGGGATGAGGTATAGTATGGGTATTTATGTCTGGCAATAAAAGATGCATTTGACTCCCCATGCTTAAAAAGTTGCATTAATGTGCACAGGATTCTAAATCAATCTTTCTTGACTTGCAACCAAAGGTTTTCCTTATTTTCTTCGACCTGCACTTTTTGGGGTTCAAAAACTGGAATATTACAGCATTCTAGATTTAATCAGTTATGTGTATGTTGTTTAATAACTAGGTTATTCATATGGTTTATATGTGTTTGGTAGGTGATGGCGGATCCCTCTTTGAGTTTAAAGCAACGAGCTCTCGTAGCAGATGCTGCACGTGCTCTTGATAAAGCGAAAATGATGCGGTTTGATGAGAAAAGTGGCAATTTTTATTGTACAGAGCTTGGTCGTATTGCAAGCCACTTCTATATCCACTACTCAAGTGTTGAAACTTACAATGAAATGTTGAGACACTACATGAATGATAGTGAGGTTATTCTTTATAGCATTGACATCTCCATTTTGATCATGTAGAAGTCCTTCTCATATATTAATCAGCTAGCTATTTTCTGGACGATTTGACTAGAAAATTTATTGCAATCACTCTTGGACTTAAATTATATTTTGTTAGTATTTTCACAATTATCTTGGTGCATTTTCACTTTGTTGTAGGTAATTGATATGGTTGCCCACTCTTCTGAATTTGAGAATATTGTTGTTCGAGAAGAGGAGCAGAATGAGCTAGAGATGTTATTGCGCACTTCATGTCCCTTAGAAGTCAAGGGTGGTCCTTCAAACAAATATGGAAAGATTTCAATTCTTATCCAGGTTTTTGGTCCTTTGCTTAATAACTGACACTTCGTCTATACCGAGTCAAAGTATGGAAACAGTAAATGCCTAATATGCTGTTTAAATAAATTTGCAGTTGTACATCTCCCATGGTTCAATTGATACATTTTCTCTGGTCTCTGATGCTGCATATATAAGTGCAAGCTTGGCTCGCATAATGCGGGCATTATTTGAAATTTGCTTACGGAGAGGATGGTCTGGGATGTCATTATTCATGTTGGAATATTGCAAGGCTGTGGATCGCCAAATTTGGCCTCATCAACACCCCCTTAGACAATTTGACAAGGATCTTTCAGCAGAAGTTGGTCTAGCATATTTTTATTGTTCTTTTACTTGATGTTTACGCAGAGCGCGTGTATAATTCTATATCTTAAATGGTTTAGATATTGCGGAAGCTTGAAGAACAAGGGGTGGACCTAGATCATCTGCTTGAGATGGAGGAAAAGGATATTGGAGCTCTTATTCGATATGCACATGGAGGAAAGGTATGTGTATTACACTGAGATTTTAACTCTTTAGTATTTCACTATATTGACCTGGACATCTGTGATTGTAATCACTTCGTTTTCTTTCTTTTTCTCTTTTTGCGGTGTTTGGGTTGGGCTGCTGCCTCTGAAGTTGGTTAAACAATACATAGGTTATTTTCCATCAATTCAGTTATCAGCAACTGTAAGTCCAATCACCAGAACTGTTTTGAAGGTAATGATTTGATGTCTTCACAAAATATTTTCCCTTGATCATTGCAAATTGAGAAGTTGAGGATCCTCTTGCTGATATTGAACTTTTAGGTGGATTTGCTCATAACTCCAAATTTCTCATGGAAAGACCGTTTCCATGGTGGTGCACAACGTTGGTGGATTCTTGTTGAGGTATCTACTATTACTCGCATGTTAATGTCTCAAAGAAGCAATATTGGATGTGAAATTATCTTTTGTTCTAGTTTTGTGAAAAAGAATTTACCTAAAACCTGCAGAAAGCTTTCAGGTCTAATGTTGCCTTTTTAAAAGTATAAGTTTGCCTTTATGTGTCATAGAGGTGTACTGAATATGTATTTATGAACAGTGTGCTTATTAGCAATTAATAGTGATCTGTGCCATCTTAAGTGCTACTTAGTATGTTAATTATAAATTCTACACCTGGCGCTTCGTAGACAGGAATATGTAATAAATGATATTACTGAATTATCTTAATCTTAGTTTGAACTTCCAAGCTAGTTTGACTTTGCTACAGGGATCCTCTTCTCTTTTTATGTTGAGACTCAGAGATTTGGTAATGCAGGATCATTTTGCTCCCATTTAAGCATCCCGTTTTTGTGCTTTTCCCCTCCCTTCCTAGTTTTGCTCCTATACTTGAGCTGTTGCAGTTGAATATAAGAAGGTTTCCTCTTGTAGTTATAAAACACATAGGAAGTACCAATATCAACGTACCAAGGATTTCCGTTTACTTAGTGATTTCATTTGTATCCCTACGTGAAACTCATGATCATTTCTAAAATTTTGATTTCTTACGAGTGTTTTACATGATTATAGTGTCAGTTTTGGAGCCAGGGGCCATGGCTTCAGAAATTATTTACAACTGTTAAAAATATGGTGCCTAATTTTGGATAATCTATAACTAGAGCATTGGTACCTTTATCAGGACTCAGAAAATGACCACATCTACCATTCAGAGCTTTTCACTCTTACAAAGAAGATGGCTCGGGGGGAACCTCAAAAACTTTCCTTCACTGTGCCAATATTCGAACCACATCCAGCACAATACTACATTCGTGCTGTTTCCGATTCTTGGTTGCACGCAGAAGCTTTCTACACTATATCATTTCATAACTTAGCACTGCCTGAGGTGCATTCTCTTATTCTGATTTATTTTGGAGAATGTTGAGTGATTTACCTTTTCAGTTTGGTATGTCACTGTTTTCCTTCTAAGGTCTTATGAAATATTAATCTTGGTTTAGGCTCGTACCTCTCACACGGAGCTTCTAGATCTAAAGCCTCTTCCTATTACTTCACTCGGAAACAGTACTTATGAGGCCTTGTACAAGTTTTCCCATTTCAATCCTATACAAACACAGGTATGGTTTAATAAATCTAATTTTCTTTTCTGTTTTCACTTTGCACACATCATATAATGCTTTTATTTTGGAACTGCAGATTTTTCATGTATTATATCACACAGACAACAATGTTTTATTAGGAGCTCCCACTGGAAGTGGGAAGACTATATCTGCGGAACTTGCAATGCTTCGCCTCTTCAATACTCAGCCTGATATGAAGGTATTTTTTCTAATTCCCTGCCAATACAGAACAATTTAGCTGTTAGAAGAAGTTGTATTCAAGAAATAAAAATGAAAACATGCAGTGACCAGATTTTGTATCCAGCAGATGGCAATTCTAACTGAAACAAGTGCCTTGGAAAAGATGAATCAGGATTTTCGGAGATACTGTTGATAATGAAAACCAAATCATATGCCAATTTTGGAAAATGAAAGGAAACTGAACTAGGAAACAATGAATTATGATTAATGTTATGTTTCACCATAGATTTCTTAGGTTAAATACTAGGGCATAAATCAATTAGAAAAAAAACTGCATTTTGAGTTGGTCTGATACTGACTTTCTCTTGTTATATTGCTCGGTTTGCTTTCTTGTGTCAGTTGAACATTTAATTCTACAACCTTTGCGTCCATGTCTTATCTCATTTTCATGTATTTAATGCAGGTTATTTACATTGCACCATTGAAGGCTATTGTTCGAGAAAGAATGCACGATTGGAGAAAGGGTCTAGTCTCCCATCTAGGAAAACAGATGGTACTACAATATACTGATAAAAGATTTTTGTATATTAGTGCTCTCAGTCCTCTCAGTTCTATTTTTGTGCTCACATGTTTGTATGTATGTGTGCACCATGAAATTCTACTGAATTAAAAGAATGTTTACCAGGTTGAAATGACAGGAGATTATACACCGGACTTAACTGCCCTTTTGTCAGCGGATATCATTATCTCTACACCTGAGAAGTGGGATGGTATTAGTCGAAATTGGCATAGTAGAAATTATGTAAAAAAGGTACATCTATGTAAGATTTATCTGTTTTTTCACGATGGAAAGTTAGCATCACTATTCATGTTTTTCCTTATGCACAGCATGCACTAATTGTAAATGTTGCTTAATAGGTTGGACTCATGATCTTAGATGAGATTCACTTGCTGGGAGCTGATCGTGGACCAATTCTTGAGGTATTTCTTACTAGGAGTTTGCAAACATTTCTAAGAGCAAAGCATCTTAAGATGTTGAATCAATTTTGTGGCAATTAGTGATTGATGAAAAACATTATAAGAGCATCCAAATGTGAATGGTCTATAGCAAAATGCTTTTATGATAATGGTATGGGCTTGTCATTGGTCATTTTACCTGCCAACCTACATCATAAGCTTATTGATCAATTTTCGAAAATGGCTTCTTTTATTGAGCACTCTATTTTTACATGATTTGGTAATAAGAAGTGGAGGACCCATTTGATAGTAGAGTTTAGGCTCTGCCTCACAACAATTAAGAGTGTGATTTAGTCATGGATGATTCTAGCTTGGGGATAGGGAACGAACATTGGCTATAAAGATAAAAATTAAGATGTCTTATGAAAGTTCACTTTTGCCTACACTAAAAGAGGAGTTCCTTATTTTTAAGAAAAAAGCGCATATTTTATATTTTTAATTTCAAAATTTTTTTCTTACCTAAAGGTTAATTACATAAAGTCCCTCTATATATGTTTGTCAAAAAGCTCCCTCTAGATTGAATTTTGCCTATGTGACTGATTATTTAACAATAGGGGACTTTTTAAAAAACTGCAAAGAGGCTTAGTGTAATTAACTATTTAACAAAAAATTCAGCTGGAAATTGGTTTACACATCTACTTATGAAAGAATTGGAATGGATTGGCTTTATATTTATAAGTTGCAAATCACATAACCCGCAAGGTCAAAATTTGACTAATGAATATACCCAAATTTCTAGTATTGATTGCATTTGAATAAAATAACATTATGAATTTTTTTTTCTCAAATTAAACATTACTTGCAAAACAAGTTTTTAGAATCACCAAGATTCTTTTTTTCTAGAGTAACTTATTTCTTAAAGTTAATGGACTTCTACCTTTTTTTAATAATTTTTCACACATGCTCTATATCTTACCTCTTAATGTAGAAAAGCACTTTGCTATGAAATTAGAATTATATTGTATTAAACTTGTGCATATTTTTGTATCAATATATTATAAAAACTAAAAATTGTGCACTCAAGTTAGATCGCAAAAGTGACAGTTGAAACTCTATTTAGTATCTTCATTATTAGATGAATAGCAACGTGGAAATTAGCTGAGTTTTGTGTATGCCGAAAAGAACACCTTGAAACGTAATTATTTCCTCATTCAAAATCACACGACTTATAATTTATTTGTAATGCAAGTGCATAATTCTATAATTGTTGATTATCTAGTTTCATTCAAAGATACAATTCGTTGTGAAATGCGACGTTTTTTTATGTTATTATAGAATGTTAGAATCATCACGAATGGATATAACTATGTTGAACTAGATATAATAATGGGACAATTTAGAGGCTTCGAGAGGGAATTATACAAGTTTATGATGGTATTATGATATTGATATATTGTGAATATTAAACTTTGTTCCTAGTGAAAAGTTTTGGATTGTATTCTCTTTTTGTTTATCCTTACGTGATGTTAGTAGAATCTGCATTGTTAAATTCTGACATGGCTTGTTCTAGATAAAAGTCGGTAAACTTAGTCAATCAATTAAGTTGGAGAATTATGTCTATTGCAATGCCTTATTTCAAACAAAGACATTTCATTGTTGGATCGTCTTTCTTTATAAAACCGATCTTCATTTCATCTTGTATGGAATTTACTTTATTTCCTTTGTAATCTCAGCCTTAGAACTTTGTTGGTCCAGGTCATTGTTTCAAGAATGAGATACATTTCATCTCAAACAGAGCGTATGGTACGTTTTGTCGGTCTTTCTACAGCTTTGGCAAATGCAAGGTATGGGTGTGAGAAAAAATCCATATATTTGATATTGATTCCTCTTGCCATAGTAGTTAAAGTACACTTCAATCTATTCCATACATATGGAACTTCATGTTTTGACAATTTGCTTAGCTTCGCAATCAACACCTTTTCTAACTGTTGGACCTTCAATTCTTTATTTTATCAACTCTATCTTTACTCGGTTGTTGTGTAGTTCTCTCTATCTATTCTCATCCTTTTGTATAATTGAATCTAGCTAATAAGTAGTCGCTTTGGGAATCTTTTGCACCAAATTCTAACATCTCCATCACTATACTTGTTGCTTTTATAATTTTATTGCGTGTCATTTTGAAGTCTATTACTTATGTGTGTTGCAACCAAAGTTTTTTCTTACATATTAAAATAGCTGAACACATTTGTAAATGCACATATTATACAATATGCTTAAGCATATTTATCTTACCATCTATTGCATTGCTTTTCGGAGGCCTAACCTTTTCATCTTTGTAAAATAGATTTTGTTTGTGTAACAATGTTTTGACAAAAATGTCTCTATAGACTATGGTGTCATTTGGATTAAGTTTATGATGGTTGTTAACTAGCATTCTTTGTTATTGTTAGTTCAGTGGGTTTCATATATATCATATAATTTTGTTAGAATTTTAATTTAATGACAAAGGAACCTAAAATAAAGCTCACAGGATTCTAGCATGCAAATTGACATGGAAAATTTTACCAGGAAAAGGTTGACATGAGTTTCTTGTCAGGATTTGAGAAAATTAATTTTGAGTAGAATTTCTGAATGCGCATTGCACAATGAAGTGTGGTAAAATTTGGCTATATTACATTCAAGGATGAGGAAAATAACTAAGCACCAAAAGATTGAGATTAGTGATGTTGTATGCATAGAAGAAGACATATTGCAACCATGGAGATTTATCAATATGGGAATAGGTGGCAATTTAGTATAACACGTACCTTTTGTTGATTTTTACTGTAATGAAAGGAGGAAAGGTATTGATTTCTCCAAAAATTTTGTACAGAATAAGGTTACATATATATGTACAAGTAAATCAACACTAATTAGGGAATGTGATCCCTATAATCAAGCCTGTAGTTAAGCCTTAAAATATTCTATCAGCTACATATTTTTATCTCATAATCTGTAATACTCCCCCTTAAGTTGGAGCATACATATTAATCATGCCTAGCTTGTTACAAATATAATTTACCCAAGCACCGTATAGAGCTTTTCTGGAAATATCTCCAAATTGTTCACCTGTTTTGACATCATGAGGTATCAAGTTTTACTGCACTTTTTAACGAATGAAGAGATAATCAATCTAAATATGTTTAGTTCATTTATGAAACACAAGATTAGATCGTCGTGCCTAGCTTGTTACAAATATAATTTACCCAAGCACCGTATAGAGCTTTTCTGGAAATATCTCCAAATTGTTCACCAGTTTTGACATCCTGTAGATATCAAGTTTTACTACACTGTTTCACGAATGAAGAGATAGTCAATCTATATATGTTTAGTTCAGCCTTGAAACACAAGATTAGAAGAGCATGTAGAGCAACTTGATTATCACACCACAATTTTGTTGGTATTGAGGCTTTAAGTTGAATTTCAGATAATAGTTGATATATCCACATTATCTCACATGTTGATTTTGCTCTAGATTTGTTTTCACATTCTGCATTAGGTTTGGATACAACATTTTGCTTCTTGCTTTTCCTTTAGACGTAATTTCCTCCAATGAAGAAACAGTAACTAGTAGTAGATTTTCGTTCAGTCTTATAACTTGCCTAATCAACATATGAAAAATATTTGATGTGAGTATGTCCGTGATTTTCATTAGTATCCCTCATCTAGAAGCTCCAAGGTGGTTGCTCCATATGCACTTCCTTTTGAAGGTCAACATGTAAGAAGACATTTTTTTATTTCCAATTGTTGTAAATGCCAATCATAAGTGGTTGCCCTAGAAATGAATAGATAGAGGTTAGTTTAGCAGCAAGTGGGAAAGTATTAGAATAATCCATACCATAAGTCTGAGCATAGTCTTCTACCACAAGTCGTGCTTTAAGTTGAGCCATTGATCTATCATAGTTGACTTTGACTGCAAACACCATCATAATTGACTTCGACTGTAGACACCCATTTACATCCAATAGCCTTTTTTCGATAGGTAAGTTCCTAAATCTCCGGTATCAATAACATCTAAAAGTATTCATCTCCTCTATCATAGCAACAAGCTAAATAGGATGAGATAAGGCTTCGTGAACAATTTTTTGGAGTCTTAGAATCAAGTGCGACAACAAAAGAATAAGAAGAGGAAGACAAATGACAATAAGAAACAAAAGAGGAAATAGGATACATGCACTGACATTGACCTTTGCAAAGAGCAACTGGGAGATCATTGGGCGTTAGACTTGATGTCAAAGAAGAGATACGTATTGAGCTTCTATTAAGATGATCCATTTTCTAGAAGAGACCGGGTGAATAGGCGGTGGTTATGGTTGCGTAGAGGTAACATTTGTGGTTTGATAGGTGATTTGTAAACTAACAATTCATTGTCCTCCTTAGAAATTGAAGAAGAAAAAAAAAGGGAATGTGTTCCAAAAAGGTAATGTTGGCTTTCATAAAATATTTATTAAGATTTGGATAGTAGCACTGATATCCTTTTTGTAGATGCGAGTAGCCCTAAAAAACACATTTTAAAGATGTTGGGTCTAACTTAGTGACTTGAGGACGAATATCACGAATAAGAAAATTAATATTAAAAATTCATTGTGTAAAAGGGAACAAAGGTTTAGTTAGAAAAAGAATATTATAAGGAATCTCACCACAAAGAATACTTGAAGGCATGTGATACGACACCTCCACCTCAGCTTCTTAAGACTTATTTAAGGAGGAAACCAGTAGTTTGATTTCAACGCACATCTAGTAGTCACATCTCATTACGCATATCTAGTAGTTATCCCATTATTTTAGCTATTCTTTTATTTTACCGATTAGGTATTATCTTTTATTGTGATTAGGAATCTAGCATTATAAATATCTGATAGTGAGAGAAAGTGAGCAAGCTTGAATTATTAACCTATTTGTTTTGAAGTTTAGTCCTCTCCACACGGACTGACTTGGGAGTTTAAGATTCTTACTCTCAAATTTATCAATAAAATTCTATTATTCAGTTACTTCTATTTTCCTTCTTTTCTGGTTCCTATAAGCATGCTATTGATCAAAATAGGTTGCAGAGACTACATCTGCCAAAATGTTTGGTAACGTGCAATTGGAACAAGAGTGCTCCGACAGTTTCAAGGAGATGATAAAATTTTCTTTTAGCTACATTATTTTGAGATGATTTGTCAACATATGAGGATTGATGTGTTGTGGAAAATTTCTCTTTGGCATTATCGCTTCTCCAAGTATGGATAGATAGAGACATTAAATTGTGTTTTTATTTCAACACAAAAAGTAGTAAGATGGAAAAATAATTCAAAGCGATTTTTCATTAAATAGAGCCAGGTCACACAAAGAAATCGTCAACAAAAAATAACAAAATATTGAAACTTAATTTTGGACATAGCAAGACATGGACTCCAAACATCATAATGTACTAATCACAAAGAAAACTAACTTGTTTAGTATCCTGAGAAGTGAAGACAGATGATAATGTTTGGTAAACTGATAGGACTCATAATCTAAGTAATATACATATGAAATTGAGGACATAACTTCTTCAATAGAGGTAAAGAGGTATGTCCTAATCGATAATGAGCTTTAAAGGGAATTAACCTAAGAAGCACAAACACGGACACGGACACGGGACACGACACGGACACGGACACGGACACGGGGACACACCAACTTCTAAAATTTGGTGGA
>JAOTAX010000006.1:28418136-28443275 GCA_025629825.1 Erythroxylum guanchezii
TGAATCATCAAATTTTCATTGAAAAAGGATATTGTCCTTGAATCATCAAATTTTCTTTGTAAAACTTGTAAGCTATAGTAATTGTATTTTGTATATCTTTAGATAATAGAGGAATTCCTAATTTTAATCTTACGTTAAATTTTATTTTTCCATATGCTAGATTTTCGTTCATCATTCCAATAACTTGATCGTTTATATCGGTCATTCGTTCATCTAAAATTGCCATTCTAATAGGTGAATCAATTCCTTCCTGAAAAGTAGATTTTAGAAAAATCTGTATAGTAGACAGATGAATATATCCAATTTTCTTTTGCTTATTTTCGGGTAATTGCTGTATTTGTTTTAGAATTTGTTCTTGGTCTATAAGACTAATTCTAATATGTCCGTTAAATTGATCTATTCTAACAGGGGTTTCATAAATCATTTTTCCAAAATAGATTAAATTTTGTCGATTTAATAATTTTTTCACAATTGATTTCTGTATATCTTGTCCAGGTTTTAAATCTAATTGAGCCTTTGCTATTTGTTTCTGTTTTTCTTGTGATAATAAAGTAGAGACTTGAAAGGTTCCTAATGATTATGTTAATTCTAATGTATCAACATCTAAGACAGTTACATCTTTTTATGTTGTCATCTTAAATTGAAGAATGATAGATTTGATGATTGATTTTAACTATTATTACTGCTCTTATTGAGTGATAAATATAATTAGTCTGATCTAATAAAATGCGGGCTTCAATGAGAAGTTCTCTATTATTAGTTTGTTTTGCCGAAACAATAAAATCTTTATAAATTTGCCATATATTTTAATTGTTCTTGTTCTATGTCTTGATAAAGTCTAATTATTTGTTTTAAATGCCTTTTTAACTCAAAACAAATTTATCAATTAATAAGAGGTTTGATTAATGATACATAATATGCTCTGAGTTGTATTATGTCTTCTCGTAATTCCTTGGCTGTTTCAAGAAGTGGAACTGTGTCCTTCATGATCTAAAGAGCGGCTTCCTTGATTGCTTGTGCTTGATCATACAAGGGATGACCTTCTGGTTGATTGTAGAGTGGGTCTATGTAAATTGCATGAGCTTCTTTGTTTCGAGCTAAATATTTAATGAGTAGCAGATCTAATTCTCTTTCTGTTTTATATGTAAATGCTATATTATGTTTAAGGGTGCGTTTTCGTTCAAAATAACCGGTCATAATGAGAAGAGTAGTCTGAGATAAAAGATAATATTGATGTTATCTGATGAAAAATGAATGAAAAATGATTATTATAATTATTGAATGTGATAAAACACTAATAACAACTGAATCTCATACTTGATATGCTTGCACGCCAACTAAAGGCTAATTTGCAAAGAGAGGTTTTGAGCAAATAGATGTTTATTTAGTATTTTATGAGATCTGAGAGCTCGAGGGCTTACATTATTTAGGAATGAAAAGAACTAAAGGCCAAAACAAAAGAGGCCGACCAAACTTGACATAAAGAAAAAGAAAAAGATGCTTAAGCAACAGTAAAAAGTAAGATGCTCTAATAATGTACATCTTTTTACAAAGTTATGGTCTTTGACAGACCTACATACTTATCTTCTTGTTCTGTCTTTTCTTTCTTTTCGCTTTAGTCTTCAATTATGATGGTTGTGTCATCTGGAGAATCGTCCTTTTCTGGTAGTGGATGTCTTGGTGTTGATGTGGTGGGATAGAGTATACATTTATGTGCTAGATAGTCTCGTAATTGTTGACAAATGGCATATTTCCATACGTCTGATAATTGAGCAAAAATACCGTCCATGTGTGTAAAAGGTTGACTGAAGGCTTGAATAATATGAACTGCTTCAGAATTGAGAGGTGCTTTGTATGTTGAGAGCATAATCATCTGAGGTCCCTTATAATTAATCTTGAGCATTGATTCGCTGGTAATTCTGTTGCATTGATTGAATACTCCTTCTAGACAAATGAGATTAAGCTTATTTATGGTGTCCCAATGAAATTCATATTTTAGTGGTTCATCAACTGGTGGATATATACAATTGCTTACTCCGATTTGTAGATAGGCGATTCGGTGTACTTTGATTGTTGCTCTGGTGCCTGTTTCTGCTTCTGCAAAGATGGGATAGCTGCTGTAAACTTTAATGAATATTTCTCGATCCTTTGCAAATCTATCTTTATAGTTTTTGACAGCGCTAATAAATCCACAGGGGAATTCTAATAGTAGTTGTAAATCCTGAACGTAGATTGTATCAATGAGTCCACTCTGAAATAATAAATATGTAGTTAATGAATCAGCTCCTGGAAAAATAATTGCTTTTGGTCCAAATCGCCTTCGATTTTGTGGATAGTACTAGAGTTGTCTCATTTCCGTGGTCCATTCATTGATTGCTTGAAAGCAATCACAGAATGTTTCTGCTGTAATAACGTTGGTTCCTTGGTTGATAACTTCTTCGGTTGTTTTAGTAGGAATGATGGAATTCTATTCCTAAATATTCAATAGTCTGTTGAGCTATTCTGGCTTTCTTTTTACTTAATATTAATCCTTTTTCTTTACATCGGTGTAATACAATTCTTACCTTTTTCAAATGATCGTCTTTATCTTGATTAGAAAAGATAATAATATCATCGATATATACAAATGTAAATTCCTCTAATCCTTCTAAATTATTATCCATAAATCGTTGGTAAATACTAGAAGCTTTCGAAGATATAAATATCGAAAGTTTAAACCTAAACCAAAAGATTGTCCACAAAGAATTTTTTCAGAATTGACTTTTGTATATCTTGTCCAGGTTTTAAATCTAATTGAGCCTTCGCTATTTGTTTATGTTTTTCTTGTGATAATAAAGTATACTTCTAAATCTGTACAAATAGGACAAGTCATTCAAATTCTATAATATAATCATCATCATCGAAAATATAATAGTCTACATTAGTGTTTAAATTAAATAATAATAATAATAATCATGATGATGATGATGATGATGATGATAATAATAATAATAATATATGTTTTGTTTCTCGTAGGGGAGGGGTATTTCTGGAAGTTGCTTATGTGTTTTGTTTCTATCACAAGGACAAGAAATCTTGTCACACGGTTTTGGAAGAAACTAAAAATTTATGTTTTTATGATTTGGAGTCAAAACGAAAATAAGTTGGGTAAGTAACCAAACACTGCGAGGCACAAGATTTTTGTGTTTTGTTATCTGTCTCCACCGACAAAGACAGTAACCAAGCCCAACATAAGTGTTTTTTGGTTGAGAACATGTTTTTGAGCTTCAATGTTATATATATGAGGTGTTGTGATGAGTTTGTTAGTAATTCAAGCATTCAGAGGAGTTTCGGAGGAGACCCGAACCAAAACACAGTCCCATGATTGTGGCAAATAATATGCCACGATCGTGACAGAAACACCAATATAGGCCCACGATTATGGCAACGATTGTGACAAAAGCTCGAGCATAGGGCCATGATCGTGACAGAGAGCAAAGAAATCGACCATGATCATACATTAAGGGCCACTATTTTGGCCCGCGCGTAGACAAGCGCGAAGTCACTTTTAGATTTGAGTTTTTGAAGGACATTTTGGACATTTTAGACCTTAGAAAGACACTGGAGTTACCTTAATTTGAAAAGACTATAAAAGTATTATGATGTAACCCTAGAAAGGAGTCTACATTCAGCCTACAATTGGAAACCCAAAAGAGAGAGAGAACAAAAAGAGAGAGAAAAGAAGAAGAGGAAGAAGAAGAGAGTTTCGACGTCGAAGCTTCCTAAAATAGGATATCTCCTGATGCCACAACTTTCTTGAATCATCCAACCTAAGTTTCATTTCCTCCCCATTTACCTTTTTATTCATTTAATGTGTAAGATTAAGATGGGTTGTATGGTTATGAATTTTGAGTTGTTAATGATGTTATAACTTTTCCTTCGGGATTTTGCTTATATTTAATGTTAATCTAGTTGAATTGTGTTTCCTTGATTTGGGTATTGTGATTGATTAATGTATTTTCATATTTCGATAACAAACTAAGAGGGTGAATCGGATAAAAATGGTTAGATTGGATTAACAAGAGTTAGGCAATCTAATTGAGCACTTATTCAATCTAGTTGATAATTTCATGGAGAGAGATCCCGTGTGAGACCTGATTGTTTATTATAGAGCTTTAAAACTAATTAGAATTGTGGATAATTTGCGAATTGAGAGATTGCAAGTCCATAATTCGATTAGGTTTACAATTTTTGGAATGAATATAACTCGAGAGAGAGTAATCAAACCTACAATTGTTTAGAACCAACACCCCATAAACGTAAAAATGGCTATATTAGCATTAATGATAGGTAAAATCCCCTCTTTCATAACTTGATTAATTCTCTTGACATATTTCTATTGTTATATTATTTGTTTGTTGCTGGTTTGTTTAATTTAGTTTACTTTTCAATTTATTATTCAAATTTGAGTCTTAAACAAAGCACAACCTGAACTATGTGATGCCTAAGTACAATCTCTGTGGGACGATGTCTACTTTTTACTACAAGTAACGACCCGTATACTTGCGGTTTTCAGCGTAAAATAAGTAGTTTGATTTTGCAATCAATAAGTTTTTGGCGCCGTTATCGAGGATTTTTTCTTTAACATCTTGTTTAGATTAGGTGAATTTGATTTAAGAGTGTTTGATACTTTTCCTTACATTTTTGCAAGTGCATGAACATAAGGAATACAAGAAGGTCTAATGAGCTTAGTGAAGAAGAGTTTTTAGATATTACAAGGCATGAAAGAGAGTTAAGAAGAGCTAGAAGTCAAGACAAAATATAAAGGAATATAGCAGAAGAAGGAGAACAAGGAGGAGTTGAGAGGACATTGATGGACTTTATGAGTCTAGGTTTTAGTACTCAAGGAGTTGTAATGCCAGCGATTCAAGCCAATAATTTCGAGATCAATTCGGCACTCCTTAACATACTTCAGAGCAATGTGCAGTTTTATGGGTTATCCAAAGAAGATCCCAATGGCCATCTTGCAAATTTTTTAGATATCTGTGATACCTTCAGTTTTAATGGGATGTCTGATGATGCTGTGAGGTTAAGATTGTTTTCTTTTACCTTGAGGGATCGGGCAAAGGCATGGTATAAATCACTCAGTATAAGCCAAATCACTACTTGGGAGCAGCTAGCCTAAGCTTTCTTAGTGAAGTACTTTCCCTTGACCAAGACAATAAGAATCATCAAAGAGATCATAAACTTTCAACAAAGTGATGGGGAGTCGTTGTATGAAGCCTGAGAGAGACTTAAGGAATTCCAAAGGAGTTGCCCCCACCACAACCTTTTGAGGGAATTTCTTTGGCAGACATTCTATAATGGTGTAACTTAGAGCATAACGGGAACAATAGCTGCAACTACAGGAGGGTCTTTGATGAGGAAAACCATTGATGTAGCTCATGAACTTTTGGAAGAGTTAGCGAGTAATAGCTCTATGTGGTTAAATGAAACGAGTAGACAAGCGGCCAAGGAGTAAAAAGGAATGATTCCATTTGACTGGTGACAACCTTACAAGCATAGATTGTTGCCCTTATCAAGCAGTTGAGTAACATGCAAGGAGCTTCTTCATCCACGGTCAAGACCATACAATTACAATGTGAGTTATATGGGCAAGACAAATATAACACAGCTGAATGTTTCTTACTGGGAGCAAGTGGTACAGAATAAGTAAATTACTTAGGTCAGCCACAATAAGGTAACAATCCATACTCTAATACCTACAATCCTGGGTGGAAAAACCACCCAAATTTTTTGTGAAGTACTAACAATGTAGGTAGCCAATTGAGAGTATAAGGACCTCCCAAATTTTAGCAAGACCGACTTGGTCTTTAGAGAACAAAATGGACAAGTTAATGGATGTATTAGGTTCAAAGTTCTCAAGCCAAGAGGAAGGTCAAAGAAGACAAGAAGAAAGTCATAGAGAATAGAAGCAAAGTTTGACCAGATTGTGAAGAACCACGCTTCATCCATCCATAACTTGGACGTACAGGTAGGCGAACTTGCTAATGCTTTGTCTTCTAGGAATTTAGGAAGCTTACCAAGCAACATTGAGGCCAATCCAAAGGAAAAACTTAAGGCTATCACACTTAGGAGTGGCAAGCAAGTGGAGGAGCCAAGTGTTCTAAAAGATAGCCAACAAAAGGAAAATGTAGAAGAGAAAGAAGTAGAGAAGCCATATGTACCACCACCACCCTATAAGTCCAATATTCCATATCCAAAGAGGGTGAGGCAACATCAAGTTGACACTCAATTCTCTCAATATTTGGAGAAGTTGGAGAAACTTCAGATTAATTTGTCTTTGGTGGAGGCATTGGAGTGTATGCCCAAGTATACAAAGTTCCTCAAAGACATATTGACATACAAATGCACTTGGAAGGACAGTTAGATGATGTCCTTGACGGAGAATTGTAGTTCGATCATCACAAGCACAATGCCTTCAAAACTACAAGATCCAGGGAGTTTTATTATTCTATGTGTTGTTAGTGATTTTGAATTTTCTAAATGCTTATGTGATTTAAGTGCAAGCATTAACTTGATACCTTTGTCTATTTTCAAGAAATTGGGGTTAGGAGATGTCAAGCCAATCCATCAAAAGGCCATTTGGGGTAATAGAAGATGTTCTAGTAAAAGTGGACAAATTTATAATTCTTGTTGATTTTGTTGTGTTGGATTTTGAAGGAGATAAGAATTGTACATTAATTTTGAGAAGGCCCTTTATGAATACTGGTACAGAATTAGTTTATGTGCTTGAAGGAAAACTAGTTTTTAGAATTGGTGATGAGCAAGTTGAATTCAATATAACTAAATCTTTGATGAAGTCAATGGATGGAGGTGCTTGTATGAAGATTAATATTGTGGATGATTGTGTAAAGCACGTTGAAATGGGAATTGAAAAGGAAGTTGAGAAAGTTGTTAAAGTGCATAGGGATGAGAGTGTGAGTGAAGAGGAATTATGTGAGGAGGGTGAGCAAGAGAAGTTAGAGAGAGCAGATGCACCCATACCACCTTCCGTTATAAAGCCTCCCAATGTAGAACTAAAACCTTTACCTTCTCACTTGAGATATACATTTCTAGGCAAGCACCACACGTTACCCATCATCATTTCCAACCAATTGGATGAGAGCCATGGGGTGGCAAATTTCTGATATTAGGGGGATTAGCCCTAATGTGGTGATGCATACGATTAACCTCAAAGAAGGATGCAAGACAGTAAGAGAGAAGCAAAGAAGGTTAAATCTAAACACGTAAGAGGTTGTGAAGAAGGAAGTTGTGAAGCTTTAGATATAGGTATTATTTACCCAATTTCAAGTAGCAAGTGAGCTAGTCCAGTGCAATGTGTACCTAAAAAGGGAGGCATGACAGTGATGGAGAATTAAAAAGGTGAACAGATTTTCACTAGGACCATCATAGGTTGGAGAGTATGCATTAACTATAGGAGGCTTAATTTGGCAACCAAGAAAGACCATTTCCCATTACCTTTTATGGACCAAATGATTGAGAGGGGTGGCTGGCCATGCTTTTTATTATTTTTTTTGATGGATATTCAGGGTACAATTAAGTGTTCATTTACCCACAAGACTAAAAGAAAACCACTTTCACTTGTCCTTATGGGACTTTTGCTTATAGGAGGATGCCTTTTGGTATATCCAATGCACCAGTCACATTCTAAAGGTGCATAATGGCCATCTTTGCAGATATGAATGAGGACTTCATGGAAGTTTTTATAGATGACTTTTCTATTTTTGGAGACTCTTTTGATTATTGCTTGTTTAATTTGGATAGAGTATTACAAAGGTATGAGGAGTCTCATTTAATCTTAAATTGGGAGAAGTGTCATTTCATAGTCCAAAAAGGAATAGTTTTGGGCCATAAGATCTCATGCAAGGGGTTAAGGCAGATTGAGCTAAGACTAAAGTGATTGAAAAGCTCCCACCTCCTACCAACATCAAGGTCATCCAAGCGTTCCTTGATCATACAAGAGTCTACAGACGGTTCATCAAGGACTTTGCTCTCATTGCTAGACCTTTAACTAACTTGTTAGTTAAAGGTATGTCTTTTGTGTTGGATGATGATTGTTTAGATGACTTTAACAGGTTAAATACAACACTTACAATAGCATATATTTTGACGTCACTAGATTGGTCACTTCCTTTCGAGATCATGTGTGATGCAAGCGACTATGCCATTAGTTGTGTAATCGGACAACAGAAGGAGAAGAGGTTACATGCAATTACTACACCAGCAAGACCTTGACAGGAGCATAATTGAACTACACCACCACTAAGAAGGTGTTGTTTGCAGTGGTATTTGTATGTGAAAATTTTTATTCTTACCTTTTGGGCTCACAAGTTATTGTTTTTACAGATCATGCAACATTGTGTTATCACTTTGCAAAGAAAGATGCCAAGGCTAGGCTCATCCGATGAGTGCTTCTACTCCAAGAATTCAACAATGAGATTAAAGAGAAGAAAGGCATAGAAAATATTATAGCGGACCACCTATTTAGACTTGAAGGGGTAAAAAATGAAGAAGAAGAGGAAATTGAATAGTGTTTTCCTGTGAGGCTTTAATGATGGTAGGAAATTCCTTTTCTTCCTTGGTTTGTAGATATTTCCAATTATCTCTCAGGTGGTATTCTTCCCTTAATCTCTTGCATCAACAAAGGAAGCATTTCTTATTTCAGTGTTCTCGTTACATTTGGGATGAACATGTGTTATATAAAATATGTTCTAACAGTTTAATTCGCAGGTGTATCCCTGAAAATGAAATGCCTAAAGTTTTAAATCAATGTCATAGTTTAGTTTATGTCGGACACTATGGAGCGAATAAAATGGCTGCTCACAATTTAGAGTGTGGATTCTACTGGACAAAATTGTTTAAGGGTGCCCGAGATTTTGTATTATGTTGTGATAAGTGCCAAAGAGTGGGCAATATTTCGAAGAGAGATGAGATGCCACTTTCAAACATCATAGAGGTAAAGATATTTGATGTGTGGAGCTTGGATTTCATGGGACCATTCCCATCTTCCCTAGGTAACCCTTATATATTAGTTGGAGTTGATTATGTGTCTAGGTGGGTCAAAAAAATAGCTACTCTAATAAATGATGACAAGGTAGTGCAAAGGTTCATCAAGAAGATCTTTACTAGATTTGGGGTGCCTAGAGCTATCATAAGTGATGATGGGAGCTACTTTTGCAACAAACCCTTTGAAGCTCTTTTGAGAAGATATAATGTTCATCATAGAGTGGCAACCCCTTTGTTAGCCCCGGAATTTTTTTTATTAAGCATGATTTAAAGTAATTTTGAGGTCTTGATAGATTAATTTATCTTGGAATCAGTTAGCATGTTAATGTTAATGAGACATTTTGATGTAGGTGAATTGAATTAAAGTTTAAGGTGATAAGTTGCATGAAGGGCATTGTGCGAAGATCACTTAAGTTATAAAGTTTTAAGGCATTGTAAGAAGGGAAAGTTGGTCATTTTAGCTTCATTAAAAGAAAGAAAGAAGATTGGTCTTGCTTTTGAAGAGGGATAAACGAAAATTGAAGAGAAGGGAGAGAGTGTCATTGGAGGGAAAGAGAGGAGAGAAAGAAGGCTAAGTTAGGTCTTGATTTTTCATGGTTTTAAGGAGTGATTTTGAAGTTTGTCCAAGAAGCAAAGAGGAAGAGGAGGGTTAGAGCTTCCATTAGATCCAAGAAACAATTTGCTTGGAGAAGATTCAAGGTAAGTTTGTGTTTAATCTTTTGGATTTTGGAAGGGGTTTTGGTTCAAAGATCTTAGGAAATGCATGGGTATGAGTATTCTAGGATCAATTTCATGCATTTGGTTCTTTGGGTTTGTCAATTTGAATGTCTATTGATTTGGGATTTTTGTAAATGTTGAAGAAAATCAAGAGAGGCAAGAGGAGCAAGAGGAGAGGCACTTTTGAGCAACTTTTCAAGCAAGGAAACTAAGGTGGGTTACATTTTTATAATTGGGTTAATGAGCCATAAATGTCCTTCAAATAAATGAAATTTAATGATTTTCTAACTACCCTATAAATGTGTATTTATTGTTCTCTAAATGCTTGAGAATGTGCCATATGTTGTTGTTTGTGAATTTTGGGAATAAATTCAAATTGCTTCATAATTGTAGTAATTGATGTGTTTGAATGAGTTGTGAAATGGATTTGATGCTTGGTATAGGAACGTGTTTGAATGAGTTTTGAGTGATATGGGAATGATTTCAAATTGTTCCAAGATTGTTGTATTTTATGGCTTTTGGATGATTTGAGTAGTGGTTATATGATTGGTATGAGATTTTAGTTGATGAACCTGTATATGACAAACAAGTTTTAGAAATGTGCCATTTGGGCAATTGATTTTCAAGTCATGAATTACATGTTATGTGGGTTTGTGGTGGTCCTTTAAGTTAAGTAAAGTGCACTTGACTAAAGGCTTCTCCCGTCTATTCGCTAGCAGCATGGAGCTTTTTCATAGACTCTCCTAAGTTCACGACTACACAAGACCACCATGTGGAAATGTATAGTACGTTCTGTTTTGGATCCACCCAAGCCATTTCGATGTGCTTATGTGTATTTGTGACAAATTTGAATAATTCATTATGTTTGATGTTATGAATTGCTTGATAAGCTGTGAATTTGGGAAATATATGTTGCATGGTTTTCAATGTGAATTTTACTATGGAAATGAATAATTCAAGGGTTTTTGCTTGTTTCTAGTTATAAAACTGTTACCCACGAGCGTTAAGCTCACCCCCATTCCTTCCCATCTACAGGTGATGAGCAACTTTTCGAGTGATCGAATCGATCGTCAAGGCATCACTCCGACTTGCATGTTTTGTTCTTTTGAAGCTAAATTTTATAAAAACAATGCTTTAGTCGCATTTTGAGAAATTGTAGTTTTGTCACATTTGTATTTTGGATTATGTTGCAAGGTGGCTCGAAATGCCCCCTAAAGCGTTGTAAAACCCTTATTTTGATGTGAATGAAATATGCACCCATTATGGTTGATTAAGGCATTTCATGTTTTTGCATTGCAAATTCTAAGTGTTCATAAGGGTAGCTTTGTGTTCTGGCTTTGAGAGATATACTGCACTAATCTAGGGTGAATTTGATCAAGTTGCCTTCATAGAAGTAGTAGCTTGACCGTCTAGCTTTCCAACTCTATAAAGTATGCGATTTTTGGACGTCGAAGTTGAGAGATATGATCGTTTGAACAGGTGATGTTGCTTAGGTTGTGAATTCCGAATAATTAGAGTTTGTGGATCGCTATCACACTAGGATTGCTCGATCTGGCAAGATTATGAGTAAAGGGGTTGTCAGGTTGGGTTTGGGTCTTGGAGGGTGAAATTTTAGTGTCACCCGAAGGTTACACAGCCTGACCATGTAAAATCACACGGGCCGTGTGTTCCTAGCATAGGAGCACAGTTTTCACTCGAAGGTTACACGACTTGACTGTGTAAAATCATACGGGCCGTGTGTTCCCAGCGCAGGAGCACAATTTTCACCTGAAGGTTACGTGGCCTGACCTTGTAAAATCATACGGGCCGTGTGTTCCCAGCGCAGGAGCACAGTTTTCACCCGAAGGTTACACGACTTGATCATGTAAAATCACACGAGCCGTGTGTTTCCATCGTAGGAGCGCAATTTTCATCCAAAGGTTACGCGGCTTGATTGTGTAAAATCACACGGGCCGTGTGTTTCCAGCGCAATATCACATTTTCATCTGAGGGTCACACAGGTAGCCCATGTAGGTTTACACGGTCGGTATTTTTGACACTCCAAACGACATATTTTCATTTTTGGGTCTTCATAAAAGCTGTAGCCCTAGAAGTCTTCTTTCGAACCGTCTAAAAATGTAGTTAATCTGATATTCGTAGTGAGAGTTATGGCAATTGCGCCATGACATGTACAATGTGAGTAAGAAAATGAACATATGGGATTCATTTGGTCGTAACTTCTTCGTTCGACCTCCGTTTGAGGTGATTCTTAGAGCGATAGATTTCTAACACATTTTCCTACCTTCCCACCAAAATTTATAACTATTGGAGTTAAATTCAAAGCAACTGATTGGAAGAAAGTGAGGGGTCAGTTGGGAGAGCATGTTTAGGGTATGAATCTACTTGGGTTCCTTAAGTGTATCTTAAGCTTTGGAGCTCCGATTGAGGGAGAGGGGGGGGGGGGGATTTCTTGCTGCAAAATAAACTAGGCCCTAAGAGCTTCACTTTTTGAAGAAGGCAATTATGATTTTATTGTGTGGGCTTGCCATTGTGGCTAGAGATGTTATGAGAATGTTGAGGAGCCGATGTTGGCTAATTTGGGTACATTGGCTTAACCCTACAAGGAAACCCACTCGCGTTCTATGTTTCAGGATAGTTGGGCTTCGAAAATAGGGCCCATCAGTTGTGGTATCAGAGCGACTAGGTTTAGTGTTATCCTAGGCAACTAGGTGGGTAGTTTTTCAGTATGAAGTGAACATGCATTGTTTTAAATGATCAATTTGCATTATTTTGAATTGTTTTACATGATTTGAAATTGTTTTGCATGAACTAAAGATTTTTAAATGTTTTAAAATTGAAGGAGTGATTATGTCGCCTCGAAGGAGAACTCGAGGAGCTCTGACTCGATCTGGCTCTCGCCAAGGGAGTACGGATGAATCCTATGTCCCACAAAATGTGGGCACACATTCTACTCCTAACTCTGAGGCACCTAGTGTGCAACACGAAGTGCCACCGCCTCCGCCTTCTATGCCTCCAGTAAACCTATGGACCTGCAGTTCTTTCAAGCCTTCACCCAGGCTTTCACTTATGCCATAGGCCAAGGGTCACAAGCTCCGGTGCCAACTCCAGTATATAGGAGTGGACAGTATGATAAGCTCCGCAAATACGGAGCAGTGAATTTCAATGGAACCATCAATCCTGAAGAGGCTGAAGAAGACAAAGAGGGTCCTAATTCAGATGGAGTGCAATGATGAAGAGAAACTAGACTATGCAATCCGCTTGCTGCAGGGGAATGCACTCGACTGGTGGGAATCAGTGCCCCATAGTTAGGTTTTGCCTCCGATACTGACATGGAGAGATTTTGTGGAAGTGTTCAGGAAGAAATATCTCTTCAAGGTGTATATCCAAGAAAAGGATAGGGAGTTCCTGAATCTCACACAGCGGGACATAAGTGTGAGTGAGTATGAGCTGAAGTTCACCTAGCTTTCCCGATATGCGACCAACATTGTGGCAAATGAAGAGGACAAGTGTCGAAAGTTTGAGGGGGGACTTCATCTGGGAATCAAGGAGAAGGTGTTAATTCATAACTTTTGTGACTACTAGTTATTGGTAGATGCGGCCCTCCAGGCAAAGAAATTGGAGAATATCAAATATGAAGTCAATAAAAAGAGGAAGAGCCAGGAACAGTCTGCTAGGAAGGGGATGAGTGCTCCGATGCCAGAAAGGAGTGTGAGGAGCTTCTGCTCCCAGAGCGAAGTGGGTAGTAGTGGCCCTGCTAAGAACAAGCAGGGAAGGGCAGTTTTAGGGCAAGCCTCAAGTGTGGGAGGAAATAGCTTGGTGGGGAGGAGCAAGAATATGAACCCTCAACGTGAGCATTATGGGAAGCTTCACAAAGGAGAGTGCTTCAAGTTATTGGGCATGCTTCCGATACGGAGAGAAGGGGCACATGATCAGGGACTGTCCCCAAGTAACAAGATGAGAGGGGTCGCAGTTGAAGGCCCTAAGGAGGGCAGAAATAGTGGGGACCAGGCCAATCACCGGGGTGGACAGTTCTGGAGCTGTAAGGAAGGTTGTTCCTCTAGGAAGGCCAAGGGGTCAGGCTCAGGCTCAGGCTTAAGCAAGGGTGTTCGCCATGACCAGGGAGGAAGCTGTAGCCGTACCCGAAGTCGTCACAAGTATGGCTCAGTTATTTAATTCCAAAGTATATGCCTTGATTGATTCTGGTTCGACACATTCATTTGTTTCTATAAGCATGGTTTTGCATGATGTGAATTTGGTGCCTTTGGATAGTCCCTTGATTGTTAGCACTCCTTTAGGGAGGACGGTGATAATAAGTCAAGTATATAGAGATTGTGAACTGATGATTGAGGGTGCTAGACTGGTAGTAGACCTATTGCCTCTAGAACTAAAGGGTCTAGATGTTATACTGGGTATGGATGCTATGGAAAAAATATTATGCAAAATTAGATTGTAGCCTCAAGGAAGTAGAGTTTGACTTTGGCAATGGTGAGAAGGTGGTTTTCAGAGGAGATAGGAGAACTCCATTACCCAGAATTGTTTCGGCTTTGCTCGTCGAACGAATGATGAGAAAAGGGTGTGAAGTCTTCTTGGCACACATCATGGACATGGAAGTAAATGAAGGGAAGTTAGAAGATTTTCCGATTATGAGGGAGTTTCCAGATGTGTTTCTAAAGGACTTACCTGGTTTGCCACCGGTGAGGGAAATTGAGTTTATTATTGACTTGATTCCCAAGATCGCCTCCATTTCTATACCACCGTATAGAATGGATCCAGCTGAACTGAAAGAGCTCAAGGAACAGTTGGAGGAACAATTAGAGAAGGGATATATTTGGTCGAGTTTTTCACCATGGGGAGCACTGGTTCTGTTTGTTAAGAAGAAGGATGGGACATGGCACATGTGCATTGACTACTGGAGACTCAACAAGGTGACTGTTAAGAACAAGTACCCTCTGCCTCAGATTAATGATTTGTTTGATCAGTTGCAGTGAGCAAGGGTCTTTTCCAAGATTAATCTCAGGTCAGGCTATCATCAGCTCAGAATCAAGGAGTCTGATGTAAGCAAGACAACCTTTAGGACTCGTTATAGGCATTACGAGTTCCTAGTCATGCCATTCGGACTGACCAATGCTCCGGCTGTATTCATGGATCTTATAAATAGGGTCTTCAAGGAGTTTCTGGATCAGTTTGTCATAGTGTTTATCGATAACATTTTGGTCTATGCTAAGAGTGAAGAGGAACATGAGGAACATCTCAGAATAGTATTGCAAACACTGAGGAAGAAGGAACTTTATGCCAAATTCAGCAAATGTGAATTCTGGCTTCACAAAGTGATTTTTATTGGACATGTGATATCGAAAGATGGGGTGCATGTTGACCTAAGGAAAATTGAAGCAGTGGTGAATTGGTTTGCACCGAAGGCAGTGGTAGAAGTGAAAAGTTTTCTGGGTTTGGCAAGTTATTATAGGAGGTTTGTGGAAGGATTTTCTATGATAGTTGCTCCGATGACCAAGCTATTAAGGAAGAGTCAGAAGTTTATCTAGAGTGGTGAATGTTAGAAGAGCTTTAAGGAGCTTAAGCACAGATTGACAAGTGCCCCAGTTTTGACTTTGCCTACTAGAGATGAGGGTTATACAGTTTACAGTGATGCTTCAAGGAAGGGTTTGGGTTGTGTGTTAATGCAGTGAGATAAGGTAATAGCTTATGCCTCGCGGCAGTTAAAACCTTATGAATTGAATTACCCGACTCATGATCTGGAATTGGTGGTAGTAATTTTTGCTCTGAAGATTTGGAGACATTATTTTTATGGGGTATAGACGAAGGTTTTTACATATCATAAAAGTCTCAAGTATTTGTTGAGCTAAAAGGAACTGAATTTGAGACAAAGAAGGTGGTTAGAGTTGCTCAAGGATTATGACCTGTTAATTGAGTACCATCCAGGAAAAGCGAATGTGGTAGTAGATGCTTTGAGTAGGAAATCCTCCATGGCTCATGTTCAAACAGTGTATTTGTCATTATTGGAAGAAATGGCAAAGCTTAGAATAAGCTTGAAACAGGAGGAACCCGATTATGTTATTACTACTTTCAGAGTGAGGCCGATACTCAGGGACAAAGTTAAGGAGTTACAAGCAAAGGATGCAGAATTGAGTAAGCTCCTTGAAGAAATTTAGAATGGTAACAAATCTGAAGTGGTAGTGAGGGATGATGGACTTATGGTTATTGGAAGCAGACTTTGTATTCCGAATGACAAAGAAGTAAAGGATGAAATATTGGATGAGGCACACAATGCACCTTATGCCATACATCCAGGTAGCACCAGGATGTATAGAGATCTAAAAGAACATTTTTGGTGGAAAGGCATGAAGAAGGATGTAGCCGAATATACGAGTAAGTGTCTAGTGTGTCAGCAAGTCAAGGCTGAACACCAGGCACCTTCAGGCAAGTTAAGGCCACTGTCCATTCCTGAGTGGAAGTGGCAATAGGTGACTATGGATTTTCTGATGGGTTTACCCAAGACCAGTAGGAAGCATACTGCTACATGGGTCATTGTGGATCAGTTGACAACGTCAGCCCATTTTTTGGCAATTAAACAGACTGATTCCCTGTGTGTGCTAGCAAAGAAGTATATTGATGAGATAGTGAGATTGCATGGGATTTCAAACTCTATAGTTTCTGACAGAGATCCCTGATTTGCTTCGAGGTTCTAGGAAAGCTTACAAGAGGCTCTAGGAACCAAATTGAACTTTAGCACTGCTTTTCATCCTCAAACAGATGGTCAATCTGAGAGGACCATTCGGACCCTCGAGAGAATGCTCAGGGCATGTGTGATGGATTTCAGGGGGTGCTTGGGATGAACACTTGCTATTGATCAAATTTGCTTATAATAATTTGTACCACTCGAGCATTCAAATGGCTCCTTACGAAGCATTGTATGGAATAAGATGTAGAACTCCGATATGTTGGGATGAAGAAGGGGAAAGAAAATTAATCAGACCAGAGTTACTTCAAGTGACTGTCGACAAGGTTAATTTGGTTAAGCAACAGCTTAAAGCAGCACAGGATAAAATGAAGAGCTACACTGATACACACTGGAAGGAAATGGAGTATGAAGTGGGTGAAAAAGTTTTCCTTAAGACATCTCCTTGGAAAGGAGTTATAAGGTTTGGTAAGAAGGGTAAGTTGGGTCTAAGGTATGTGGAACCTTATGAGATTCTTGAGAGGATTGGCCCGTTAGCCTATAGGTTGGCGCTGCTACCGGAATTAGCACAGATACATAATGTCTTCCATGTTTCCATGTTGAGGAGGTATAGATCGGATCCTTCTCATATTATTCAAACCACTGAGGTTCAGTTGAGAGATGATCTGAGTTATGAGGAGATCCCATTGGAGATCTTGGACACTAAGTAGAAGGTCCTAAGGAACAAGATAGTTTAGCTAGTCAAAGTTCTGTGGAGAAACCATTCTATGGAAGAGGTTACGTGGGAGCCCTTGAAAGCCATGAAAGAGAAGTATCCATACATCTTCGAAGATTCAGGTAAGAATTTCGAGGACGAAATTCTTTTAAGAGGGGAAGAAATGTTAGCCCCATAATTTTTTTTATTAAGCATGATTTAAAGTAATTTTGAGGTCTTGATAGATTAATTTATCTTAGAATCAATTAGCATGTTAATGTTAATGAGACTTTATGATATAGGTGAATTGAATTAAAGTTTAAGGTGATAAGTTGCATGAAGGGCATTGTGCGAAGATCACTTAAGTTATAAAGTTTTAAGGCATTGAAGGAAGGGCAAGTTGGTCATTTTAGCTTCATTAAAAGAAAGAAAGAAGACTAGTCTTGCTTTTGAAGAGGGAGAAACGAAAATTGAAGGAAGAGAAGGGAGAGAGTGTCGTTGGAGGGAAAGAGAGGAGAGAAAGAAGGCTAAGTTAGGTCTTGATTTTTCATGGTCTTAAGGAGTGATTTTGAAGTTTATCCAAGAAGGAAAGAGGAAGAGGAGGATTAGAGCTTCAATTAGAGTCAAGAATCAAAATGTTTGGAGAAGATTTAAGGTAAGTTTGTGTTTAATCTTTTGGATTTTGGAAGGGGTTTTGGTTCAAAGATCTTAGGAAATGCATGGGTATGAGTATTCTAGGATCAATTTCATGCATTTGGTTCTTTGGGTTTGTCAATTTGAATGTCTATTGATTTGGGATTTTTGTAAATG
Organism: Erythroxylum guanchezii; assembly: GCA_025629825.1. Taxonomy (NCBI): domain Eukaryota; kingdom Viridiplantae; phylum Streptophyta; class Magnoliopsida; order Malpighiales; family Erythroxylaceae; genus Erythroxylum; species Erythroxylum guanchezii. Next base: position 28,436,100 of record JAOTAX010000006.1, read on the forward strand.
TTGAAGAAAATCAAGAGAGGCAAGAGGAGCAAGAGGAGAGGCACTTTTGAGCAACTTTTCAAGCAAGGAAACTAAGGTGGGTTACATTTTTATAATTGGGTTAATGAGCCATAAATGTCCTTCAAATAAATGGAATTTAATGATTTTCTAACTACCCTATAAATGTGTATTTATTGTTCTCTAAATGCTTGAGAATGTGCCATATGTTGTTGTTTATGAATTTTGGGAATAAATTCAAATTGCTTCATAATTGGAGTAATTGATGTGTTTGAATGAGTTGTGAAATGGCTTTGATGCTTAGTATAGGAATGTGTTTGAATGAATTTTAAGTGATATGAGAATGATTTCAAATTGTTCCAAGATTGTTTTATTTTGTGGCTTTTAGATGATTTGAGTAATGGTTATATGATTGGTATGAGATTTTGGTTGATGAACATGTACATGACAAACAAGTTTTAGAAATGTGCCATTTGGGAAATTGGTTTTCAAGTCATGAATTACATGTTATGTGGGTTTGTGGTGGTCCCCTAAGTTAAGTCAAGTGCACTTGTCTAAAGGCTTTTCCCGCCTGCCTCCTAATGGCATGGAGCTCCTTCATGGACTCCCCTAAGTTCACGACTACACAAAACCGCTATGCGGAAATATATAGTACGTTCTATTTTGGATCCACCCAAGCCATTCCGATGTTCTTATGTGTATTTGTGACAAATTTGAATAATTCATTGTGTTTGCGGTTATGAATTGCTTAATAAGCTGCGAATTTGGGAAATATATGTTGCATGGTTTTCAATGTGAATTTTGCTATGGAAATGAATAATTCAAGGGTTTTTGCTTGTTTCTTGTTATAAAATTGTTACCCACGAGCGTTAAGCTCACCCTCATTCCTTCCTATCCACAGGCGATGAGCAACTTTTCGAGTGATCGAGTCGATCGTCAAGGCATCACTCCGACTTGCATGTTTTGTTCTTTTGAAGCTATATTTTATAAAACAATGCTTTAGTCGCATTTTGAGAAATTGTATTTTTTTTCACGTTTGTATTTTGGATTATGTTGTAAGGTGGCTTAAAATGCCCCCTAAAGTGTTGTAAAACCCTTATTTTGATGTGAATGAAATATGTATCCATTATGGTTGATTAAGGCATTTCACGTTTTTGCATTGAAAATTCTAAGTGTTCATAGGGTTAGGTTTGTGTTCTAGCTTTGAGAGAAATACTGCATTAATCTAGGATGAACTTGATCAAGTTGCCTTCATAGAAGTAGTAACTTGACCTTCTAGCTTTTCAACGTTATAAAGTTTGCGATTTTTGGATGTCTGAGTTAAGAGATATGATCGTTTGAATAGATGATGTTGCTTAGGTTGTGAATTCCAAATAATTAGAGTTTGTGGAGCGCTGTCGCACTAGGATTGCTCGATTTGGCAAGATTATGAGTAAAGGGGTGGTCAGGTTGGGTTTGGATCTTGAAGGGTGAAATTTTAGTGTCACCCGAAGGTTACACGGCCTGACCGTGTAAAATCACACTGGTCGTGTGCTCCTAGCACAGAAGCACAATTTTCACCCAAAGGTTACACGGCCTGACCATATAAAATCACATGGGCCATGTGTTCCTAGCGCAAGAACGCAGTTTTCACCCAAAGGTAGCCTGACCGTGTAAAATCACATGGGCCGTGTGTTCCCATTGCAGGAGCGCAGTTTTCACCTGAAGGTTTCACGGCCTGACCGTGTAAAATCACACGGGCTGTGTGTTTTCAGTGCAGGAGCCCAATTTTTACCTGAAGGTTACACGACCTGACCGTGTAAAATCACACGGGCCATTTGTTTCCAGCGCAGTAGCACGTTTTCATCCGAGGGTCACATGGGCAGCCCGTGTGGGTTTACACGGTTCGTGTTTTTGACACTCCAAACGACAGAATTTCATTTTTGGGTCTTCATGAAACTGTAGCCCTAGAAGTCTTCTTTCAAACCATCCAAAAATGAAGTTAATCCGACATCTGTAGTAAGAGTTATGGCAATTGCACCAAGGCATGTACAATGTGAGTAAGAACATGAACATATGGGATTCGTTTGTTCATAACTTCTTTGTTCGACCTCCGTTTGAGGTGATTCTTAGAGCGATAGATTTCTAACACATTTTTCTACCTTCCCACCAAAGTTTATAGCTATTGGAGTTAAATTCAAAGAGATTTATTGGAAGAAATTGAGGGGTCGGTTGGGAGAGCATGTTTGGGCTATGAATCTACTTCTGTTCCTTAAGTATATCTTGAGCTTTGGAGCTCCGATTGGGAGGGGGGGGGGGGGAAGATTTCTTGCTCCAAAGTAAACTAGGCCCTAAAAACTTCGTTTTTTTGAAGAAGTCAATTGTGATTTCGTTGTGTGGGCTTGCCTTTGTGGCTAGAGATGTTATGAGAATGTTAAGAACCGATGTTGGCTAATTTAGGTACATTGGCTTAACCCTATAAGGAAACCTGCTCGTGTTCTATGTTCCAAGATAGTTGGGCTTCGAAAATGGGGCCCAACACCCTTACCAACCGCAAATGACTAGCCAAGTTGAGGTGGTGAATAGAGAGTTGAAGAAGATTTTGGAGAAGGTAGTGAGCACTTTAAGGAAAGATTGCGCTTTTAAGTTGGATTATACATTTTGGGCTTATAGGACAGCTTTCAAAACTCCCATAGGTATAACACCATATCGGCTTGTGTATGGTAAGGCTTGCCATTTACCATTGGAGTTAGAGCCTATTGGGCAATTAGAAAATTGAACATGGATTGGAAGCTAGCAGGAGATAAGAGATTGTTACAACTTGATGCATTGGAAGAGTTAAGATATGATGCATATGTAAATGCCAAGTTGTATGAGGAAAGGGCTAAGAAGTGGCATGATGGCCACATTAAGAAAAAGGAATTCAAGAGTGGGAACTTAGTGCTTTTATTTAATTCATGACTTTGGTTATTTCTCAAAAAGCTCAAGTCAAGATAGAGTGGGCCATTCAAGGTTATTCAAGTGCTTCCCTATGAAACTTTGGAGTTAGAAAATGAAAAGGGTGAAACTTTTAAGGTTAATGGGCATAGGTGCAAGCTTTACTTTAGAGGGTCATTCTCATAAGAAAGGGAAGCACTTTCTTTCCTTTCACTCACTCTTTTATGATTTCATATGGAATGGGCAAGCTAATGACCTTAACTTAGCAGGTTTGTCTTTTATTTTGTTTTTCTTTGTGTTAGTGTGATTTGTTTTGATTTGATAATATTTAATTTGGTTTAACTTGTTTTTCCCTTCATTCTCTTGTTATGTAGGTACCCAATGATACATTTTAAGGTTACTTGAAGATTTATTGTGCATCATAGCTTGTTGGAGGACCAAATGACAAGAGGAAAAACGTGCCACTTCCATCGGCACCGCCACCATAAGCCCATCTTACCCTTAATCTCTTTTATTATTGTTTTTATGTTTTGTATTTCATGGTGTTGATTGTTGGTTGTAGATGTTCTCTTTTGCACATTGAGGACAATTTTTTGTTCAAGGGTGGGGAGGTAGTCTTTGCATTTATGTTTGCATTTTTGCATGTCATTTAGGGTGCATGTTAGGATGTTAGTATTAGGTGTGTCATTTCCCCTACATTTGAATCTTTGTGATGAATGTGTTGCCATGAGATTTTATCATGCTAGTTGGAATGAGATTAAATGCATGCATGAACTCAAATTAGGCTACTTGAGTAGAGAGTGAACCATGTGGAGTGATGAAAGTAGTTAGCCATATAAGCTTACTCAGAACTTGACACTTGAATAATGAGGTAATGTATAGAAGCATAATGGAATTTCATTTGAACCTATGTGAGGAATTGAGCCTTTATGACTCCATTCTATAGGCATTTCATTTCCTTGTTTATGTGATGCTTCCTTAGGTAATTACCTTCAGAACTTGCTTTGAATTGGTTTAAATCTATTGGATTTATGCTAGATAAAAATGATTAAGGCCTTCTTGCTTTAACCTTTGGCTTAAATGACCTACCTTTTTATTATCGCTTGCTAGCTCCATTAAGCCTTTAACCTTTTGTTTCTTGAAATCACCCAATTTTAAAACCCACAAACCTCATTAGCTTGCCCAATCATAAGTGAATAGAGTACTAAGTGATATTTTAGTGTGGAATCACAAGTTAAGAGCACATTGCATATATTTTATGTTTTCTGTTCATTGTTTCTTTATTATCTTTAAAAAAACAAAAAAAAAACAAAATCAAATAAAAGAAGAGAAAATAAAATAAAATAAAAGGGAATAAAATGTAGTAGTTTCAATAAGTGCAGAGAAGTAGTCATATCCATGTGCATATCTTAGAAGTTTATCTTTTCGTCCCTTTGTACACTTAGTGGTTTATAAATGCTTATGATAAACCCCTAAAACCTATTTAACCCACCTTAACCCTAGCCACATTACAACTCGAAACAAAGTCCTTTTGATCTATCCTAGCATGTAATCATTATGGAGGGCAATTGGTTTATTAGCAAGCCTATGATAGTGTGGTTTCCTATAGGAAGTTTGAGTGAAACACTAACCATCAAACACTTGAGAAAAATGAGTGAAATATGTAAGTAAGGTCCATTTTAAATTTATACTTATCTTTAAGTGATGTTTTCATAGGTTGAGTTTGCTTATGTGAATCAATGAAAACTAGTCATGAAGTCTATAGTAGTTTGACACTTGAGTTGGCCATAGTTTGAGTGATTGCATGCTTTAAACTTTGTGAAAATGAAGGGATAGATTCATATTGGTTGTATTTGATCTTTACTTGAGGACAAGCAAAAGTTTAAGTGTTGGGATGTTGATAGGTGTAGATTGTATTGTACTTTTGTATGTAGTTTAGTATGTGTTTAATAGTTAATTAGATTGTTTAGTATGTATTTAGGTTAAGAATTGTGTTAGTTCATAAAAAATTTATGTTTTAAGTGTTTTTTGGGTGAGAACATATTTTTGAACTTCAATTATAAATATATGAGATGTCGTGATGAGTTTGTTAGTATTTGAGGGCATTCGAAGGAGTTTCGGAGGAGACTCGAACTAAAACACAATCCCATAATCGTGACAGAAGCACCAACATAAGCCCACAATTGTGGCAAATCGGCCACGATTGTGACAGAAGCTTGAGTATAAGGCCACGAAAATCTACCATGATCATGAAAGAGAGCAAACAAACTGGCCACAATCATGCACTAAGGACCATGATCGTGACCTACCCGGAAAGAGACGAGGAGTCAATTTTAAATTTGAGTTTTCGAGAGACATTTCGAACATTTTAGACCTCGACAAGATACTATGGTTACCTTAATTGGAAAAGACTATAAAAGTATTATTATGCAACCTTAGAAAGGAGTCTACATTCAACCTACATTTGGAAACTCAAAAGAGAGAGAGAAAGAAGAGGGAGAGAAAAGAAGAAGAGGAAGAGGAGGAGGGTTCTGATGTCAAAGCTTCCCGAAATAGATGATCGCTCGACATTACTGCTTTCTTGAATCATCCAACCTTAGTTTCATTTCCTCCCCATTTACCTTTTTATTCATTTAATGTGTAAGATTGAGATGGGTTGTATGATTATGGATTTTGAGTTGTTAATGATGTTCTAACTTTTCCTTCGAGATTTTACTTATATTTAATGTTAATCTAGTTGAATTGTGTTTACTTGATTTAGGTTTTGTGATTTATTAATGTAATTTCATGTTTCGATTCGAGAGGGTGAAATAGATAAAAATAATTAAATTGAATTAACGAGAGTTAAGCGATCTAATTGAGCACTTAATAAATCTAGTTGGTAATTTCATGGAGAGAGATCCTGTGTGAGACTCAATTGTTTATTAAAGAACTTTAGAACTAATTAAAATTGTGGGTAATTTATGAATTGAGAGATTGCAAGTCCATAATTCGATTAGGGTTTACAATTTAGGGAATGGTTATAAATTAAGAAAGAGTAATCAACCCTATGATCATTTAGAATTGACACACCACAGACGCAAAAATGGCCAAATTAGCATTAATGATAGGTAAAATCCCCTCTTTCATAACTTGATTAATTCTCTTGATAGATTTCTATTGTTATATTATTTTTTCGTTACTAGTTTGTTTAATTTAGTTTACTTTTCAGTTTATTATTCGAATTTGAGTTTTAAACAAAGCACAACATGAACTAAATGGTGCCTAAGCACAATCTCTATAGGACAATATCTACTTTTTATTACAAATAACGACCCATATACTTACAGATTTTAGCATAAAACAAGTAGTTTTTTTTTTGTTGCAATCAACAGGAATGAGATAACTGAAATTGTGGAAGAAGATATGACTATGTTGAAAGGTATAGAACTGTCACTTAGTTCTGTAGTAAGGTTCACTTCACCCCATACACTGAAATTAAAGGGTTCTATAGATGGAGTAAGGGTGGTTGTCCTTATTGATCATGGTGCCACCAATAGTTTTATCTCTATAGCCCTTGTTGAGAAGTTATAGTTGCCAATCTTGAGCACGACCACCTATAAGGTCATAACAGAAAACAAGAGAGGGTGAAAGGGTAGGGTATCAACCAAGGAGTGATGTTGAGTTCACAGGAGTTGGACATCGTTGATAACTTTTTCCCATTTTCAATAAGAAGTTAAAATATAATTTTAGTTTTGAAATATTTGTCCACGTAGAGCAATACTAAAGACAATTCGAGAGAACCTTTTATAACTATGGAAATAGAAAGTCAAAACGTCACTTTGAGGGGAGACCCTAGCTTGATTTGATCCTTGACGTCCCTTAAGTATTTGATAAAGACCCTTTATCAGGAAGGGGAGGGGTTGTTGATTGAGCTTAGTCATATAGCAATATAAAATTGACTTAAAGCATCCATTAGGGGACTCAAACGTCTCAAAGATGCTCACTGAGTTTGAAGATGTGTTTCCCATAGGCTTGCCTCTATAACAAAGCCATGACTATTCAATCATGTTCAAGGAAAGGATAGGGCCACCCAAGGTTAGAATGTAACAGTATCCCCATATCCAAAAAAAATGCAATTGAAAAACTGGTAAAAGAGATGTTGGTATCCAAAATTGCAAGTGTTGGACCTCGAACTTTTTCTTGAAAATTTGATTTATTAAATGAAATGGAATGAGGAATTAGTGGTGTTTAATGTTTTACTTGGGTAATGTTAATTGGAGC
>JAOTAX010000006.1:28449322-28459541 GCA_025629825.1 Erythroxylum guanchezii
CCAAGTTTAAGACATAAGTAGGCAAGTGACAAGTGTCACTTGCCACTTGTCTTATTTCTAAGCATTCAAAGGTTTCTTTCCACTTACAAAACAATTTCTACTCCAATTTTGTCCCAACTTTCCAATGACTCAAAGTACTACATCCTAAAATCATGTACCCAATATTCCAGTGCCATTGGATAGTCATTTTCAATACCGGAAATCAATCATTCCGCCGCTTGACAATTTTTTCGGTCCGAAAATTTTCCCCGAAATATTCCAAAAAAAATCCTAAAATTTCCCAAAAATGTAAAACATACAAAAATCACTCCAATTAAATTTTCAAGCACAAAATCATATTTTTCACAAAAATCACATTTAGACACATATATCGGAAAATGCCATGAACGCATATAATGTCATGTGCATAAACAAAAATTTCCATTCACATATATATATAGGCCATATTATGCATGAACATGCCGAGATACGTAAACACACTCATAACCCGTCTCAAATTACTATTTTACCCTTCCTATCAGTGATGGGATGTTACAGTTAGGACTCTTGCTTAATTCCTCTCAATTGTTGAGAAGTTGCTCTGATGATATCGTTAGAGGCTAGACAATTGAACAACTCGTAGTTAACAAGTCGAAAAACTTTCAAAGGATTTCAACAGAAAAAACGCGTCAAGTACGATTTCTTATTTTACAATTCGTATTTCATTATTCAAATTATTTAATTATCAGGATTTGATCAAAAATCGTAAAAATTTTATTTTTTTCTATTGCCCTCGTGATTCAATCATGGTGGTTTCTAACAGTTCTTCCTTTAGGGTCAAAGGCCAAGTGATTTCTTTTTCATTTCGTATTCTTGGCATTATGGTCCGATTAAGTATGCCAAATTGTTTGGTGTTAATCTAGAATTTGAGTATGCCATGAAGGAATTTTTTCAAAACTTATACCTGACTTTTTATCGGCAATATAAGTGAGCTTCAACAAAATTTAGAAAAATAGAATTCTAAGCTACCAAAATGGTAAGATATTTTGAAATGAAATCTAAATTGATTAAAGTAATTAATTGTTAAAAAGAAATCACAAACTACAAGAAAGAATTCAATATAACAATGGTGAGTTTGCAAAGTAAAAAAATTTGAAAAATAACAAAATATATTTGCAATAGGTTGATTGACTTCTCTAGAGAGTGAACTTTGTTGTATTATAATTATATTGGTCTAGGAATGTGTTCTTTGTTGTCCAGGTGTTGGTAAATTTATAGTCCTCTTATCCTTAAGTGGTTTTTTCCGTAACTTGTTCAATTTATACTCCTTTCATCCTTAATCGATTTTTGCCATAACTTGATGAATTTATAATCCTCAAATCCTTAAATAGTTTTTGCCATAATTATTCACTTCTCTACATTTTAGCTAACTACCTGTCACCATCTCCTTGACTTCCATATCCTAAAATTCAACTTAAGTAACTCCTTAACTTCCAATCTACTTAGTCATTTTTTTTTATAAATCAGGAGAAAGCTGTAATAAAAAGTGATGAAAAAAGCAGGTTTAGTACAAAACTGAGGGGACCGGAAAACGATCCTTGGCTACCAAAAGCCACACAACGTCTAAAGACCTAAGACATGGTCACCGAACAAATCAGCACAAAGCTAAAAAAGCTGCCTACAAGAGATTACTCAACTAGAAAACAATCTCAATCTCTTAAGACCCATTATCAACACAGCCAAAACAATGAAAAAAGCACAAACTCAATGATAGCCCAAACCATAGGCCTCTAAAGATTGGTTATGTCTGTGCTAAACTGCTTAGTGGCCTTCCTTCCTTAAGGTGGGGATCATCCTTAGATTGGTGACCGACGATGGAGAGGCTCATAAAGGAACAAGTCAACTAGCACCTGCAAAAGAAAGGAGAACCAGAAAAAATAAAGAGGAAATCAGACAACAACCCAATTTACCTACTCTCAGTGTAACTTAGTCATATTTTTGTTAACTACCTTCCACCATTTTCTCAAGTTTCATGTCCTACACTTCCACAAATTTAGCACATTTCTTTCAGCATTTCTAATTTTTCATTGCAGAAGAATTCTTCAACTAAGCAGTTAGTAGACCTGTATTTCTAGGCTAACTCCATTGCTCTTTGGACCCAATGGGCTTAGTGATTTGATGCTATCAATAATATCTTAAAATCCAACCTTTTTTTTTTTATTAGTTGATGCAGCGTGTACAACAAATATTACGTGAGTATCCATCTATTAATTGCATCAATTAATAACTAATAACAATAGGATTTTGACTTGAGTTGTACGAATTTTTAAGAGTTAGTTACTAAATTAAAAAATTAAAAAATTAGGTATTAAATAAAAAATGTTAAAAGGTTAAATAGTTTTAAAATTATTGTTTTTATAATTGAATATTGCATATTAAACAAAGTTTGTACATAATAACTAATACTAATACGTAAAAATTCAAATGAAATGTTTTCGTAAAAATTTGATCTCGAAACCTTCAACATATAAAAGCACTTGAAGGCCTAAAGAATTCCCTGAACCATCCTCCAACGAGCACGAATATCAAACGCAGTGAATGGTAAAACGTAACGGCACGAAGTTTCACTAAATTAACTTAAAACAGCCTGTTTTAGTCAGCTCTGCAGCCTCTCTCCTTCACCGACGTTTTAGTTGGCATGTCCACGGGGGTATATTATGGATAACTACACAATATTCGAGGATAATAATGCGGAGGAATTAATTGTTATATTAATGAGAAATATAAAAAAAATTATTTTAGTCAGCTCTGCAACCTCTCTCATTCGCCGACGTTTTAGGTGGCAAGTCCACGGGAGTATATTATGGATAACTCCACGATGTTCGAGGATAATAATGCAGAGGAGTTAATTGTTATATTAATGAGAAATATATTAAAAATGGAAATGAATATAGTAAGAAATAATAATAGATATTATTATTATAATTATGATAATTAATTAAGAAGAATGAATAATTACTATTATTATTATTATTGGTAGTTGTTGGTTTATAAAAAATATTAAAAAATAAAATTTTATTATATTTTAATTAATTAATTATAACTATAATATATTGATTAATAAATGAATTATATTTTAATTAATTATATTGTAACTAATTAATAATTTATTTTAAATTAATTATAATGTATTAATTAATTAATAATAATAATTTAATTAACTAATTACAATATTTTAATTAATGGATATATTATATTTTAATTAAATAGTATTTAAAAATTTTAAAAAATACTATTAAAAAATGAGTTTTATTTCTTTACTAAATGAAGAGTATGGAAGATTTTTCAAAAATGAGATATTAAATTATTGCCCTTATAAAAATAATAATCAACATCTAACCACTCACTTTTCATTTATTACCTATAAATCCCTTCCCAAACTTATGAGCCATCTTTGTTGCTTATTAAAATTAGTCTTACAATAACGCCATTGCAGACAGCTAAAAGAAGTTAAAAACAAACGATAAAGTGTTTCTCGGGACCTCTACCGCAGTCCTCGCTGTCCATTTGTAGAAAGCGTGTGCCGCAAGATGCAGGAACCCCTCTGTCCATTTCTGATTCGCGTTTTAGGTCCTCGGTTGAATGTGCCATTGCTGTCATCAATTTTTTTTGTTACTTCAATTCCATCATAAAACCAATAAAGATTTTAAATTGTAAACGACACTTATTAGTTATCACGTTAATTACAAAGGACGCAAGTGTAGTTAAATAACATAGGATTGTAATTACAATAAATTAATATAAGATGTTCAAACTTATATTATAGCAGCAACTATAATTGTGTTTCACAATTTAAAATCTTGATGAGTCTTCTTTTGATTTTTATCAAGATTGCAATAATATTTATTCTAATGTGTTCTCAATATTATGGACGCAATTATATTATGTAATTTAAAATATTGATATGAAATTTCATTTCAAATTGTCCTCTTAATTTAAAGACGTAATTGTTGATTCTGTGTAATTTAATATAACAAATCAAGGTGAGGTATCATCTCCTTAAATGGGCATAAGGTAAACAAAAAAAGAAATGCAGAGACTATTAGATTTAAGTAATAAAGTATTCGCCATAACTTCTTGAAATAAGTGTAACAAGCCGATTTTCAGTAAGCAAGCCTTGCTGTCGGAATTCGGATAGACAACGGCAAAATCAAAATTATTTCTCAGTAAAAGAACACATGTAGCACTGTTAGGTGTCTGCCTCGTGGTGATCCATGTCACGCCTCAAATTCTTAATTGTCTTTCTGGAGAAAAGGGGAACTCAAGCTCGAATGACATATGTTTTGGTTTTGGACCAGACATATCCAACTTTTCTACTTACCAAATCTTCAACCATGGACGGGTCAGCAAGCATGTGTGTTTAACAAAAAGTCGTGCGCTTAACTTTCTACTCTAACAATTCAATTAGACAAAAATCATCATATTTGGTGTATGCTTTGAAGCGGCAAAAAGAGCCAAAACTTAAAATCAATAAATAAAATTTTATTTAATAAAATTTTTGATTAAATTCCAATTTAAATTTAAATTTTAAAATTAAGAATCTGTTTTGACTCAATTTTAATTTAATATTAAAACATTAAAACTTAAAATTTGATGAAATTTTCAGTCAACTTGAGTTCACCATACAATCAACTCAAATGAAGATTTCAATATGCGAACTTGTTATTTAAGTTTTAGGTACTAAAATTCATATGAGATGTTAGTTAACGGTTACACAGAATGTAAATGTGCAAGCATTCAGAAATGTAAATGTGTAAGTATTGAGAATGTAGAATTGTCATATGGTCCTAGGAAATCTTCGTATTGTTCTCAACCATGGTAGAATAGGCACATCCATAGCAAGCCATTTCAGAAGAGTCTAGTAAATCGCACTTAAAATAAAAAGGAACTAGTAAAATACATGAGAATCGCATTACATTTGGTTGCGCCAGGAACTATCCTTGTTAAGTAGATCTGGACATAACATTTTTGGCCAACGAAAACTGGTGAAAACAAAAGGATTGCAATTTTCATACAAGCAATAGATGACCATTTTGGATTAGCAAATAAGCAAACTTTTTACAAGTAACAACAAATTGCAAAAATGGACACAAATGCAACCACAATATTACCGACGCCAAATAAAATTCTAGAACACATCAAGAATAGATGGTAGATCAAAATCTTGATTCAGAAATAATATAGCTTTCATTTCCTCTGTGATGTTCCAATGCAATCAGTTTCTTTTACTCTTCACGCGGAAAATACAAAATGAGGAGGCTATTTTCTCTTTAAAGGAAAAGAGATTGCTTGTTTGATAACATCACGGTTAAAGTTTAAATAGATTACCTTTTGCTCAGCATAAAGTTAATTGGGAGATGGAGGCCCGCTAGAAGTGATTTTACTTTTTTATAATAGTTAACGTTTAACCCTTTCTATAAAACAAATGATCATATCTTAACAAAATCTTTAACTACACTTGTTAATGTCACATCTGAAAAATATAAGTATGATTATAGATCAAAGTTGTTCTCAAGTTGTCATCTAAATTTTTTTGGGTTGCAACATAAAAAGGCCCGGTGGTATTAGAAGCTAACCAAAAAGGATGATAAGGAACAAATATTTAACAGCTTAAGTAACCCCTGAGTTGAAGAATTCGGGGGCCAAGACACAGGAGGAATTAGACAAACCGGAGAACAAACCATAATAATAAGGATTTTCTTTTCAATGGGTTAGTTGAAACAACCATACACCTTAGTATGAAGATGATAGGAACCTAGAGCTCCTACCGAACTGGGTTGCAGAAATGAAGATCAAGCACAACAACAATCAGAAAAGAAACGGCACTCAAGAACAAGAACAATATATCAGTGTAATAGATGTCACTTTGTATATTGATTTTACTGAATGACGAAAGATAAACAGCTATTCGAGTGGCTGTATCACTCATATCAACATTTTGAGAGGTTGATTCTCTCCCGACAATCCATACATTAACAAAATTCTTTCCCTCGAGTTATTCTTTTTTCTGCCTTATATTCATCTTCCACAACATTCTCTGCGTGATGCTTGTGTCCACATCATTCTGTTGTAACCAACTATCCACGTCAGCAAGTATTTTACGAATCTTCTCATTCTGAAACCTTTGGGCCCTGCTTCTTCCCTTTACGCTTGTACTGTCATCTAATAGGAGGCTTATCATTACTCCTCCCAATAAGACGAACCTTGTCCTCAAGGTTGAAATAAGGAAACTGCTGGTCAATCATGTCAAAAGACTCCCAAGTAGCCTCAAATTCCAGAAGATCCTTCCAGGCAATCAGAACTTCCATGGTAGATTCACCATTAGGTGGACGAACATTGAGTACTCTATCCGGCTCAACAGCCCACTCCATGTTGCTAGACAAAACTGGAGGTATATCTTGCGGTAGAAAAGAGGATCCCACTGCTGCCCGTAGTTGGGACACATGAAAAATTGGGTGCACGGATGAAGTGGGAGATAACTTCAGCTTATATGCCACTTCCCTTATGCGTTGAACAACCTCATACGGCCCATAATATCTCGGAGCCAACTTCTCATTAAACTTTCGAGCCAAGGATTTGGAACGATAAGGACGGAGCTTCACAAAAACCCAATCCCCAACAGCAAAAACCACTTCACGTCGCTTGGCATCAGCCTGTTTTTTCATACGATTTTGGGCTATCTCCAGGTGCCCCTTCAGTTCATCCTACATCATGTTACGAGTCAGTAATTGCGTTTCCAACTCTGAATTGGTAGTTTCCTTTAATCCGTAGCAGATCACAGGTGGGGGATCTCTTCCATACACAGCTTTGAAAGGAGAACAGTGGACAGCCGTGTGGTAAGAGGTATTGTACCATAACTTCGCCCATGTCAGTCATTTCGCCCATGAACGAGGCTGCCCATTTGCAAAGCAACGAAGTTATGTCTCAACACAACGGTTCACCACCTCCGTTTGCCCATCTGTTTGAGGATGATAAGCGGTACTACGCCGCAAAGTTGTCTGCTACAACCTGAACAACTCACTCCAAAACTGACTCAAAAAAATCTTATCCCGATCCGACACAATAGAGCGTGGAAAACCATGCAACTTCACTACATGATTAACAAAATTTTCTGCCATTTTTGCAGCCGTATAGGGATGTTTAATAGCTATAAAGTGAGCATATTTTGTCAAACGGTCAACCACAACAAAAATAGAATCATACCCATGTGATTTTGGAAGTCTTTCGATGAAGTCCATCGACTTATCCTCCCAAATAGCCTCTGGAATTGGCAAAGGCTGTAGTAACCCCGCCAGAGAAAGCGTCAAATACTTGTTTTGCTGGCACACTACACACTTGGCGACAAAGTCTTGATTATCTTTCTTCATGCCCTACCAACACAACTCTGATGCAATCCGCTTATAGGTTTTAAAAAACCCGAAATGACCACCCAAAACATTGTTGTGGTACTCCTGCAAAAGCTTCTCAATCAATTCAGAACAACGAGGGATGACTAATCTGCCATGGTACCGCAATTGTCCTTGTACCACGGTCCAACCAGCTTTCCCATTTGGATCTTTTTTTAACTCCTCAATGACAGCTGAAAGCTTTGGGTCTTGTTGAACTTTTTCCGAAATTATAGCCGCATCGAGCACATTTGTCACTGTAATTGGTTGCAGAATAACCTCCGCATTTTCCCCTTCATGAACTCTAGACAAAGCATCCTGCACTCTATTTTGCGCACTCGGATTGTACTGAATTTCAAAGTCAAAACCCAACAACTTGGACAACCATTTCTGGTGCTCCATGGAGACTAAGCATTGCTCCAATAAGAACTTTAAACTGTGCTGATCGGTCCGGACTATAAACCTCCTCCCAAGCAAGTAATGACGCCATTTTTGGATTGCTAGCACAATGGCCATGAGTTCCTGCTCGTATACAAATTTGAACTGAGCTTTTCCCGACAAAGTTTGACTAAAATAAGCTATAGGATGCTTATTTTGTGTCAAAACAACCCCCAAACGAGTCCCCGATGGGTCGGTTTCCAAGATGAACGGCTCCGTGAAGTTGGGGAGCGCCAAAACAGGGACCTTAATCTTCCTTCAGTTGTTCAAATGCTGCCATCGCCTCTTCATGCCACACAAATGCGTCTTTTTTGAGGAGTTGTGTCAAAGGAAAAGCTATTTTCCCATGGTCTTTAACAAATCGACGATAATTCTTCCTGACTAAATTAAATCAATAATGTATTTTCATTTTTTACCTTTGCCATACACGTGTAAGGCTTGTATGCCTTCTGGGGTTTATTTATACCCTTTGTATAATCTTCTTAATTCAATTTTTCATTCCCCGTAATACACCTCTCTCATTATTCTTCATCTTCAATCTTCAAACTGTCTGCATCTTATCATGGTATCAGAGCGCGCTCTTTCTTGATTTCTTCTTCTCAATTTTTTGTTCGAAGTTCTTGATTCTGCAATTGTTTTCTTTCTCACCATGGCAAACCCCATACCTCCGATCAATGGAACCACAGTTCCTCCCACCACTGTTGCCGCTGCTGAGGCACAATTAACTCCTGCCAGCCCCTATTATCTACACGCCAACGAGAATCCAGCACTAATTCTCGTATCTCCACCACTCACGGGTTCAAACTACCATCAATGGGCACGCTCGATGAAGATGGCCCTCCTTTCCAAGAACAAGTACCAATTCGTTACAAGTTCTCTCCCATCACCACCTCCCACTGATCCCCTTCATCAGATATGGATTCGATGCAACACTATGGTCCTTTATCTCTTCTCCTTCTTTTTTATAACCTAGTACTACTTTATATAATGATGATGTGCTACCTAATTTATCTTTTTCAGTCCCTCCCCCCAATACTGATTCAGTTCCAACTGATGCACTTCCACAATCTGTTGATTTTTCCATTACACCTACTTCCCCTCCAGCACCACACTTACCAACACAGGCCGTTTCTTCCACTCATCCTATTCCCTCACGAAGATCTACAAGATCTTCAAAACCACCTAGTTATCTCCAGAATTATCACTGTAACTTAATCACTTCAGATAACAACAGCACACACACTGTCCCTCACCCTCTTTCATCTGTTATCACATATGATAACCTTTCTGAAAACTACAAACACTTTGCCCTATCTATCACCACAGAAATAGAGCCTAAAAGTTACTCTCAGGCTGTGAAAAAGGAGTGTTGGAGAAATGCTATGAACCAAGAATTACAAGCATTAAAATTAACCAACACTTGGCAATTAGTTGACTTACCACAAGGCAAACAACCTATAGGCTGTAAATGGGTTTACAAAATAAAATATAAAGCTGATGGTAGCATTGAGAGATACAAGGCCCGTTTAGTTGCTAAAGGTTATACACAAACTAAAGGTCTTGATTATTTTGACACTTTTAGTCCAGTTGCCAAGATAACCACTGTTAGACTTCTTCTTACCTTAGCTTCTATGAATAATTGGTTTTTAAAACAATTGGATGTCGATAACGCTTTCTTACATGGTGAACTTGATGAAGAAGTCTACATGACTTTACCTGCTGGTTTTGTTACAGAAAAACCCAATCAGGTTTGTAAGTTAAACAAGTCTCTTTATGGTTTAAAACAAACAAGTAGACAATGGTTTGCAAAATTATCTTCTGCTTTAGTATCTCAAGGTTATGAGCAATCCATGTCAGATTATTCTTTGTTTGTTAAAGCCACTGACATTTCTTTTACAGCCATACTAGTATATGTTGATGATATCATATTGGCAGGAAACTCTACATAGGAAATTGCCAACATAAAACTATACCTAGATTAGGCTTTTAAATTTAAAGATTTAGGAGATTTGAAATGCTTCTTGGGACTTGAGGTTGCAAGATCAGTCTCTGGGATTACTATTTCCTAGAGAAAATATGCCCTTGAATTGCTTTCTGATACAGGTACACTTGCTGCTAAACCAGTTTCAACACCGATAGACAACTCTCTCAAATTCAGCAACAATGATGGACAACCATATGCAGACGTTTCAGAATATAGAAGATTGATTGGCTGCCTTTTATATCTTTGCACAACCCGTCCAGACATCTCTTTTGCGGTGAATACCTTGAGTCAATTCTTGGCATGTCCACTGGATACACATTATCATGCAGCACTACGCATACTGAAGTATATCAAGCACGCACCTGGTCAAGGC
>JAOTAX010000006.1:28460374-28471745 GCA_025629825.1 Erythroxylum guanchezii
GTTGTGGTGTTAAATTATTGCAATGCCATAAGGATTATTAGTAGAAATGTTCTGGTGGCGCACCTTTAGCGTGGGATACTCATCGGAGCAACCTTCGGGTTTCCCGTTGTGTACCCTACGGTGAGGGGGCGCTACATTCAATCTTCAAATTGTTTACATCTTATCAATAATACCCCGTTAACCCGAGGAATCCGTGCAAACTCTTCAAGTTTTGCGGCAGTGGCCAACACTTCATGGCTGCGATTTTATCTGGATCCGTTGCAACCCCTAGGCCTGAAATTATGTGACCCAAGTATTCCACCTGTTTTTGACAAATTGACATTTCTTTCTGTTAGCATACAAATTGTGTTTACTAAGCAGAGAAAGTACCTCCCTTAGATGACAAACGTGCTTTTCCAAGGTCGGACTATATACTAGGATCTTGTCAAAAAACACCAGCACATATTTCCGTAACAATTTTCAAAGAACAGAGTTCAACAAGGATTGAAAAGTAGCTAGTGCATTGGTTAAACCGAAAGGCATTACTAAGAATTCATAGTGTCCCTCATGAGTCCTAAATGCCGTTTTGGGAACATCTTCAGCTTTCACATGAATTTGGTGGTACCCAGACTTCAAGTCTAACTTTGAGAAATATTGCGCTCTATACAACTCGTCAATCAACTCATCAATGGCAGGTATAGGGAAATGGTCCGGAATCGTAGCCTTGTTCAAAGCCCGATAATCTACGCAAAAACGCCAACTGCCTTCTTTTTTCTTTACTAACAACACCGGACTGGAGAAAGGACTTTCACTTTCTCTAATGATCCCAGCTGCCATCATCTCCCCCACCAACTTCTCAATTTCCAACTTTTGGGCATGCGGATACCGATAAGGACGCACATTGATTTGGTTCCACTCCCTCCTTCAAGACAATCGAATGTTCCTTATCTCGCATAGGTGGTAATCCACTTGGCATATTAAAAATGCTTGCAAATTCAGCCAAAATTGGTTGCATAATTGGTTCCTAATGTACATCCTCCATGATCAACTGAGCTTGCATCTGCCCAAAATCAATCATCAACAACTGACCCTCTGATTGACAAACTTTCCATAGCGATTTGAAAGAGACCGTGGATTTACACAACCCTGGGTCACCTCTCAAGACCACCTCAGTGTCCACCATTTTCACTCTCATTGTCAACTGCTGCCAATTATTACAAGTCTCTCCCAGAGTAGTAAGCCATTTCATTCCCAAAATTACATTCGAGCTTCCAAGTTTCAGAGGCAAAAAATCTTCAACTACGACCAACTCCTATAACCTCACTGCCACCCCCTTGCAAATCCCTTGTCCTCTTACGGATATTCCCGTTCCCATAACAACGTCGTACTGCTTTGTTTTTGTCTGTCGCAATCCCATCTTGTCAACCAATGCAGCTGAAATGAAATTATGTGAAGCTCCACTATCAATTAAGACCACAACTTTTTCACCTTCAATCTCCCCATTCAATCCCAAAGACTTTGGTGATGTAAGGCCCACCACCAAATTCAGTGACACTTCTACTGTACCCATAGTCTAATTACCTTCCTCAGCTTGCGTACAGGCCATCTCCGGTTCCTCCTTCACTTCCGAGTCATCATTCACCACCAAGATCTGGAGTTGTCGATGCTTACAAACATGACCAGGATGGCACTTCTCGTCACACCAGAAACACAATCCTTTTTCTCTTCGTGCCTGCACCTCTACCCCCGTATACCTCCTAAAGGTCCCACGATTCCCTCTTTGGAACGGTGAACTGGCTGTAGAAGTAACAGTGGATGATTTGTTCTTTGAGGTTGAATTTGTGGTGGGGTCAGGTTGTGGGTTTAGACTTGTAGTAGAATTTTGAATGTTTCTGTTTGTGGACAACCAGGTTTGGGTTTTATGGCTGGGGAAGATTGTTGTTGCCGGTTTAGGAGAGTAGTGTCTCCATGAATTCATATTGGTGAGAACAAGAGCTCGGGCTTCTACCTTTTGGGCTGCATCCATGGTCTCTGCCAGCCCAATAAGATTCAACAAGATGACTTCAGCCTTGACCTTCTTCTTTAACCTATTGATGAAAACAGCCACCATGGTGTCATTGTCCAAGTTCAATGGCAAGGATAGAGTCTCAAATTGTTCCCTATACTCCTGTACAGTCCCTTCCTATTTCAATGATAAAAAAACGTTGATGCAGGATGTTTGAATTTCCACTCGGAAACCTTAACAAAATCTGGTTCTTAAGCTCTTCCCAAGTCAAAAATTTCCTCCTCTTCTTCTCAAATCTCATCCATGAAAGGGCTCCTCCTTCAAAGCAAATAGCTGCCGCCTCCAACTTCTGCGGCTCAATCAGGTTGTTCACTGAGAAATAACGTTCTGCTCTAAAAATCCAAGAGTAAGGATCCTCTCCAGAAAATAGTGGCATCTCCAACTTCTGAGTATACTCCTTACATTCACAATAATCAGTGTGGGTATTGTTTGATGTTTCAAAAGTTGTATTATCTGTTTGGTTGGTTTGGTGTGGGTGTTGTGGGTTTGATGAGTTGGGTGATCCGTTTTGGGTATCTGGTGAAAAGTGGGATGAGTCGATGTTACTAGGTTCTTTGGTGGGGTTGAAATGTTTTGTGGTATTTAATAAGTGTGTAATCTCTTCGAACCGTTGGGTGATTTCTTCAAAGTTTTGCTCTATTTTTGCCACAACGGTTGCCAACGACGTAGCCAAACTAGCCATGCTTTCTTCAAGTAATGGGATCCGTTTTTCCACCGTATCTACCCTTTCCATCATCCTTGTATTGGGCATCTGCAATATCCAGAATCGAGGATTGCTCTGATACCAAATGATAGGAACCGAGAGCTCCTACCAGACTGGGCTGCAGAAATGAAGATCAAGCATAACAACAATCACCAAAGAAACGGCACTCAAGAACAAGAACAATAAATCAGTGTAATAGATGTCACTTTGTATATTGATTTTACTGAATGACGAAAGATAAACAACCATTCGAATGGCTGTATTAGTCCTATCAACATTTTGAGAGGTTGATTCTCTCTCGACAATCTATACATTAACAAAATTCTCTCCCTCGAGTTATTCTTTTTTCTACCTTATATTCATCTCCCAGAGCATTCTCTGCGTGATGCTTGTGTCTACATTATTCTGTTGTAACCAATTATCCACGTCAGCAAGTATTTTACGAATCTTCTAATTCTGAAACTTTTGAGCCCTATTTCTTCCCTCTACGCTTATACTCCCATCTAATAGGAGGCCTATCAGAAGATTATTTGGGCTTTGATCTAATTGGTTTCTGTCTATACCGTTAACGGAAGTTTGGAAGGACAGACGCTGATTCCGTATAACTATGGGATGTTTCTGGCATGGTACTTACGAAAACAACATACGAACATGCTGGATGTTAATTGGATTCGATATCTCTAGTGACACAGCTGTGAGCTCAATTATTTCCTTTCACTTTCACCTTTCTCAGGACAATTACTGTTCAAGTAAATCTGCTTTGCTTTTGTGGGAAGCATGCTGCATTAGATTCTAAGATCTACCATGTCCATAAGCTAAGTCTAAGTCACAGCAGGGCTAACGTGTTCAATTTTTGCAACAGATAGAAGGGATTTACCGATTTGGATAGAAATTTTTATGACGTAGGATATTTTTGTAAATGCCTTTGGCTTTTACTTTATTAACTTATGTGAAAACATTTTATTTAAATATATCAAAAATATACAGACAAATCATCATCAGGTCTATGACCTAGGGATGTTTCTCGATATCTGCCAGCATCTAAACAACATGAAAGAAAATTAAAAAAAAAAAACACAAGCCAAATGAACTCCCGTTTTCCTTGAAACAATGCCATCCAACTAATTCTCTCAGCTGGAAACCTTGTAAGCCTCTGGAAACAACCTTGTCTTGGGATGCACCATCAATGGCACGGCACGTTGTAGAGTCAACCCATAAGCTTCCTCCATGTTCAGCTTCTCAGGAATCAACCCATCAGCCAAGTCCCAGTCGAAGGCATGAACGAGAGTCGCAGTCAGCAACTGAACCATGCGCAACCCCAAGCTCATGCCCGCGCAGATTCTGCGCCCAGCCCCGAAGGGAATGATTTCGAAGTCGTTACCTTTCACGTCTGCATTCGGCTTCTCTCCTCCGGGCAAGAACCTCTCGGGTCGAAATTCCATGGGCTCCGACCACGCTTCCGGGTCGTGGGATATGGCCCACACGTTGACCAAGAGCGTGGCGCCCTTCGGTATGTGGTAGCCGTTGATCTCGCAGCTCTCGGTAGCCATTCGGGGAAGAGAGAGCGGCGTCGACGGATGGAGCCGGAAAGTTTCTTTGACGACGGCTTGGAGGTAGGGGAGTTGTGGGAGATCCAATTCGCTTACGAGTCGGTCACGCCCTACAACGGTGTCCAGCTCTTGTTTGACTCGGGTTAATGCTTGTGGGTGTCTGATTAGTTCCGCTATGGCCCACTCCGTTGTGGAGGACGACGTGTCGGTTCCTGCCGTGAACATGTTCTGCAAAGCGCACAGCTCCTTAATGATTGATAAGTAACTTTTGTATATTTTAACGAAGCTTGAAGTAAATGCAGTTTCCTTAAGACTCAGACATAAAATTAGAAAAGAAAATTTAGATCATGATGACTGCCGAAAAAGAAATGGAATTATTACCAAAAGCAACGCTTTGATTTCGGTATCAGTTAGCTTCCCACCATCATCATCAGCCACATCTTTCAACGATATCAACGTGCTGAGCAAGTCCGTGTGATTGCCACCAGCCGCACCACCGTTTATCTTGTGCTCCTCCACAATGTTACCCAAGAACGTGTCGAATTTCTTGTGTAGCTTCTTCATTTTAGCAGCCACACCCTGTAAGTCTAGCCACTCCAGTGAAGGGATAAAATCCCCAATGTTAAAAACGCCAGCCAGAGCCATCAACTCCACCACCATCGACTTGAACTCGTCAGCCTTCGGATCTGCACTACCGCTACCGTCACCAAACACCCGCCGGCCCATCATCACTCGCGACAACGCGTTAGTGGTGCACACGTTCAGCAGTTGTCCCAAGTTAACTGGCGATGGTCGTGCAGTCGCCAGTGCACGCGTGAGGATTGCTACTTCTCCCTGCACGTTGAGCAAAATGATAAGCATCTCGTATTGAGTAAAAGTGAGGTTTTATTAAATTATCCTAATCCAAATCAAAGTATTATCTGTACGACATCAACTTAACGAAATTCTGTTTTCGAGACACCAAGGAAGGTCTGACCGCACATCCATATGTGCTTCTTTCATGTGTGTACCTAACAGTGTCAACAACAGTCAAGGTGCGATGCTATTAATAAAATATATTGTGTAGAATGATAGAATTCTTTTACACAAGTTCTTTAATATATTTAGTGAAAGAGTCTATATTACTGCAAACAAACAGCAAAAGGGTCAGCACTTGAACGATGCGGATATTTATGACTCTCCTATGCTAAAAATAAATAATAATCACTTATTTGGACCCTTAAAGAGCTATACATAAAGAGTTTTAAGGCCATATTCACTGTGTCAAAAGAGGGTCGACCTAGGTCATTAAGGGTAAAAATTAATAGTAACCTTAGTCCTTGAGCAAACACAAATCTCACAACAAACCTAAAAAAAAGTGTGTTGGCTCAATTGTAAACCAAGCGGATCCCAAGTCGAGAAAAGAAAAGACGGAAATAGTGGCAATTAGGATTTCCCCTGTAAAGCCGGCATAATTTGAAGACCCAATGAAGTTGGTTTTTCTCTTAAGCCCTTCTGCAGCATCTCATGAGGCATATTTACGAATGAAAGGCGCATCAAGTTTGTCGTTACTTTAAGTATTTGCGGTAACATAACCACAATTAAATTCATAGGTTAACCCCTCCTAGACCACTCACAAACAACGGTTAGTTTCATTCATGGCACAACTATTCACAGCTGAGAGACGGGTTAGGTTTCAGATCAGATTATCACTGCAGTTAAACCACATCATCCTATCAAAGAAGTGACTTTTCCAAAGGCCTGTTGAAGAGGAAGATGTTGACCTTCTTCATCTTTTAATTAGACGTCTATTAGTAATATAGTATAAAAACATTCTTCAGAAGCGAAATGAAAGATCATAAGTCAATTTCTTGGATTTTGTTCCATTTGCAGTTAATAAGTATTAATTGGGTGGCTTCATACAGTACAACTAGAGTGCTTGCACTGTACGAACCAGAACTAAATAAAGAAGGTTAGTCATTAATAGGGATTGGAAACTTAAATAACCTGTCGAACTTGTCTATAATCTTCCAACGCCTTGCCAGAAAATAGATGAGTGAAGGTGATTTTCCGTAGCATACGCCACCGAGGACCGTAGGGCGCAAAGACAAGGTCTTGATAGTTGTAAGCAATATGTTTGGCGCCGGAGTTGGGTGGCCGGCTAGAGAAATTGGCGTCATGGGTCTTCAAAAACTGAGCTGCGACGGAGGCCGACGCCGCCACCACCACATCGACGAACCCAAGTCGGAGGTGCATGAGTGGGCCATAGGTTTTGGCCAAAGCAGCGGTGGCACGGTGAGGCATAGGCCCCAAGTGGGGTAGGTTTCCAAGCAGAGGCCATGGCTTAGGCCCCGGCGGCAGAGGCCGTCCATGGCGGTAGCGTAGAGGCCGGAGGTTGAGGAGTAAGTACACAAGAACCGCCGACAATATGGAGTACAAAACGAGAGGAGACATTATCAACGCTGTAACGACTTCTCTTATAACGTGTAATTTTGAAACTTGGAGAGAAATGACATTTACTGTTAAGAAGAGTGTGCTGAGGAGAGTTATTTAAAGACCGTGAAGAGTGAGGAGGGCTCCAACGTGGAAACTTGAGTGTCGTATGCTGGTGGTAGGTAGTGTGTATTCGTGGTTGGTAACGGCATGGCTGAACGTTAGTTTCCAAAACCGGTTAGGTACAGGTTTTTTAGATTATTTAAGAGTCCATTTGATCCTATTTTTATTTATTTTTAAATTTTACTTCTATTTTTATATTGTTTTAAAAAATAAAAACTTAATTAGATATTAACGTTGACGAAGTTATATTTTTATTATTAATAATAATTATATATTAAATAAAATTTAAAGATATTAAAATAAATAATTTAAATTTTAACTTTTATTTAAAAATTAATATTTATTTTAAATATATTTTAATTATTAAAATGTATATATTTTAATAATTAGTTGATATTACTTCTGATTAAAACTAATAATTTACGTTATTGATGCGTCACTCTGCAATTTAAAGAATATATTAATACTCCAACAAGCTAAACTAATAGTGTCTTATTTTACTATTAGGAACGATTATATTAACGAAGCTTAATAAAAATTAAGCACCAATATATGTTGGTTTTATTTTTGGTATACAAAAGTATAAAGCATACGTATGTAGGATCATGCAAACTACGGACGTTATTTTTGGAGCATGTACATGTAAGATCAACGGAATTACCGGGGTTTCTGTTTCTTTTATGATATTATAATCTCCTCTCAATCAAAACTTTGAAAGTTCAAACCAACAATCGCTTAAATTTCTTCTTTGGTTATAATAAGGACCTAGAACTTCGAGCTTACAAGAGGATAACTGAGCTTTATAACCCAACATATACAAATTTCTTACTTTTGTTTTATGTATTTATCGGGATTTAAAGTCTACTGAATCAAATGTAATTTAGATTCACATTTTTCTACCATTACCGAGGATATGTTTAGTTAGACGTAAAATTTTTAATAAAATAGAATATAAATAAATATAATATTAGAAAATTATTGTTTAAGAGCGATCGAAGAGTTCATAATGTAATATAGTAAAGTGTTATTTGAAAGATGAATGAAATAAAATGTAATACATGTATAATAATAATGAATAACTATTCTACTTTTTGATAGAACAAAACATATGTTAATAGGATTGTTATTAATGCTTGTTATTAGGGTTGAGGGTATAATTGATATCATAAAAAATTATTGAGGTTGTATTAGGTAGTACATATTTATCATTTTTATACATTCCATTCTAAACCTCCCAAATCGGAGTTAACTCATTTTTACTGTTTAGGATGGAATATGCTGTAATGTAAAACTTTCCCCTTCTATCTTATTCCATTATATTCCGTTATAAACCCTCTTCCCAAACAATAAAATAATATTTCATTCCATTACTAACCATCTTATCAAACATAGCCTACAGAATGTTAAGTTAAGAAGACTTCACTTCTATTAATTTTGATAACAATCAAATAATAATAATCTTAGAAGTGTGTGAATTGTTTTGATAAGTTTGTTAAGTGTGTAGAAAAATGTAAGTGACACGAAGTCAAACCCAGAAGATACGTGGTCATCGCTAGAAGATACACGTCATCGCTAGAAAATACAAGTCAGCGCTAGAAGATACACGTCATCGCTAGAAGATACAAGCGACACCAGAAGAAGCGTGACAACCGACGAAGAGACAACAGAAGAAGTATAGTACCAGAAGATAGAAAAGGAAACAATTCTAAAACGTCAGGCAGTTAGTTAGTTGGAGTTAGTTACAGGACTCAACTAATAACAGTTTCTAGAAGAATCAAGAAGACAGTTGAAGACTTAGGCTATAAATATCCGTTTGAGTCGTAAACTAAATAACAATTTTTTATAAGAGAGAAAATCTGATTGTACAATACTTAGAAAAACTCTGTACTCATGTGTGAAAGAAAAAGAGCGAATACAACTGTAACGAGAAACTCGAACAACATTTTTCTTAGAGAAAGAAAGGCTAGAGCTTGGAGAGGCTAAGAAAGTAGATAAATAATACTTTATGAGAGAGATCTGAAGAGGCTCTACAAATGTAGAAAGAATGCTTGTAAAGTTAAAGAGTATAGTGAAATCTCAGACAAACACTGAGGACTGGATGTAGCCCAAGGTTAAGGGTGAACCAGTATAAAATCGTGGCTTCTATTCTCTAGCCCTTATCTTTTAATTTTCTTATTGTTAGAAGAGTAGAAAATAATTTTGCGATTATATTACTTATCGACTTAAGTAAATTGTTTCGTGATCATTTGAAATTGTAAAGAAATCCAAGAAATTTCTAAAGATTAATATTTGTGAAGATATTGCACAATTCAACCCCCCTTCTTATGTATTTTACATATTATACATGATTTCTATATTAACAAGTGATTTACTTCAGTTGGTATCAGAGCTTGGTTTCTAAGAAACAGTGTTACAAAGTGAGGACAAAGATCCATGGTTGAATCATATGTTTTTATAGCTAAAGGTGCCTCGGTCATAAGGCCTCCTGTATTCAATGGTGAAGATTATCATTATTGGAAGGATAGGATGCAACTTTTTATAGAATCCACACATATTGATCTTTGGGATATCATTGAGAATGGTCCATATACACCAACAGACGACGAAGGGAATAGTATCTCTCCTGACCAATGGACGGTCGATCCAAAAGCTCGGTTTCAGTTAAACTCAAAGGCTAAGTTCTTTTTAAGTTGTGCCATAAGCAGAAGTGAATATGATAAGATTATTTGCAAAGGAATGTGGGACACATTAGCCATTGCATATGAAGGCACAAATAAGGTGAAAGAGTCTAAGATTAGTATTCTTGTTCATCAGTATAAGCTGTTTAAGATGAAAGAGGATGAGTCTATTGATCAGATGTTTGAATGATTCCAAACAATTGTTAACAGACTTAAAGCTCTGGGGAGAATATACGATAATCAAGATCATGTCAGAAAGATTCTCAGAAGTCTTCCAAAAAGATGGAGACCGAAAGTAACGACAATACAAGAAGCCAAGGATTTAAGTAAGTTGAAGCTAGACGAATTGCTTGGTTCACTAAAAGTACATGAAGTGGAGCTTGTTGCAGAAGATAAACCTAGAAGAGATAAATCTATCGCATTAAAGGCTGGTCAGAAGATTCAGAAAAATAGAAGCATATCTTCAAAAGCATTAAAGAGTGAAGAAATCAAGAATGATGATGCCAGTGAATCTGATCAAGATTCAAGTGAAGATGATGATGAACTATCCTTCATTTCAAGAAAGATTAGGAGGATGTGGAAAAAGAAATCAAGGGGAAATAAAGACTTTTCTTTTAAGAAGAATAGCAAAGACGATTCAAAGAATGAGAAAAGTTCTATAGTCTGCTATGAGTGCAATAAACCAGGACATTACAAGTCTGCATACTCGTTGTTCAAAAGAAAACAGAAGAAAAGTAAAGAAAACAAAAAGAGCATGATGGCAACTTGGGAAGATTTGGATTCATCTGAATCTGACTCCGACTCAGAAACATCAGAACAAGAAAATATATGCTTGGTAGTTGAGACGGAATGTGTGCTTGCCACTTATCACATTTTAATCAACACTGCCACATGACACTCAAACAAGTATGCCACTTATCACAATTTAATCACATTTAATAACTCAATTATACCCAGAAAATATCATGAATGCATACACAATAATTTGTATAAGTCTAAAAATGAATATGCATAAATAAGCAAAAACTCAATTATGCAAAGCATACTATGCATTAAAATTTCTCAATATTCTAACCCCTAATATGGGGCGTTACATTTGTTCTTGAGTCAATGTTAATGTGATTTCTTTTGATGTTAATACATTGGGTGTTATGATTATTTGTTATATTTGAATGCTTCAGTAACAAATCGAGAGAGTGAACCAATAGCAAAACTATTATATTAGGTAATGAGAGTTAAACAATCTAATAGATCATGAAAATAATCAAATCAAGAATTTAGATGAAGAGATATCTTGTGTGAGGACCCTGTAGTCTATTAAAGGGTTTAAGATCTGATTGAATTTGTGGGTTTTTTTAGTTAATTGAGAGATTGAAAATTCTATAATTCAATTAGGGGTTATCATTTAAGGTTTAATGATTTTAACTCGTGAGAGAGTAATCCACCATTTGAAAGTCTAGAACTGATACTGTATTAACTCAAAAGTAATCATTTTAGCATTTAATGATAAGATAAATCCTCCTTCTCATAATCGACTAATCTTCCTTGAATGATTTCCATTGTTAATTTGGTGGTGCTTAATTTGATTCTCTGTGTGTTAATCTCACATTTTAATTCCAATGAATCATCTTCATATGTTTACTTTTTGTGTAGTTTTTATTTTCATTTTAATAATTCTTTAGGCCTTAAATAACTTAGAGTTAGATTAGTTCAACAACTGCTCGAGGGATCGACACCTCACATACTACTCTTATTGTTGGATCCCGATTTGTTTTAAAATTTACTTATTATTTGCTTAATGATTTATTCATGCTTGGTTGTTTGTTTAATTGTTTATTTTTATAATTGGGTCATTAATTTA
>JAOTAX010000006.1:28482991-28493197 GCA_025629825.1 Erythroxylum guanchezii
GTTGAGATTCAATGATGTTTTTAGTAGTTAAATGGATTTGAAGTGGTTTTTGGCACTAGAAGGGTGGTATTGGAGAAGAGTATAAGGAAAAGGGATGTTAGGATGGGTTTAGGTCTTGGAGGGTGAAAATTTAGTGTCACCCGAAGGTTACACAGCCTGACCGTGTAAAATCACACAGGCCATGTGTTTCCAGCATAGGAGCGCAATTTTCACCCGAAGGTTACACGGCTTGACCGTGTAAAATCACATGGGCCGTGTGTTTCCAGCGCGGTAGCACTAGTTCATCCGAGGGTCACATGGGCAGCTCGTGTTGATTTACACGGTCCATGTTTTTTGACCCTCCAAACGACAGAATTTCATTTTTGGGTCTTCAGGAAAGTTATAGCTCTAGAAGCCTTCTTTCAAACCGTCCCAAAACTAAGTCAATCCGACACCTTTAGAGAGAGTTATAGCATTTGCGCCAAGGCATTTTCAACATGCGTAAGGTCATGAAAATGTTGGATTCGTTTGGCCATAACTTCTTCGACCGACCTCCGATTGAGGTGATTCTTGAAGCGATAGATTCATAATACGTTGTAATACCTTCCTAAAAAAATTGATAGCCTTTGGTGTTAAATTCAATAAGTTGTATGGAAAGGAAGTGAGGATTAAAGAGATTGGAAACGGGGCCCAACACCTATGACCTGTGTGCTTGCAATATATTGAAGGTTTTAAATAGATTAAAACTTGTCTTAACAAGGTTTTGGCGCCATTGTCTGGAAGTTATTAGGATTAGTTTAGTTTTTATAATTTAAGGTGTCCTCATCATTCTTATGTCTGTGCATTTGCATGAACACAAGAGTCACTCGAAGTTTAAGTCGGATTGTTGAAACCCTAGCACTCGACTTCACTTGCTTAGAATGAGCCATTCAAAGAGCCAAATGCCAAGAAGAAGAGATTAAAGAATAGACGGCTAAGGAATTTCGTCAAGAGTTTCAGCAAGGAGGTACCTAAGAAAACCAACCTCGGACCCCCTCATAGATTTCATGAGACCAAGATTTAATGTAACTAATCAAGGTGTTGCTAGATCTTTTATTCAAAATTAAGCAGGCCCTACTGAACATATTGCAAACAAATGTGCAATTCTACAGATTGACTAATGAGGATCCCAATGGACATATAGTGAACTTCCTTAAAGTATATGATACCTTTTGATATCATGGGGTATTGGAAGACGCTATTAGGATGAAGCTTTTCCCTTTTACGTTAAGGGATAGAGCCAAGACTTGTTATCACTCTCTCAGTCCCGCAAATGTCACAACATGGGAGAAATTGGTACGTGCATTCTTGGACAAGTATTTTCCCCTTACTAAAACTACGAAGATAATAAAAGAAATCACGAACTTCCAACAGAGTGATTGGGAATCACTTTATGAGGCATGGAAGAGATATAAGGATTTGTAAAGGAGGTGTCCAGATTACAACCTACCAAAATAATTTCTTTTGCAAACCTTCTATAATGGAGTCAATCTACCCACGGTACCATAGATGCAACATCGGGTGGATCGCTTATGCGAAAGACAGTTAATGAAACGGAGGAGTTGCTTGAAGAAATGACCAGTAACAGTTGTCTGTGGACGAATGATCGAAGTAGACAGCACATAACTGTTCAAGAACAGAAAGGAGTTATAGCTGTTGACCAAATGATAGAGATGCAAGCAAAAATTGACAACTTAACACGACAACTAAACAATATGAAAGCTTCTTCTTCAGCCCCTGTTGAGGCCATTCAATAAAGATGCGAGCTATGTGGCCAGGATAATCATGATACCATCGACTACTTCCTAATGAAAAGTATGAAATGCAATAAGTTAAGTATATGAGAGCACAGTTTGGTCGTGGTGGAGGGAACAACCCGTATTCGAACACGCACAATCCTGGGTGGAAGAAGCGCCCAAACTTTTCGTGGTCAAACAATATTGGAGGTCAATTTCGAACTTAAGGGCTACCTAGTTTCCAATAGGAGAAACCTAATTCTATGGATGCCCAGTTGGACAAAATCTTGGATAAGATTGGAAGCATGGATGATGTACATAAGAGATTGGAAGAAAATTGTCAACAAGTGAAAAAGAATCATGCATCCCACATTCACAACTTGGAAGTCCAAATGGGTTAGTTGGCAGATGCACTGTCTGTATGAAATGTAGGGAGCCTTTCAAGTAACACGAAAACAAACCCAAAGGAAAGGATTATGGTTATCACCCAAGCCTCTGAGGAGAAGCTTGACCAAGTTGAAGAAGATAGGGGAGATGGAAAAGAAAAGGGTTGACAAGAATCTCCTGCTAAATGAACATAATCTGAAGGAAATCAAGGAGTATTGACCTGCAATTCCATACCCCATTTTAGAATAACATAAGTCAAAAGAAACGAAGTTAAAGGAAGTCCTTGAGGTAATAAAGCAGCTGAAAACATGACTCACTCTTATAGAATCCATACAAGAGAGATTAATTAACAGAAAGGAGTTGAAAACTGGCGAGTGAAGTAGGAAACATGGAGAACTTTATTGAAATAGCAACATTACCACAAAAACAAAATGATTAAGGGGATTTTTACATTCCTTGCACTATAGGTAATGTCAAAGTGGATAAGGTTTTTATAGACTTAGGAGATGGAATAAGTATGATGCCTTACACTTTATGCCGAAAGATGAAGCTAGGAGAAATAGAACTAACCATGATGAGTGTGCAGATGGCTGATCGATCAATTCATCATTCGAGAGATATAATCAAGGATGTTCTTGTTAAGGTGAAAAAATTTACCTTTCCCACGGACTTCGTCATTTTGGACATAGAGGAAGACTTAGAAATACCAATTATCCTTGGACGACCATTTTTAGCCACCGCCTGATCTATTATAGATGTTGATGAAGGCAAGTTGACACTCAAAGTGGGGAATGAGAAGGTGTCCTTTAACGTGTCTAATGATAGAACAAGCTCTCACATTTCCATGGACATCATTAAGAGAACCAAGTCTTATGGAGAGGTTGAACATAGTGATGATTACAAGGATCCACTTGGAAAGCCACAATCTCAAAGGTATAAGCGGAAGAAGAAGACAAAGAAGAAGGGTGGTGGAAATCATAGTTTGGTAGCTCGATTGCAATTTATGAGACCTATGATCACGTTACCATTACATGACTCGTTCAAACCACCATATCAAAAGAAGTACGTCTAGCTACCGACGATAAAAGAAATGCTGCATGGGAGGCAACCCATGATTTTTATCATTTTGTTATGTCATCTTTTGTAGTAAGTAGGTTTTGCATCCTGATTTTCTTTATATGTGTTTCGAGTCCAGTTAAATATCTTAGGAGAATTAAGGATTAGTTAGCATGGGAATGTGGTGGAAGGCAAGCACAATGAGGTGATAATGTAATTATAAGGTAAAGAAGGATTTTGCGGTGAAATGAGGAAAAGAAGCAAAATCAGAAAGCATGCAGGATTTTTTTGTAGGGCCACGATCGTGGCCTGCGATGGGTCAGACCCGGTATGTGCAAGTTTCAACCTTTTTTCTTCCAATTTTACCCCTTTTTTTACCCTTCCTACCCTATATATTTACACTTAACCTCATTTTTCTTACACCTTTCACTTTCTTACTCTCTCTCTAAACCTAAGAAATCAACTCCTCTCACTTCTCTTTACCCATCTTCAAGCCTTCAACTCTCTCCAAACTTTTCAAAACGCTCAATCTAATGGCACCACGCATCAAGTAGACAGTTAAACGCACCCAACCAAAAGGTAAAGTCTAAGTATCGGGCCACAGAAAACGAAACAGGGCAGCAGATTACGATGCAGCTTTCCCGATCGTCTTAAAGGAGGAAGGTAACTGCTACCACATCTTTTGTTTAAAGAACACTCTTATGCCTAAATATTTAGATTTTGATACATTAGAAACAATTGGATTGAGAGAATGGGCTTAAGCTTTAAGCAGAAGAATTCAATTTATGCAATTCAATTATCCTATTTACAAGGAACTAGCCTTAGAATTCTTCACCTCCCTTCAATATGAGTCAACTAACCCTAAGGACCTATGGTTTTGGTTGCGGGGTCAACTATATAGGTTAGACTATGACATTTTGTGTGAAATCGGTGGATTCTCTATCTCAACCATAGTAGATCAGCACGATGACTTTCGTTCCACCCATTATTGGACGAAACTGACTGGGCTGGAGAGCTTTGATGCTAAAAATGCCTACAATAATATTATTATAAGCCCTGCACACTTGTTATTGTACAAATTTATGTGACAAACTGTCTTTGACAAAACTGAAACTAACAAGTGTTCAATAAAAAAACTTTTTCTATTGTGGTGCATGTATTATAACGTCCAAGTTTGTACCACCAACCATATCTTTAAAGCAATTACTTCTTCTCTAAGAAAGATAAGAAATACTTTAGGCATAGGATACTTGGTCACGACCATTGCAGAATACTATGACATTAATTGTAATATACTAACTGTCCATCGTCTTGAGTTTCTCAACACTCTTCACTTGATGAGAGCTGAAATCTTGAAGTCCCATAATATGGAACTTCGAGATATCAGCGCAAAATCTCATGTCAAGATCAAGGTGGGACAAGCTAGTTCGAGCTTGGCGCCACCGTAACAGGAGGAGGACTCAACCAGTGAGGAGTCAGAAGAGGAAGAGCAAACGGGATGGGGGAAGGTAACGGAAGCCATCTCAAACAATAACAAAGCCATTTCAAAAAATGGCAAAGTGTTGAAGGAGATGGTTAGAGAACAAAGACGCTAAAATCGAGACATATGACATATTCACAAATATTTAGAAGCTCAAGGTGTTCACCTTCCACCTCCGACACAATCACCACCTCAATCACCATGAAGATTCTATACTCTAACCCTTGTCTTTTATTTTATTGTTATTTTCAATTGTTCTCATGTTTCGTTAATTCTTATTCCCACCTTATGTATTACTTGTTTGTGCTTCTCACATTGAGGACAATGTGTTGTCATAGTGTGGGGAGGGTTGTATGCATTATATGTTTTTATTTGAATGGGAATTTTGCATGTTGTATGTTGGTTTGTTTAGGATTGCATGATGTGATTCATGTTAATATGTCAATGGCTAGGACTTAACGAAATCGATTTAACTTTGAACATAGTCTTTTAAGTTACGAAGATTTATTAGCTTATGAAATTAGTGTTTTAGGTTGTTTCGGTTAAATATGCACGTCAATTAGGATATGATGTTAGTTCTTCACTCTAGAAATTTACCACATTCACTTATAATTTTAGGTCAATCGAACACGTAGCATTGTTAGTACCTTTTCATAAGAATGATTAACTAAAGGTAGGCAATAAAATAATAAAAAATGTGTGTTTTGTTTAATAAATAAATATTCCATAGGCCCTTTTTGAAACAAATCGGGTTATAAATAGAGCTAGTAGCCAGTTGAGAATGTGATGTAGCTGAGTAACTAGGGGATATTTATCACAAATGTTTGCCTTCACA
Source organism: Erythroxylum guanchezii (assembly GCA_025629825.1). NCBI lineage: Eukaryota > Viridiplantae > Streptophyta > Magnoliopsida > Malpighiales > Erythroxylaceae > Erythroxylum > Erythroxylum guanchezii. The sequence goes on from JAOTAX010000006.1 coordinate 28,488,504, forward strand.
TCAAAAGGCTATAATGACATTCTAATCAAGCCTCTTAATAAAAACATAGCCTAGTTAAGTAACTGGGAGACATTCATCACAAATGTTTGCCTTCGCGTCAAAAGGCTAGGTTCATGTTAATTAAAAGAAAAAAAAATAGTGCATTTTTTAAATAAATCCTACCTTTTTTAGTGAATAGCTTGAATTTTTATGAAAAGTTATTTAAGGATAATTACAATTTTGATTGACCGAATAATAAACCCAATGGAGAGGTGAATCATTTTACAGCTTGCTTGGTAGCTGAAGGTTACAAGAAAAAGCTAGGTATTGATTATTTTGAGGTGTTTGCCTCTATTGCTAGTCTTAATATTATGAGAATGTATTTTCCCTTGCTACCTAAAATAGTTGAAAAATATTCCAAATGGATGTAAAGTTAGCATTTTTGAATGGTTTTCTTGAGGAGGAGGTGTATGATGAACAACCTCCAGGTTATGTTAAAAAAGGGGAAGAAGAAAAGGTTTATAGGTTGAATAAGGCCTTGTATGAATTAAAACAAGCACCTAATGCATGGCATACTTACATTGATTCTTATTTTGTTAATCATGGCATTTAAAGGTGTCCTTATGAGCATACTTTGTATATTAAATCTAATCTATAAGGTGATCTTATCATTGTATGCTTTTGTCTGGATGATTTAATTTTCACTAGCAATAATCCCAAATTGTTAGTGAGTTTCAAGGAAGCTATGATTTCTCAGTTTGAGATGATTGATATGGGGTTGATGTCTTACTTCCTTGATATTGAGGTGAATCAAACAGATGCAGGGATTTTTATTTCCCAGAAAAAGTATGTAGGTGACATTTTGAAGAAATTCAGGATGCAGTCGTGCAACTCTATTTTGACTCTTACTGAAGATAGATTAAAGCTTGTGAAAGATGACAGCGGTGAATTAGTTGATGCAACTAATTACAAGAAAATAGTTGGAGTTTGCAATGTTTGATTGCTACGAGGCCAAATATCATGCATGGTGTTGGGATAATTAGCAGATTTATAAAGAGTCCTCGTCAATCTCACTTGCAGGTAGCTAAGCATATCTTGAGATACATTAACGGTACACTTAGTGACGATATTTTCTACTCCTGTAGTAATAATGTAGAGCTTGTTGGATATACAAATAGCGATTGGGCAGGTGATGTTGAGATGAGGAAGAGTACCTCTAGTTTTATTTTTCATCTTGGCATTGGAGTGTTTTCATGGTGATCTAAAAAGCAATAGGTGGTTGCTCTCTCTACCGCAAAACCAGAGTATATTGCAGCAGCAAGTTGTGTTACTTAAGCAGTCTGGCTGTGAAGAATGCTTAGTGAGTTGAAGCATCAACAAGTCAAGTCTGCAAAGATTTTTGTGACAATAAGTTGGCGATTGCAATGACAAAGAATCCTATGTTCTATGGCCGCAGCAAGCACTTTAATATCAAGTATCACTACATTCGAGACTTGGTGAAAGACAATGAAATTGTGTGGTTGAGTTTTGCTCATCTACGGAGCAAGTTACAGATATCTTTACAAAGCCATTGAAGGCAGATCAGTGCTTGAAGCTCAAGAGGATGCTTGACATGGTAAAGCTTAAAGACTTGGTTTGAAGGAGGCTATGTTAGAAATTAAATCAAGTTGGTTGGGTGTCATTTATCTATTAGTTATATTGGTGTGCGTGTTTACATATAATAACCTTGGTATATATAAGTTAAGTGTGTGCCGTTTGGTAAAAAAAGAAGAGTGAATGCCAAAAACAGAAAAAAATTGTTTGGCTTTGTATTTTGTAAGCCGAGTTACGGTTGTGATTGTTTTTGTTTGATAAATCACAAAGTTTGATTTGTGGTTATTTAATTTTTCTGCAAGGTGCGTTAATGTTAATACATATTTTGGTTCGCTGTGGTTCATAATGATCATATTCCCGTTCATGTAGTTACCACTCTTACGGTAATAATATATTATTCCTAATTTAAAACTTCTACATATTGTAATTATATATTCATTTAAACTTCTAATGTCGGGTCATTCAACATCCAATTGTAGATTTATATGTCGAGCTCCAAGGTGAACTGTCTTATGCCTTCGTTAAGATCAACTTGAATATTCCTGGTCAACAATAGTCACGGACTCAAGTGCCTATTCGACACTTATCACGCACCCAAAGTCAAGTTGGACTTTGAAGATTTCATAACTGAGTGGAGTTAAACGGCTAGAGTGACTCTTATTTGGTCGCCCTTGGAAGTTATATCCCTTGATGAGCTTGAGCAACTTGGATAGCTGGTGGTGCTAATACTGGCCTGCATGCGAGAATTAAAAATGATAAAGAAGGTACATATGACGTGGAAATTAAAAGCTGGCAACACCAAGAAGAAAAACCAGAATGTTGATTTTGATAACAATATCTGTCTGCCAGCTAAAAGAAAACGACTCTCTTGACCTTTATCAAAAGCTTTATGTCCTGGAATTTATTGATAACAATATCTTCCGGCCAAAAGAAAACTACTCTCTTGACCTTTATCAAAAGTTTTATGTCCTGGAATTTATTGATATATTAGCACTTCTCAAGGAGTAAACTATTTAGTACAATAAGATTAAAGTAGAAGTAAAATATGTTCTTCCTCCTCATGCCTCCTTAGCTATCATCTTCGTCACGCCAGATCTCTCCATCGTATTTGAACGAGCTAGTTGTTCTCTGTAAGAATAATAATAACGCTTGTTCTTCCATTAATGTGTTGGGAGGAACTAGTTAGGCTTTATATAGAGTAGAAGTTTTCTTCTGTTGTTTTTTATATGATATTAAGGGTTCATGCAGATAATAAGATGACAGCAAGTGCAGTAACATGGGTAAGTGTGGTGGTCGTGTGCCGAGCTTCCATTAATGTAATTGTTTGTTGAGTAATTTGGTGAAAAACAGTCAAAGCTACACTGCGTTGCTTGTTTATGACCAAATGAAAAAGTACATTGTGCCTGATGTGTTTACTTACTTGATTATAGTTAACGCCTATTATCAGGAGAGAACGGTAAACAGAGCTGCGGAATTTGTTAAGGAAATGGAGAACTCTATTTTTAAGTTAAATGTTGTGACTTACAATGTTTGATCCCTTACAACAACAGATAAGCTTATTGGCGATGAAATTAAATGTCACTAAATATTAAAAAATGGTTGCAAATATTAATTTGCAGCGAAAAACAATCATTGCCTAAATGGTCGCTGAATCCCGGTAGCAAAATAATATCCACGACATTTTCTTTAAATTGTCGCAAAAAGATTTTGGATACACAATAATTTCGTCGGTAAAACATATAACCAACGAAAACGAAGAACATTGTACATTTTATTTTGCGACATATATGTTTCATAGATAAAGTTTTTTACTTACTAAACCGTAGTCATAGGTAATTATTTTTACTGACAATTTTTTTAGCATAATAGTTTAAGTTACTAATTGTTTGTTGTAGGTAAATGTTTTTAGAGACGATCTTGTAAACGTAGGTAACAATATTTTGTGACGATTTTATTTTGGTGACTAATACTTTTTAGTGACGATTTTATTTTTGTAGCAGAATAGTTTTAGCTACTAATTTCTTGTTATATGTAAATGTTTTTAGAGTCATTCTTGTAAATGTAGGTAATAATATTTTGTGACGATTTTGTTTTGGTAGCTAATACATTTTAGTGATAAAAATTTATTTTTAAATTTAAATTTTATAATAATTGTTAAAAACAAATTTAATTTAATTTATTACAATTTTAAGACAGTTTAAAATATAAATTAGTTGTATTTTATAATTAATGTTGGTGACATATTTTTTAAATAATAATAACTTGAAATAAAATAAACATTAAAAATGGAATGCATTTTATAAACAAATAATTACAAGTCATATACAAACTAAGACTCCTCATTGTCATCGCTACTACTAACATAGTTTGAGCCAAGTAATTGTTTGATCATCTTTTTAAGCTTGTTCACTTCTTTTACATTACGATCTAACTTTTCTTCTATACATTGTAACTTAGTTTTCAGTGCTTGGCTCTCCTTTTAAAGCACCGTGACATACCCTGATCACGACAAAAATGCACCAACAGGCTTAGGGCCATACTCAAGACCTTCGATATACCCCGATCTTATACCAAGAGCATTGTTGCAAATGTCATCAACATTAGGCTGATTCCCCTTAGACAATGATGTCTGCAAAGTCATATTCATATTCTTTTATCGTTATAATTCTTGTTTAAAATAGCCAAGTCATATTCATATTTTAGAAAGGCCAACTCCCTTCAAATTCTTCAATTTCATATGTAGAATTCAATCATTTTAGTAGATAGTGAAAAGGGGACTAAGTATTGATACTGAAGGTTATGAATTGTATGAGTTTTAAAGGAAAAAACTCATGATAATTAAAAAGGACATTAATTAAGGCAAACTCTGCCCCAAACCTTTAAAATGATACAGATGCTCTCCTAGCTTCCTAATATGCTCTTACTGATGATCCCTTGAATGTGTATAAGCTAGATTTTAAAATGAATACATAAACTAACAACAATAAGGCCATGGATATACAAACCTCTTAGATCATACAACAATCCAGAATCACGTAGCATAAGGATGGGGATGGTAGTACCAAATTCTTTCACTCCACCTTACTTGTTCCCTATCAAAATAGAACACTAAAATCCTATGA
>JAOTAX010000006.1:28520065-28530492 GCA_025629825.1 Erythroxylum guanchezii
TAGGTCCCATAAGTATGAGTCAGTGCACTGGTCTCCTTTTCATAGGCTTCTCCCGCCTGCCCGATAGTGGCACTGGAATTCTGATTTCGGACTCCTATAAGTTCACGGCTGCACAGAGCCGCTATACGGAAATGTGCAGTACGTTCCGTTTTGGACCGACCCAAACCGTTTGATGTGTTATGTGTTTTTTTTATTTGTGTACTTTGTGATGCATTTGCAATGTAATGCATTCATGGTTGTGACATTGTTTATGATTTGTGAAAACCTTTGAGAATTTTGAGAAATAAGAAAATGAGTTTTCAACCATGAAATTATGGAAGAAAAGTTGGAAAGTTTGAAAAAAATTGAAAGATTTGAGGAAAATGTTTGAAAAGTTGAAAAGTTTGAAAAATAAGCCTTTTGGCAAAAGTTTGTGAAAAAAAAGATTTTTGTTTAATTTTCAATTTATAAATATGTTATCCATGAGCTATTTCAGCTCACCCCCTTTCATCCCTATCTCCAGGTATTCGAGCGGGAGATTGGATGGAAGACGGTCAAGTCATTAGTTCGACTTTTGCATGTTTTTGTAATATGTATAATTTTTGGATTTTGATATTTGGCTTTGTACCATGGCTTGAAAATGCCACTTTTGTTTGCTATTGGAGTATGAAATTGAAGTATGGAAATGGATATGAATGATGTATTTATGTATGAAATTGAGTTGTGTATGATTATGGTATTGGATTATGTAAATAAACTATGGTTAGTATATATGAAGGTGAATGTGATTGAGATTTGAATATGATTGCATTTCGATTGGATTATGAAATTGTATAAGAGTGTAAATGGGATTTGAAGTGTTTAGGTTTAGAATTGTGGTTGATTGTGTTTGGATTCCGGACAGGAGGTCCGATAAATGTTGTTGATGGATGAGATTTAGAAGTGTGTTTTGTTCTGATTTGCAGAAATTTTTGGGTTTCTGTAAATGCAATCGTTATGCTGCCGAAATTTCGTTAAATTGTGTATGGCTTGTTTGGGAATAAGCTATGGGTGATTTGTTTATATGGCAAAGGCAAATTAGAATAAGAGTTTTAAAGATGAGTTTAAGATATGCATGATTAAGAGAAATCTAGTAATTTGAGATTATGGAATATTATGGCAAAGGAAATTTGAGATTCGAATGGATGAGTGTCCAAATGGAAATTTTGATCGGGAAATTGAATATGGATTAGTTTTGTTTTTGAATAAGATTGAATATGGATGAAAAGGAATAAATTTATACGATGAAAAAAAAATTATACCGATTTCGGCTTTGGATTAGTCTTAGGGTTTCCAACACGGCACGTGAGAATCTTCTCAAATTTTTTGTTACCCAGATGTCGGACATTAGTTACGTTTTGATTGGCTTTCGATTAGTTTTGCATCGGAATCCGTTCCTTCGATGTTTCGAATTCCGTTTTCGATTTTGTTTCCATACTTTGTTATTCTAATTTCTGATTCGAGTCGGTTTGATTCGATATTTTCGCATTTGTTTCCGCATTTAAATTATCCAATTTTCCGATTCGCTTCGTTTTGTAAATCCCATTCTTCAATTTCGATTATGTTTTTGCTTCCGCGCTATGCTTTCCGAATCCGCTTTTTCGGTTGGGGTCTGATCCCGAGATCGGGTCCCAACATCTGCGGTGATGAAGGATAATGGTGATATCACTCTACTCTCCAAAGAGTCAACTTTTGACTCCAAACTCTCCTTTCTTTTGGATTGGGCTATTGTGATGCCCAACTCATGCACTCCTCGGGTCTCTCTAACACTGTACTGTTGATGATTCAGAGATATCTTCTTGATCAAATCCCATGCTTCCGAAGCTGTAAGATCGATCAATGAACCTCCAGATGCTGCATCTAACATACCCTTGTCTTGACTTTTCAGCCCGTCATAGAAATATTGCACTAATTATTCATCAGGTATCTGATGGTAGGGGCATTTGGACAACAGATCTTGGAAATGGTTCCAATAGTCATAGAGAGACTCATCATAATCCTAGTGTGCCGAATAAATCTCCTTCCTCATTGATGAAGTTCAGGAAGCTAGAAAGTACTTCTCCAAGAAGGCCTTCCTTAGATTGGCCCAACTATGGTAGGCATTCGCCACATGCCTTGGAAGACTCATATACCACTCTCTTACACATGCCTTGATCAAGTGAAGCTCCCACTGGTTTCATACTCTGACAGATCATAGACAAAGATTGCAAACGCATGTAGGGATCTTCTCCTGTTAAGCCATGAAATTTAGGAAGAGAGTTAATGAGTAATCCTTTCACTTCAAAATTAACATCAAAATTAGGGTAAGCAGCGGTAAATGGGTCATAATTAACATCAGAAGTTGTTGCTTCCCTAATGGTCCTTCTTCTTTGATTCCCATTATTCTCACCTACTCCCTCATGCTCCCCATTACCTCCATTATCATCATTCCTAGGTTGGTTAACATGAAAGTTAGGGTTTTGTAAAAAGGCTGGGTTCTCGGCCATATTCACTCCTTCTAAAGGATCGCTCTCACTACTTTGCCCACTAGACTCTTCTTCAACAACTACTTTACTTCTCTCTTTTTCTATTCTCTCCTTTCTAATCTTTTTCAAACGTCTCTCAATTTCAGGATAGAAAGGCAGGAGTTTCACTTTCCAGGGCATACACAGGAACAATTCAAAGGAAAATAAAAAGTAACAAAATTTACTCGCAAGCACACAAAGTCTAATAAAAGATGAGATATGATGGATGCAAGTGTATGGTGTGTGAAAGTATGTATGAAAATATGTATGTATGGATCAAAAAGTAATCAAATAAAAGACTCAAAAACTATATGAGTGCAAAAAGAATGCTAAGTATGAAAAGTCCAATTGTGGATGTATTCTTTTGTTTGTGTTTTCAAGATTTTAATGCTATGCAAAGAATAAAAATCCTATACTATTGACAAATATGAAACTAAACTATGTAAAATGAAATCTAGAAGAAAATGTTCCTGACCTCAATTAGTAGCAATCTTACCCTTGGAAGTCGATTCAAAAAATTTAATTCCAATGATTGCAATATAGAATGCAACCTCGGGTCGTCTCACTTAATTAGAACCTAATGCAATGGACCTAAGCTAGCTTAAATGTCGTGAAATGCAAACTAAAGTAGTTAGGAAGGGGGTTTTGATTCTTTTAAGAAAAACTAACAAAACTGAACGAATTGTAATAGAAATATATAAAAAGTGTTTTTGGATTTTTGGGAATAAGAAATTGAAAATTAAAACAATGATCAAATGTGAAAGAATCCTCTTGAAAAATGAGCTTCAGCTATCATAGTTCGAAATAATCTTGGTGGGAGTGAAAATCACTAAGTTTCAAATAATAAACCTTAAAGAACTATTTAAGTTCAAGGTTTTAATGAACTCCATTTCTTAAAACCTTGTTAAATGCATCTTAGTGTGTGTAATGGGTAAGTTAATGCAATTGGTCATTTTGGGATCTGGCATCATCTCAATATCAAACATAACTAGGCAGATAAAAGAGACTTAACAAAATCACAAAAAGACATATATGAGACTTCATATATTAAAGCTCCAAGTTCTACATCAACAAACCCAATAACACATTAATTGTTCAACACTTGATTAAACTCTAACCAAGAAAATTCAACTACAATTTCAAATCCTAAACTTAGGAGTTCATAACAACGTAGCTAAACATGATTAAACAACTCCCCTTTGAAGCCCATTGAACTCCAGCCATTGCTACATCCTCAAGAGGAAAAGGTGCTTAGCCAAGCATTGCTTCAGGAGAACTTACAACTGGAAACCCACCAGAAGCATCCATGGTAGTAGTTGTTGATGAAGGTGACAATGAAAAATGGAAGAGAGGTAATAGATGATGGTCGAAGTTGAGAGAGAGAGCTAGGTGTTGTGTATATTCTCTGTCTCTGTATATCTGTCGACTCTTACTCTAATTTGGTAGGTTTTTAAATAAAGCATGATTTGGGTCGGGTCGCACAGTGGGTAATTGTAGCACCCTACTCCTGTAGACCCCAAACTCGACATTGTAGGTGATATCTAAATTCATGCCCTATGAGGGTGGCGTGCTAGCGCACTGAACGGTTAAAACTCAGTACAACCTTTTTTTAATACATTTAAACACATGTGGAAGTCAATAATCAATTTGGGCCCACTTTATTTTTAAACTTTTTCAGTCATGCCCTAAAATCAATAAAATTTTAATAGCCATTTGGGCCCTTTACAAAAACAAAACATTTTAATCTTAACGTCTTTACAGTACAACATCATTTATATAAACATTGTACGATACTTTCGGAAAACATAATTTGCATAAATTATACAATTCAATAAGAAAAAGAAAAAGTACAATGCAGACACGAACTGATCTCGACCTCTATCCTTTACTTGCATGTAGTAGGCATACTCCAGTTTGTCTAACGGGATACTCTTTAAAGCCTGAAAAATAATTGTAAATTTTGGGTGAGTCTTGCGAGCTTAATCACTAACCATCATCGATGGCTCACCCAATCACGTAACACATAATTCACATCATACACATATATATGCATTCATCATCAATTTTCTACACACAATCAACTTCATTTCTACTTTCATTTCACTTCTAACTATCACCTAGATCCTTCACATTTCAAGAAACCAAATTAATCCCTCTCTTTAACTTTATACTCATTTTACATCATCACAAAAACACCCAAAAAGATTCACATTAATTCATCAAGAAAAACATAACAAAAACCCAATATAGATCCAGTTTTTTTTCTCTGTATTTTTCCTACACACAATACTCAACTTCAAATCAAAATTAGAAACTCTTAGTGAGATAATTTGAATTCAATGTCTTCATGCAAAATGTAGCCATTCATCTCTAATTTAATCCAAATCAAGAATCATATCAATTGAACAACTCTAGAAGAAGTTATGGCTAGAACACAGAAGCATACTCTTAGGTCATGCTGCTGTAACATTTTCCAGCTCAACTATCAAGTTTTTTTTCCAAATCTTACCCCAACGCAACTCATACTTTTGGGCCCCGTTTCTGAAGCCCAACTATCGATCCAGAGTCAAAAAACGTGAGCGGGTTTCCTTATAGGGTTATCTCAACGAACCCTTTCAATCAATCTTTTTGAAATTCATCACCAAAGGCTATCAATTTTTGTGTAAAGGTAGAAAAATATGTTAGGAATCTATTGCTTCAAGAATCACCTCAATCAGAGGTCGGATGAAGAAGTTATGGCCAAACAAATCCAACATGTTCATGCCTTGGTGCAATTGCCATAACTATCACTACAAATGTCAGATTGACTTCATCTTTAAACGGTTTGAAAGAAGACTTCTAGATCTACAACTTTTGTGAAGACTCCAAAATGAAATTCTGTCATTTGGAGGGTCAAAACATGGACTGTGTAAACTAACACGGGCAAACCGTGTAACTTTCAAGTGCAATTGTGCTCCTGAGCTAGAAACACACGGCCTGTGTGATTTTACATGGGCAAGACGTGTAACCTTCAGGTGAAACGAGATTTTCACCCTCCAAGACCCCTCTAAAGGATCCTAAACCCATCCTAACATCCCTTTCCCTCACACTCTTCTCCAATACCACCCTTCTAGTGCCAAAAACCACTTCATATCCATTTAACTACTAATTAATCCTTGGATCTCAACTCCAAAGGATTCATCTCCCACAATCTTTCCAATTTCAACATATTATTCTAACAATAGCAACAATTGGAAATCTCAACCAAGGATAAGCACATTCATCATTCTCAAACTTTAAAGAAACATAATCATACAAAATGAACTTCTCAATTCTCATTCTCATTTGAAAACAAAATCAATGTTTGAATAAACTTTACTTACATATCAACTAACAAGCATAAATTAATCATTCAACAAATAATAAGTAAATTTTAAAACAAATCAGGATCCAACACATACCAAGATCACCTTTTCTACCGCAGCACTCCTCATTCTCAATCCCATTTCAAATCCAAAACATTCACAAATCAATCTATGATCTATATTTGACCATTAACCCCACTCCTGCAGGACCTGAACCCAACATCGTGGGTAATATCTGAATTCATACCCTACGAGGGTGGCGTGCTAGCGCACTGAACAATAAAAACTCAATATAACCTTTTTTTAATACATTTAAACACATGCGGAAGTCAATAATCAATTTGGGCCTACTTTATTCGTAAACTTTTTCAGTCATGCCCTACAATCAACGAAATTTTAATAGCCATTTGGGCCCTTTACAAAAACAAAACATTTTAATCATAACGTCTTTACAGTACAACATCATTTATATAAACATTGTACAATACTTTCGGAAAACATAATTTTCATAAATTATACAATTCCATACGAAAAAGAAAAAGTACAATGCAAACGCAAACTGATCCCAACCTCTATCCCTTACTGTAGTAACTCCCTATCATAATACAATCTACATGCCAAATGCGATGCGATAAAGGAGTGTGTGGATCTTGCATCTAACAGTGCAAATGCCTCAAAGTCATAAACAAGAAGCGCACCTGCCACTACATCTGGTGAGTCTTGGGCCTCCTGCCTAGTTATGGCATAGACCCTGGCTTGGGACTGCGGTCGGTTGCCTCGCCCCTCAATCCTCATGGAAGAACTCCCAGATCTCCCTCTGACTCTACCTCAGCCTCTTTGTCCAGATCCACCCCCTCTGCTCTACTGGACTGTAGTATTACTCCCAGATCACCCACTGACAGCGGACTGAGTTTCCAAAGTAAGAGGGCAATCTCTAATCTAGTGGTCCATAGAGCTGCATTTGTGGCAAGCTCTAGTCAATCTCTAACACTCACCACCATGCCTCTTCTCACAGTACTCACAAACTGGAAATTGATTATGTCCTGTACCCCTTCCACTGTCAGTTTGTAAAAACCTACCCCTTTGCCCAGATCCTGACTACCTGGATCCACCCGATGATCTGAATGCTTTGTTCTGGCACTTACTGAAGCTCCTGCCAGAACTACCCTGACTCTAACTAGGCCTATTCCCTCTAGACCCTTGCCCAATCTCAGCTTGTTTCTCCCTTATCAGCTGTTTAATTCTAATTGAAGTAGCTCTTAACTCAATGAAAGTACCCATATTTGACCGCGCCAACCTTGTTCTGATCTCCATATTAAGTCCATTCTCAAACCTCCTATACTTGTCTTCTTCTGTAGGGATTAGAGCAGTAGCATAACCCATCAATTCATTAAATCAGACCTCATAATCAGCCACTAACATCCTACCTTACTTTAATTCCAAGAACTCTTGCATCTTCATGTCTAAATAGATCTTGGGCATGTAGTTGTCTCTAAATACCCTCAAAAAGTCTTCCCACTTCAACTGGCAAGGCCTAGTGGTACTGCCTGGGACAGTCTTCCACCATTGATATGTTGGGCCCTGTAGTAAAAACACTGCATAATCAAACCTCTCATCAGGCTCGCAGTCCATATGATCAAGTTTAACCATAAAAGATGTTTCGGATTCACACAATGTTACATGGATATGGTTAGGAAGTATTGTTATGATCCGATATATGTGTTATTGAGACTAGAAGTGAAATTTTGAGTAATCTGAAACTCATCAAGGAAATAATTAAGAACGTGTGATATCTAAATAAGGGATTGAGAGACCTATTGAATCTATCAACTGTAGTCTTTGGAAGAAAGTATTTGAGTGGTGAAGTTATATGGGAAACGGAGGAGCATATGAGATAATAGTACCCCTTCCTTATTCATTAATCAGAAATTAATTTCGAGGACGAAATTTCTTTAAGGAAGGGAAAGTTGTAACATCTCGTTACAGATTCTAAGGCAAAAATAGTTAATATGAGAGATTTCTAAGAAATTAGGAAACACATTTTCATGCTCATGCATTACACATGTTGGACCCCGAACTTTTCGTGAAAGATTAGAACTATTGAATAAGAAATTTTGGTGATTAGTCACGAGTTAAGAATAAATAAATGGAAGTTCTTAAACCAAGAATTTATAGACAAAAGTAAAGTAGAGAATGATAAAAGTGGATAGATTCATGATTTGCTATGGTGTTTTGGTGGATAAGAGATTTTTGAAATAGAAAGAATTAAGGTGAAAGTTATAAGTGAAATGAAAGCAAAAATGAAGTTGAATTTGTGCAGTAAATTGATGAAGAATAAGTATATATGTGTATGTTCTGTCATTAGTGTTCATGATTAGTCATGGATTATAATTTTTCTTTACGGAGGACTTTGATTTGAAATGAAGGTGAGAATGAAGAGTAAATGAAGTAGAAAGGGTGATCTTGATATGAGTTGTGTTAAGGAAAGTTTTTTTTTAAAAATAAAGAGTTGATCTGGAAAATGTTCACTGAATGTGCTTTAGTCTATTAGCCATAACTTTTTCTCTAGTTGTCCAAACGAGATGATTCTTAATTCAGATTAAACTATAGATATATGGCTATATTTCTTTTGAAGACATCGGATTTCAATTTTGTCTCTAAGAGTCTCAAAATTGCATGAAGTTGAGGACTAGGTGCAATACGTTGGGAGCTGAATGAAAAATGCATGTTTTGACTTCGGGAGAAAATAAGGATTAATATAGATAAATTTTGGCAAAGTTGCCTTCTTGAGAGTTGTAGATATTTCTTTTATTTTTCCAAAGGTATATAGTATGAAATTTTTGGACATCGGAGTCAAAAGTTATGATCCTTTTAAGTGGAGACGTTCTGGAGAAGAAATGAGATGGAAGAAAATGAGACATAAGAAAATGAGACGGAAGAAAATGGGACAAAAGAAAATGAGACGGAAGAAATGAGATTTTACCCTTCAGACGATAAAATTATCCTTTGAGGTCTTCATGAGAGTTGTAGCTCTTGAAATCTTCTTTCCAACCATATAAATAACACCTTAATCCGATATCTGTAGGGAAAGTTACAACAATATTCCCAACCTTGTATCTTCTGATGATGTCATCTTCGTCAAAAAATGACATCATATCGTCTGTTCTATTTTTGACCCTTTACGTTATAGAATTTTCCTTTCAAGTCTTCATGAGAGTTGTATCTCTTGAAGTCTTCTTTCCAACCATCTAAAGAACACCTTAATCTGATATCTATAGGGAAAGTTATGGAAATTTTCCCAATCTTATATTGTCTGATGACGTCATCTTCATCACAAAATGACGTCATATCATCTATTTTATTTTTGGCCCTTCAGATGGTAGAATTTGTCTTCGAGGTCTTCATGAAGTTGTAGATCTCAAAGTCCTGTTTCAAACTATCTAAACTTGAAATTAATCCTACATCTGTAGCAAAAGTTATGGCATTTGCGCCAAGATATGTACAATATGAGTAAGGACAAAAACATGTTTGATTCTTTTGGCCATAACTTCCTCTCTAGACCTCTGAATGACCGATTCTTGAACCATTGGATTCGTAAGACTTTGGTATATATCTCCACAAAAAATCAAAGCTATCTGAAATGAAGTAAGAAAGATTGAGTGAAAAAGGTGGGACGGGTATAGTGAGTGTGATCTTAAGTATTATGAACTGGTGATATCCTACTGAACATACTTCAGTATTTTGATGATTTCAGGATCAGTAGAACTACAAATGAGATGATTTTTAAATTGTCGTAAGCTAGAGAGACGGAGCTACAAATGGTATGAAGAAATTAGAATCTAATTCAATCTCTAAGATGTTTAAAATTCATATGGAAGTTGTGCATAGTATACTGTTATGGACAAGAGCAGTCCAAAAATGTTTGAAGTATATCTTTTGAATTACTAAACCAAATTGAATGATTTTGGAGGCATTAGAAACTTAAGACAATGGGAAACATTTTGTAGAAGAAAGTGTTATGTCAGAATGTGTTGGGACCCGATCTTAGGAACCGGATCCCAACCGAAAAACGGAAAACGAAACGAATAACGAAGCGAAACGAATACGGAAATAAAACGAAAACGGATCGAATCGAATAAGCAGGCGAAGTCGATAAAGATAACAAAGCGAACGCGGAATTAAAATCGAATGCAAATCGAATACAGATCGCAAGCAAAGTAAACAAGCGGATCAAGTTGACCTGAAGCAAATTCCAACATCCGTCTCAAACATGAAGCATGGCAAACTGATCGCGTTGGACACCCTAAGACGAACCATTCCGAAATTCGGTGTAAATTTTTTTTTCTTATTCTACATTTCTCTTTTTGGAAGCTCATCCTCGTGCAAATTTCAATTCGCTTAATTCTTCGTAATCATGCAATAACTCAAAATTTCATCTTAGAACTAAACACTTATCTTTAACAAACTAACTTCTTACTCTTATCCTTCATCTTAACTCCCTCTTATTCAAAAATCAAAACAAAACCATACAATTTCCTAAACACCTAAACAAGATCAAAAG
>JAOTAX010000006.1:28539645-28549881 GCA_025629825.1 Erythroxylum guanchezii
TCGGTTATATATGATGAAAAAGAAAAATTTGTACCGTTTTGTATTGGTTTAGACCGATTGTTGTATGTTTTCCAACGTGATATTTTTCTAAAATATTTGGTCATAGATGTCGGAAATTGGTTGCAGTTCGATTGAACCGTTTGTTTGCTTCGCGTTCGATTTGCTTCCGATCCGATTCGTTTGATTCGATACTTTAGCCTGGCCATTTCGTTTGTATATTTTGACTTTCGCCTCATGTTCCGTTCTTTCGAAATCGATTTCCTTCGTTTTCGCTTTCCGTCACTTAGTTTTCGCTTTCGTATTTCCATTTTTTGGTCGGGGTCCGGTTTCAAAGATCGGATCCCAACACTCTATAACAAGCAGGTCTTTGACATTTACCCTTTACCAGCACACATCAAATAAGAAATAAAGTACACACATCTGGACGAGGAGAATGACTGTGTTATCTGGAAACACTCTAGTGCAGGAAAATTCATAAATTCAACCTGTCAAAAATTCTTGACTGGCAGTTATGATTCTACTCCATAGGCTAAAGTAGTATGGTTTAAATACTATAATCCTCGAGCTTCAACAATTCTTTGGATGGCTATGAAGAATAAGCTACAAATAGTGGACAAAATTTCTAAATATATGTAGATTCCCAATTGGTGCTTATTGATGGAAAAAACTAAAGAGAGAATATAACACCTATTTTTCCTTTGTGAATACATCAAACCAACCTAGATCCCACTTCTTACCTTGTGTCAAATCCACAATGCTCCAAATAGATGGAATATGATTACAGACTGGTGTACTACAATTTGGCCTGTAACAAGTCCAAAAAGTGGTGCTTTTGTGTAATCTTAACCTTTATTGTGGCTACTGTTTCAGATGGAAGGAATAGAAGAATATTCTAAGATACAGAGCAAAATATGGAGACTTTTCACAGGGAGCTCACTCAACAAATCAGGCTACACATCAATGTATTCAAAGAAAAGTTTCGTGACAAAAGCTACTTTAAACAAACTTGGAAACTATAAACTGCTAGTCAGTTAAAGAGTGTTAGAGATAACATTCTATAAATGTGCCTTGTATTCATTTGTACTTCTCTATAACATACCATGTTCACTTTGTAAATATCTATCTTTTATTCATCTGTACACCTCTATAGCAAGAATGGCTTAACATGATCATGCAACTTTTTTATATTTTGATTTTGTTAGCCTTAGTGACTTATAATATTCATCTTTTTTTTATAAAAAAAGAGATATATAAATTCGTCTAAATAATTTTAGCATATAGACTTAAGAAAGTGATGTAAAAGATCATAAGTCCTTATCAAAGTGCCTATGCTTATGGGAGGATCATTAGAGACAACGTTTTGATTACTTAAGAGCTTTTTAAGAGATACCATAATAAGAAAGTAATTAAGACCTATGTGCTAAAGATAGGTTCAACAAGGCATTTGATTCCTTAAATTGGAAGTATTTATTTAGCTTCATTTATGTTATTAGATTCCCTACTAATTTCATTAATTAGATAAGTAAGTGCATCTCTTTCGCTTCATTCTCAATCTTTGTGAATGTTAAACTAACAACAATCGTTAAAGATGTTAGAGGACTAAGGTAGGGTGATCCTTTGTTACCCTACTTATTTGCCCTCAGTATGGAAATCTTCTCTATGTTAGTAAAGACAATTATTTCTAAATAACCAAGGTTTAAATTTCATTACAAGTATAATAATCTTGGCATCTTCAACCTATATTTTATAGATGATTTACTATTCTTTTATGGGACTACTCTAATTTCAATTAAACCTTTGATTAACTATTTGGAGCTTTAAAATCCTTTTTAGGTCTGACTTTCAGCTTAAACAAGGGCTCTTTCTTTTTATCTATTAGTTCCAATGTCAATGCAGTTCTCTTAGCAATCTTTAAAGGTCTTAAACATCACTAGCTTCCTTTCAAATATCTAAGGGTCCTTATTGCTACAACGAAACTTACTTATATTTGTCCCCCTTTATACACTACATACATAGAAGCTTGAAACAATAAGGCTCTCTCATATGGGGGAAGATGTTAACTAGTTATCTACCCTTATTAGTGATCACACTTGGATCTTCCAAAAGAATCATGACAACCATTGATAAAATTCTCATAGACTTCCTTTGGAATTGATAAAGAAGCCTTTTAGGTAAAGTGGATTCATCTCCATTTATTAAAAGGAGAAAGCCTTAGTTTATCAAATTAAACTCCAAGACATATTAGATCTTGAGACAAGTGCTACTTAATAAGGACTTGGTGCATCATTTTGTCAAGGAAAAAATATGAGATGGTAAACTCATATGATAACTAGTATGTTATGAGAACCTTATATAAGTTAAAGGACTTCTAAACACTCAAAGAAATCATTCCTATAAATACAAAGGTATAAGTGTTAATAAAAGACAATAATTGGTGTTTGCTAGCACATTTTACTAGAGGCTTCAAGAAAATCAAAGAAAAGATTCCTTATTATTTTTACAAAATCCTCTAGATATGGTATGATCCATCAGATACAAGAAAAATCAATGAAGTTCATAAATTCCTCATATATGGAATTCCAATTGGAGCCTCATATAAGATACCATTGAAGTAAACTAGTATGAGAATCTAATCTTTACCATCTAACTCTTTTATCTTATGAAATACATAAGTACATTTAAGTTCTCCATAGTGGACATGAAATGTACTCTATGCCAAAATACAATGAAGATTTGGATCATCAGTTTTTCAATTGCAGTTTCTCCTCAATTTTGTGGAATCACATTGCTAATATTTTTTCTCTTTATTGCTAAATTTTCAATTGGACCAATATATAATTCCAAACTAAAAGTGACCAAAGGATGTTTAGAATAGCACTTAGAGCCCTGGTTGATTACATATGGCATGAAAGGAACATGAAATTATACAAAAGTTAGGAGACCAGAATTGAAATCACTACTTAAAGATTGCTACAAAAATAAGAGCTACTACAATTGCCAAAGACCTCACAAGTATCATGAGCCCTAGAATTATCAACAAGTGGAAACTTTAATAGCCTAGTACTTTATCATTCTTAATGCGAAAACTCGAACTAAGTGTTTGTAGTCTCACTTCCCCTAACCCTTCTTTATCTTTTGAGACGTAAACATTTTTACTATTGGAGCTTTTCTATTGAAATTCTTTAATTATCTTTTAAAAAATTATACTTATGGTTTAATGAAAATGTTGATTGAGGATATATTTAGTTTACAAAAAAAAAGATTGGGGATGGTGATTTGAAAGGAAATATAACTTGGGCCTAATTGATTCGCAAGTATTTTATAAGCTCACATGAATTGAGCCTTTTTGTTTTAAATAGGCTTTATTGTTTTACCTAGTTATTTTTGAAGTCATTTTATTAATAAAAGCCCCCTTTTCTCCCTCCCTCCTCTTTCTCAATCCTTCATTTGGGCCATTCAAATTAATCATTTAAATAATCACATTTTAAAATAAGAAAGAAAATAAGTTTTGATGTTTGTTTTAAGTTTGGACTTATACTAAACAATTTAGTACCAAACATAAGGTCTTATTATTTGAAAATGCATAATTTGGTAATGGCTTTTAAGAACTAAGAGGCTATATGAAAATTTATTTTATTTTGAAAATATGTAATTTCTAAAAGTTCTAAACCCAAATAAAAACAAAAATTACAAATTATAACATATAAATTCACACATATTGTGTTAAGGCCATATACATATTTCTTCTTTGGATTGTTGTGAGTAACTTCTGTGGGCTTTCTTTTAACCTTGACTCCAGCTTCATATTTCTATTAGGTTGTCTTCCCTTGACCTTTTAGAAACACATTAATGGAATTTAATAACTATATGTCAAATAAAACAAGTCTAGGATTTATAGTTTTCTAAGGCAAAATTGATACGCTCAAATGCATCCATATGTTGGATATCAAAGATAAAAAATGATCAAGAGAAAACATACAAAATTCATAAACAACTAGATTCACATATAATATCATGCTATTTTTCATTAAGGTCAATAAAAAATCTTGAATCATGAACAATTTCACAAATGCCATAAAAAAGATTAAAAATAACGTCTCATCACATTCTGCATTCTACATTTGGCTTTTGTAAGTACAACTTCTTAACTAAACTTTAGCATATGTTAAAATTTCAAGTCACTTTTATCCATACATCTGTTAGCGTTATCACAAACACATTTTTTCAAGAAATTATGAAATATGATATTGAAAAACCAAATTTATGTGTTTTGAATAACGTCCAATGAGTTATGAAAAGAATTTCTCAGTACTTTAGTACTTAAACATATGCATATAACCTTTGAATATGTAAATACAAAACTTGAGATGAAAATATCTTGAGGTAGTCAATACATTAGAGAGAAGTATTTAATGATAAAGCAAGAAGAACCTTAATATTAAAGTAAGTTAGGAATTCAAGCTATAATCTATATAGATGAATGAATTCAACAATGTTTCATTACCATATAAAAATGTGCATAATATAATATAACATGAAATGAAAACCTTAACAAGCCACAGAATGTGAGAATAATAATTTGAATTCAAAATATTAGTTATAAATTACTAAACCAAGTTTAATTGGTGATTATTTTTTTGAGCTTCCAACATAATTCGATGTTTAGAACAATTACTTTTTTTTTTACTAACATCAATTCAAACCTAATAGTTATTTATATAATTCCACTAAAGTAATTACAAAGTGCATTAAATATAACAAAGCAAGAGGACCTTCTAAAACCATTTTATCACATTGTAAACAAAATTTATAAAAATAATCTAATCAAATCTACCAAAATATTTAGGATATAGGAGCATAGAAATGGAATTAACAATTTATAAGAACAGAGAAACTAATTATTGAGCAAATGAATAAACAAGTTGACACTAGAAGTTCAAAACAACCACTCACCAAAAATCATATGAGAGCAAATCTAAAAAAATAGGATAATAAAACAAACTATGACCACTTATATTTGGATAAAAAGATAGTTGGTGGGGCTCCCATTAATCAACACTAAATAACTGGCGAATGAGATACATTCTTTAAGCTTGTTAATTAACATTATAAGGAAACCATAAGCCTCCAACATCTTCCATAAGAAATTCTAACACACACTATCAAAAGCCTTGTAGAAGTCTACTTTGATAGTGCAATTGGGAGCTGAATTACTTCTAAAGTAGTGTTTTATCAGCTTTTGCACAATTAAGATGTTGTCTCCAATTAATTTGTTGTAAATGAAAGCACTTTGATTACCACTAATCATTGGAGTGATAGCCCTCTTCAATCTAGCTGCAAGGATCTTAGAGATGATTTTGTAAAGAAAATTTGTACAAGCAATGGGCCTAAAATCAATAAAATAGGAGGGCTTAGTTCCTTTTGGGAACAAGCACCAAAAAAGTTTTGTTGGTTTCTTTGAGCAACACTCCATTGGAGAGGAATTCCTTCACTAAAATTTTAAAAAATGACCTATTATGGCCTAAGTCTTTTGGTAAAAGTAGCCATTTAGTCCATCTAGGCCAAATGCTTTCATACCATCCATATTGAAGACAACTTCTTCAATCCCTTGTCTTCTACAAATTTAGTTAACCTTAGTTCCTTTAGCTCTTGCAACTAAAATTTCCTTAACTCTTTAACTTTTGCCCAATTTATGTTTCCAAATCCATCTTTCGTTGTTGGATTGAGTCTCCTTTGTGGCTGCCTTATTGGCTTAGAATTTACTTCTAAAAGAATCCTACATATGAAATGCCTTCTATATTAGCTAAGTTCCAACTAATTGAAGTTTTGTATTCCTTTAGGAGTGCTACTAGCTTTTCTTCTTGTCCTTTTTTCAAACTTTTTTGGATGATTGTAGGTAGTGACTACCTTTCACTTAAATAGACATACTTCTAGTGACCAGGTAGGGCTTTCAGTTCTATCTTTAGAGCTTGCAAGATAGAAGGCAACATTTTCTTATAAGTTATAGTAATTTTAGAATTTAAAGTTCGAATCTATTAGCATAATTGATAATGATTCTACAACTTCACAAGTCTCATCAACTTGCTCATTCACTTTTAGTTTAACATTAAATTTAACTCACCATCAAATCTTTCTTCTTTAAAAATATCTTACATAATTGAATCCATAATATCTATATGATAAACTGAGTGAAAATCATTAGTGTATGTCTTTGCCTAAAAAATACTAAACTTCACTATTTCTTAATTAAACCCAATAAAAAGAGTACCCTCATCCATATCAATTTTTTTTCTTAACCATCTTCATGAATGACCTTCCTAATAAAATTTAAAGCTGAATGTTATACGCTATCTCCATCCATTTTTAAGATGAAAAAGTATATTGGATACACTAAACCATTATATAACACCCGCATACCCTTTAGGAGGATATGCAAGTGTCACACAAAATAGAACTGAAACAATCCAAATCATACTAAACAATCCTTACATGCATTTTAGCAACTTAAGCAAACATACATTACATTTATTAAATGTTATTGTAAACAAACCATAATGTACATCATATATAATGAAGTTATCAAAATACATGCCGTAAACATAATCCATCATGTAATAAGGTTATCACAGACCATTAAAAAAATAGAAACGGTTTCATATTGTCAGATACAACTCAAAAACTCAAATATACATCTTTCAAAAACAAAACAAATTTCAAAACAGAACACATTCTTCATTGGCCACTGTGGTAGCCCTTGTTCTATTCTTTAGCCTTCTTATCAGAACCTACATGGAGGCAAAACTAGCGTGTAAAGCATATAGCTTAATGGGGAATAACTAATCATAATGCATAATGGTGGCTGTTTCTAAAAGTCGTCTAACATTCATATATACAGAGTAATCCAAAAAATATGTCCCATAACAGAATATGATTCGTCAATCAATACAGAGCATTCTTGCATAAGAACAAAACTCATAAATATCATATCAGAATGTTCACACATCAGAATTGAATATCAGAATAGGATATAATCCTTTCAGATCAAAGTATGATTTATGTTAGAACAGAACTTGTTTTGTAACAAATCAGAGCTTATCTTTTGTATTAGAATAGAATTTGCTTATATCAGAACAGACTGCTAATCCTTTTTGACAAAAGTGGGTAACGGGACCAGAACAGAAGATACCATGATTGGTATCTGAAATAGAAGAGACTAACGTCTCTAAATAAGGGGACACTGTAGTGTCAATAATCAGGGAACACCGTAGTGTCAATATCAGGGGACACCGTAGTGTCAACAATCAGGGGACAACTTAGTGTCAAATTATAGGAGCAGCTGTAGACTGTTCTAGGCATGCCTATTTACCCATGACTAGGACCTAACAGTTTCAAAACAAACCATTTCAGATGTAAGAAATTTCATGTAAATGATGTAGTGTATAACATATGACCTTATTCATTTGATCAAACTAAACATGCCTTATAAATACAAACATATGCATTAAAGCATAAATAAATGTATTGAGTCATCACACATTATGTATATTCACACAATTAGAAAGCACTTCCAATACAATCCTAATTATCAAACTCCTCAGACAATTGATGGTCCGAAATTATCACAATATCAAAATCACATAACAATGAAATAATGCATAAGTATGAATTCATTTCCTTATGCCAAAACTGAACCCATTGATTCTCACTTGAACAAACTCAATATACCTTATAAACATAAACATTTGCATCAATATATCAATATATCATTAAGTCATTACATATTACATATAACCACTCAAGTTCCCAAATTCACAAACATTCATAACTAACACATCACTCTTGTTCTTTAAATTTAGCATTCATAAATAAACTTCATTCCTTTAACAACTTATAAGTTCCAAAATTAGATACTTTGTTATTTAATAACACCTTCCTTAGGTTATTATTTCAATTAAAAATCCAAATCTTATTCAACCTTTAACGAACTTATTCCATAACAATCTAGGTTCATTTTCAAGCTCATTTAAGTCCATTTAAACCATTATTAAGTACCTTAACCTTATATAGTCCAATAATTGTCTAAAACTAACATTTTCCACTTCCTAAGTACTTCCCACGATCGTGGGAATGAACCTTATAAATCCCACGATTGTGGGATGAGTGAAGCTTTGACGACTATGGGAATGAACCTTATAAATCCCACGATTGTAGGATGAGTGAACCTTCGATGACCGTGGGAATGAACCTTATAAATTCCACGATTGTGGGATGAGTGAGAACCTTCGGTTCACTCACCCACAGCCTCCAAATTGTTTCCAAAACTTGACTTCTTTACTTCCATTCGACGCGCCTTCACCAAACTCCGTCCATTTCACTTCAATTATACCTTATTCATGCTTCAATACCTCATCAAATTTATGTCCAACCCAATTCAAAAATCATTCATTAAGTAACTTACAAATCAATATCTTCCACACATCAAAACCAAACTAGAAGTTGTCATACAAAGATCATTTTTCCAATATTCATTTATCATGATCTTAACATATATTTCAAGCCAATTCAATTATCATAAAACTTGTAATAATACATGCTATCAAGTTTAGTAATCCCTTACCTTCTTAACTTCAAAGAACAATTCCAAAGAATCAAGTCAACTAGTCTTCCAAGCAACCAAACATAGCTCCTAGATCAAGGTGCAAATTTTAGCACCAACATAACAATAACACAGAAAATAGTAAGAATTACCTCTTGATGCAGCAACTTACAATGATGTTCAGTGAAGATGATCCTAAAAAACAAGCAAAATTCCAAAAGTTGAGAGGAAGTGAGAGGTATTGGTGGTGAGGAGCAAAGTGAAGAGAGAAGGCAGCAAAAACACCAAATGAGTTAGAATGAATCAGCTCTTGCTTTGAAAGGTGCCCTCATCTTGAAAGGGCACATGTCACACATGAAAGTGTGCTACTTATCCTTCAATGAAGCCATCTACATGTCTTAATGTGTGGCTGCCAAATGTCACCAATATATTAAACCATTTTTCACTCACTTATTACTGCCACTTGTCAATTTACTTACTATAGCATTTTTCAATGCATCAACTATGCCAAATGTCACTAACTCATATGCTTAGTAATTCTAATTTTCATGTACCAAAATTGTTGGATCGAAAAAAGAAAGCATGTTATATTTAGAGAACCAGTAGATTTCAAAACTTTTTAGAAGTCTTATTTGCAGTGGAAGCAATATATCCAAATCATCATGCCAATCTATACATGATATGGTATAAGGATAATAATAAACATAAACAAGATAGTGATATTACCGACTTCTTCGTTATAGCTTTAATCCCTCACTGTGCTAGCCTCTCCTTCTTCTTGTTTCCAAAGCATTTGCTTTTGAATTCTTTCCTTTGTCAATCTATCCTCTCCTTGTTGTCGTATCCTCAACCAAATTGATCTACTACTTGCTTTTCTTAGACAACTTGGTTAACAAGATCCTTTGGTGGGAAAGGAGATGAAAAACTTTAGA
Source organism: Erythroxylum guanchezii (assembly GCA_025629825.1). Lineage (NCBI taxonomy): Eukaryota > Viridiplantae > Streptophyta > Magnoliopsida > Malpighiales > Erythroxylaceae > Erythroxylum > Erythroxylum guanchezii. The sequence continues at coordinate 28,549,174 of JAOTAX010000006.1, forward strand.
GGAGTATTGTCTTAGAAGAAAGAAGAAAACAATGAGACACTTCTCATGTAATTTTCGATTTTTTCATGCAAGATAGGAGAGAGAATGATAAAATTGTAAGAACACCTTCTTACACTCTCCCACGTTCGGTTAACAATAAAGGAAAGAAGAGTCTTCCATCCAATGCATCATTTCTTCATTTAATCAATCATAAAGAAGTCATTAAATGTGACTCTTCTCATGTAACATCCCGTTCCCATACAAAGGGTTTGAACCCTAGAAATTGGTACATGTGAGGAAAAAAAAAACACTTCTCATGCTCATGCATTCTATAACATATATATACACGTGACCAGTACATTTTGCACATGAAAATGACTGTACATGCATTCATGACATTTCTCGGTATATGTGTCTATAAATGTGCATATTGTGAAAAATGTGATTTTTTGTGTTTGGAAAATTGGTTGGAGTGGATCTTTGTGAGTTTTGAATTTCTGAAAAATTTTAGAAATTTTTCTGGAATTTTTTGGGGTACTTTTTTGGACTAGAAAAAATGTCAAGTAGTAGACTGATGGTTTACCGGTAGTGGAAATGATTGGCCAATGGCACTGGAAATTTAGATACATGAATTTAGGAATTTTTGATTTGGGCCATTGGAATTTTGGGGACAAATTGGAGTGGAAATTGGATTTTAATTGGAGAGAAACTAAATGGAGGCTTAAGAGT
>JAOTAX010000006.1:28566759-28577012 GCA_025629825.1 Erythroxylum guanchezii
GGCTCCAACCCGCAACAGGTTGATTCCAAACCATGCGAGCCCTCCAACAGTCCCTAAAGACATGAAGGAAGGATTCCTCATGATTCGGGCAATCCTGGTAGACGGGAGAGTCCGTCAGTGAGATCTGAAAATGCTTGCCGTTAGTTATAAGTCTGTTTTGTGCCACTAGCCACAGGTGCATTTGAAGACGTTTCGGACCTTGGTAGGTCCAAATCATCTGTCATTTAGGGTTGGGTTCCAAATTCACCTTTTAGCGAAAATAAAATTTACATTAGTCCAAAAACATCACTCATGCGAAATGAAATTTTATAAGCACGTGAAAAGAAAAGTTAGAAGTTTTACACCTAATGTCATGGTTAAAAAATATTTTATTAGTCAAATTAGTAAAAATATTATCAGAAATAATATTTTGAACTTAGTTGTTAAGAACATAGAAGGTTGATCATTTAGTAAAAAATTTTAAAAATTTGGGTACTAAAATGAAAAAAAAATCCTTAAATGTTGGACTATTTAGAATTTGTAATCCATACTTTTAAGCTACAACATAAAATATGTGAACAAAAATTGATATCATGAAACGAGGGATGCCAAGATTTGAAAATTATGGACAAAATAAAAATACCAGAACCTTTAACTTGGAAACACTAGAGAAATTGTTAAAAGTTGAAGAAAAGGGACTAGTGAAAGAAAATGAAAAGAAAGGAACTGGCAAGCTTGGACAGACGCGAGTTCAATATGAAATTAAGGATTCCAATGTAAAGGTCACCTAATTCCCTCGCTGCTCACAACAACCGCTCCACATGGCCTCTGTTTTTCTCCTTCAAAACTCGTCGCTGTAGAACATGCTTTCCCTTAAGATCGGCTTCGGACCCAAACCTAACCCAGCTTCGTCTCTTAACCTCAGCTTCGGATCCGAACCTCGTTTTTGATCCTCTGTTCGTTGAAAATTTCCCTCAGCATTTCCATTCCGATGGCTTTTATCTCTCAAGCTGGCCTCTCTAAGTCTACCCGATTCAAACACTAATTCCATCTTTGAATTTCACAATCTCAGAGAATCGAATTAGAACGCAAATTGGAGGCGTCTAAGCTTCGAGTCTCCAAACTCTGTTTCTCTCAGTTTCCTATTTGCTTGAAACCCTAAAATTGCATTTAGGGTGGGAATCTTCTTCATTGTTCTGGTGCCTCAGAGGTTGGCAGCTTTGTTTCAGTTTGTTTTTTTGTTTTTGGATTGTGTTTGGGATTTAAAGAAGTCATATTGAAACTGATTATGCGGCGTTATGTTCTCGATCTCTTGCTCAATTTGCTATGTTTGCGATCTCATGCCTATTTGGCATGTTATGCTATCTCTGGTTGCTCGTAAAAGAGAAGGCAAAAGCAGAGATTGTGTTTCTGTGGTTTTAGATATGTAGAAGGTCTATCACTTTCTCCTTTTTATCTTATATGTTTGTGTTGAGCAGGATGATATGTCAAATTCTTCATATTTTGTATTAGTTAGAGCTTTCTACCTCATGAAACTAAACTGCATATACATTATGTGTAGGCCAGCTAACTTGAGGGATAAATATTTAGTACCTTGGTTTGTAGAGTGTTGGCCCAATAATTGATGGTGCAATTGCTAGTCTATTTGTTTCATAAATAGGTCTATCATAATTTCATTCTATGATAGTAGGCTATACTTGGATGTTGAAGGTTGTGGTCAATCTTTCAAATTATGAATTGGAAGTTAGGGACTCAAAGGAGATCTATATAGGTTTCCATGAAAGTAGAATTATTGTCTGGGGGCTCTAGTTCTTGCACCTACCTTTCTGGCCTTAGCTGCTCAAACAGACATGGGAAATTTATTTGTTTGGAATTGAAAGATCTTGCCATGCTTGTTAAAAGGGAATAGGAGAACATGCAATTCTTTTGATCTGCACCATTTTCTCAGTTTGACATGGGAAGAGGAGAACCTGCAATTCTTTTGATCTGCACCATTTTCTCAGTTTGACATAACTTAGTTGGCTATACCACCCTGACCCACATAGTTGAGAGCATTTCTGTGTCTTATGTGGGTACAGATGTGGTACGAGCCAGGAAAAGAGAACGTAAGATGAGAAGGGGATGTGTAAAGACAGGAAGAAGAAAAGAAAGCAGAAGAGAAATGTATGTCTGGGAGAGCGAGGGAGAGAGAAAATATAAGCAAAGTAGGATTTCAATTATGAAAAGTGTCTAATAATAACAATAAAGGGCTGTTAGTCATGGTTAAACCTAACAACAGATAAATAATTACAAAAGATCCCAATAAAACTTTAAATAACAGAAATAGTCACAAGCTGAAATTGATGTCACAAAAAGACCCAGATAACTTTTTATCCCTAACTAATATGAAATTAAATTCTAATTTTTAAACATAGGAATCATTGTGATAAATATGTTTAAAGTCATCATTGGGATGATCCTGTGTAATTTGATGGCGGTTAACAACCTGAATTTTGAAGATCTTTTGTTCTGTGGACCTGTCCAATTATCATCGGTAGATGAAATGTTATGATTATGATAAACATCACCAGAGTAACTCTCTATTGAACTTGTTTGTGCCAAGTTTGCTCTGTTTCTATATAATTCTTTTATGTACATCTTTTTCTGAGAACTTAAGCATCAGGGTTTGAAAGTAACATTTGCTGGGATCTTGTGATGCTTTATTAGCTTAGTGGTTGGACCTCTGTTACATTGTTTAGTTAGTTTGCTAGTAAGTTAGTTTAAAGGATAGTTGTAGTTTTCATTTGGGGAATATTGGAATTTTGTCCTATTTTGTGGAACAATCGAATAAGCGATTGTTTTATTTTCTTTTTCAATAAGTTGGGAGTGTGTTGGCTTCTGTGCTATTTTGAATATTGGCAGTTGATTCTGTGCGAGGGAAATCGTGTGAAAATGAAATAATCAGTTCCATGTTTAGTGTCCAAAAGAAGATGCAATATGATTGAATGGCTCTAGTGATATTTGGGTGAACAGAAAATATTATCATAATGGAGATGGCTAGCAATACCAGAGGGTAGTTTGGATTTCGCATTTCTACTGCTGTCTCTCTGTCTCTCTGTTAGTGCTGCTCAATTGTCATAAACTGGTGGTTAGATTGCTATTCATTCTGTAGTTCCACTCTGCATTTTGGATGATTGTCAGAATGTGACATATTGGTTCTATTAGTCAACCCTGTTCTTGTTGCTTTTAGGTGAGTTATTATTTCCTGAACCAGTTCTTATTAGGCTGCTGTTTGGATCTACAAAATGCATATGTTCCATTGACCATGTGAGGGAAATCTATTGTGTCAGTCTTTACCGATTGCAATTGGGGAGTTTCTGTTTGATCTACATTATGTTCAATTTATGATGCTTGAGTTTGACCTCAAATCAAACACTATTCATTTTGAAAAATACTTAATATTTGGTATTCCTTGTCAGTGCAAATTTTAAATGTCTGTATTGTAAGTGATTGAAGTCAATTTAGGTGTTGACAGGCCTAGTTGTTGAGTTTGTGTTTTTCTCTTCTCTGTAAGAGTTGTGAGCAAATCCTTCAAGACCATTAGATCTGGGGATATTAAGAGAAAGGAGGGTTTCGTTAGGTAGCCCATGGTCTGCTGGGATTTTTATCTGTTAAAATAAGAGAAAGCAAAACTTTTTACAACTCATCAACAGAGAATTTTAGTGGGCATTCAATGTGTATACGTGAATCAACTCTGTGGCAGTTTATGGGTGCATTAACATTATGTGAGATGCTGTCATGTTTTTTTTCTATGACAACTCTTATATAATATTTTCTTTGGCTTCTGATTAAATATTTTTCCATTTGTAAATGTGATATCACTACCTTCTATTGATGTTTTAAATTATTTTATGCAGTGCGGGATTTTGAGTAGGGCCAGTAGGGGTGTCTCTTAAATGAAAGAGAACAGGTTTGGAGATTATTCTTATTAAAAAGAATTTCACGCAGTTTCGTTTTCATTATTTAAATTGTTCTACAGGTTAATTTGGATTATTTGTTTTCCTTTTAGGTGGTGAATACCCAGTTACAAAATTTAGGCCACTGAAAAGTTTGTGGAGTGGGTAATCTATGCCTGGCAACGAAGTTGGCGATAGGATTCATAATTTCTTTGGCCAGGAGGATTTGTCCCAGGGCCAGCATCACCCACAGGTTGTTGACGCAAGCTGGCCTGGGCTAAGTAACAATCTGTGGGCTGGAAATCAGAGACAGTTTGGTGCAAACATAAAGAATCGCAATACACAACCTTCAGGTATAAGTTGTGCAAATCTTTAGAAGTTGGTGTCCTCTTTGATATTATCAAATGGAACTCTATCCTTGCTTCTTTCATTTGTTTAAATTATGAGACTAAGGATGCTTAATTTAAGGTTTACACATGAGATATCATAAGATCTCTGTTATTAAGTGCATTCTTTTATTTCAAAATTAGCTGATCATGAAAGAGGACATGGTGGGCAGTCATCAATCATGCAGCATGGTATTAACTTTTCACAAGCTATCCTGAGGCCTGAGTTTGGCAGAAGTCAATCTCAAAACCAACTGACAACTCTGAATGGATATATGCATGGGCATCAGGTTTTTGCAACTAGGCAGAATGAAACAAATTTTCTGGGAATGGATACAGAAGCTGATCGGCACAATCTAACTTCAAGAGGAATTTCAGTCCTTGACTCACAGCTAGGGAATGGTTCTAAGCTTCTTCAAAAAAATTCAGTAATGATGGATTCCCATGAATCTCCAGTCAATTTCGACTTTTTTGGAGGGCCACAGCAAATGAATAACCACCATCCTGATATGCTGCAATCTTTGCCGAGGCAACAGTCAGGCATTAATGACATGCAGCTGTTACAGCAACAATATTTAATTAAGCAAATGCAAGAAATTCAGAGGCAGCAACTCCAAAAGCAACAAATGCAGCAACAAGAAGCAAGGCAACTTAATTCTCTCAATCAGGTTTCTTCTTTTGCACAACAGGAAGCTAGCAATCATTCACAGTATTTGATCACTGGCATTCCGGTTCAAGCTGCATCTAATTTTTCATGGCAGCCTGAGCTTGTTGCAACTAGTCCAAACTGGCATCAGCATGGTGTGCCTTCTGTTTTACAGGCATCCTCAAGTGGACATTTATTGCCCTTGGAACAGGGCCAGACACCACAATTGATGGGTATGGTTTCTCAGCAGGTTGATCAGTCTCTTTATTGTGTCCCTATCTCTGGAACAGGAATCACTCCAAATCATTATTCTGCCATGCAAATGGAGAAGACCACAATGCAGCAGATATCAGGCAGCAGTAATTCATCTCCAGCTAATCCTTATTCTGGGTTTCCCGAACAAGTTGACATGCAGGAAGGGAGTTCATTGTCCGGACAGGCATATCAGGTTAAAAACTTGATTAGGAATGCTGATGCTCAAGGTGTAAATAGTGGATTTAATTTTGAAAACTTGCAGCAACCGAGTCCACGGCAAAGCAATGGATTTATGCAGCAAGTTCGTGATAGGCCTGATGTGGTTCATCCATTGGGAACATTACAGGAGGAAGCCATGACGCATGTTTGTCCTTTACAAAATGTGCCTACCTTGGATCCTACTGAAGAAAAGATTTTGTTTGGTTCAGATGACAATTTGTTGGATGCCTTTGGCAAGGGTGCTAATTTGGGTTCAGGAGGTAAGAACATCTTTGATGGTTCAGATTATTGCGGCACATTTCCTTCTCTGCAGAGTGGGAGTTGGAGTGCTCTCATGCAATCTGCTGTAGCAGAGACTTCACACGGTGACGTAGGGCTACAAGAAGAGTGGAGTGGTCTGACTTTCCGAAATAACCAACCTCCAGCTCAGAATCAGTCAACTGCTAGTGACAATAGCAAACAGCAGTCTTTGCCATGGACCAGCAACAGTATGCAGACTGTTTCTATGCAAAATTCTAGGCTGTTATCTCCATCCGATGATTCAATTAACAGAGTTCTACAACCGGGGATCAAAACTTCACCTGAACAGAGTGAGAGGTTGCAGTTTAGCTCTTCTAAGAGATTTAGTGCGCAGGTACCTGGGGAAGGAACCAAATGGTTAGAACATAGCCTTGTACAGAAGGCAGTTGATGGAGGCAATAATATATATGAAAAAGTTTCTCCTTCGTCAGGTATAGATACAAGTTCATGGACAAATCACAGCATACCGCCATATACTATTGGTATCCATCAAAGTGGCAGACCAAATAGCTGGAACTTTGTTGATTCAATGTCACTCAGTTCAGGTGTTGCTTTAAAAAATGCCCACAATGAAAGCTCATTACACATTTCTCAGGGGACTGACCAGAAGAGTCCTGTATTTGGGGTAAGGGCTCTTGGTGGAGGCCCACAGGTCAATATAGAAAATTCTAACCACAACCAGGTTGCTGCAGTGTTGAATTCAGACACTGTGAGGCCCAACCAGGAAAGCATCCAAAAGATTTCAAACAGAAGTAGTATTGATGGCTGGAAGCATTTTGATTCTTCAGTGAATGCTACAACAAATGAGATCCCAACAAAATTTCAATCTCATATTGATAAGACCCATCCACCTCATCGTTCTTCTGGAAATAATTTGGATAATGGGATAGTTGAAGCTCATGAGATACAGAATGTGAATATAAGGGAAAATGAAGATAATAGCTCAAAAAAAATCTCCCACCAGGCTTCAACTGCTGGTGCCAAAGAAAATTCTTGGTTAAGTGTCAGTGATTCAGGTACATCACCAAGGGGTAAACAGAAGTCATCAACTCATGTTGCTCGGAAGCCTTCTGGAATTCGTAAATTTCAATATCATCCCATGGGTGATGTGGAGGTTGATATTGACCCTTCTCAAGAAGCAAGAAGTATTATGCATTCACAGGCGGTGCATCAGGGATACATTGGGCAATCATCCCTTCCTAGTCATATGGCTAGAAATTCAATGGTACTGTAGACGGTGAATGTTGCCTTGCTTCATGAGCTTATACCATGTCAGTTATGTTTTTCGTATTAATTATACTGCAGGTTTGAGAAGATTTTGATGGTTTCGTGTTGAATATAATTGCAGGCACATTCAACTAGTTTTCATGGAGAAAATGCAACAAATAAGACTGAAACATCAAGGTAGTTGGATATTTTGTATCAAACCGTTGGTTCTTGAATTAGCTCTCTTATATTGGTAATGAATGTGCTTTTGTTGCTCTCTATTTTGTGTTTCAGTCTTGTAAACAGATATATAAACAAAAAGTTCCATTGTTTTTCGCTTGCAAATGCTCTTTTTCTTCTTATTTACCTTTTCTTAATTTACTTAGTGGAAATTTAATGGTCTGTATACTGCAGTCAAAACATGCTTGAGCTACTTCAAAAAGTGGATCAAGTGAGGGAGCTTGGGAATGTGATGGGCCCCACCTCTTCCAATCACACTCAATCTTCTGAGATGCCTGAAGCTGACACGTCTGATGTATCACTCCAGAAAAATCAAACTTTTACTTCTCAAGGATTTGGTTTACAATTGGCTCCACCATCTCAGCGCCCCTCCCATCCAGAGCGTATACTTTCTTCTGGGAGTCCATCAGGGATGAAACATAATCTAACTAACAGCATGAGTTCAAGAGTAGGAGAGAGGAGTTGTGCTTGGCTGGCTTCTGCATCCTCTGCCCAGTCCTTACCTCTTTCAAGTGAAACATCTCAGGAAGTAAGGACTAATATGTTTACTGCAACTGGAAAAAATAGTAAGCATCTCCAAGAAGAGATATCTGCTGCTTTTTCTCCTGGCTTTTCTTACCCAAGAAGACACAATGAAAGTCTGCAAATGAATGATACAACTGGTCGCCCAACATACACTCAGTCCGTCGATTTACCTATTAATAATTTTGTGAAACAGATTGACAAGTCCTTTGAGAGAGATCCAGCATGTGAACCAGCATTGGAATCATTAGGACCATCCAGAAGTACAGCACATACTGACATTACTGAGGTCCCATATCTGGGGCCGCATAACCAAAAGCATGCAAGTGGTTCTGCCCAGCAATTTCCAGTGTTGGAAGCTGCCGCACCTATGCAGCTGTACGAGATTTCTGGTGTGTCACAGGACAGTGCTCCTAGAAAAGTTTCTCCTACTATTTTGACCAGTGTTTCATCACAGCAGTGTTCATTTGGTAGTCAGCCTTTCAGGGTGTGGTCCAATATGTTGAAGTCCAATGTTGAACCAAATGAAAATTTGGAAACGACTCCCTCTTTTCCACAGAGGCTGGAAGATCAAAACGCACAAAGAGGAGGGAATGGTCCACCTGAATCTGTTGGGTTTCCAAATTCACATGGTTTTGTTGGGAAGGAGCAACAATCAGAAGGAAAATCAAGACAGCAAGTTTCAACTGGGAATGACTCTGTGCAGAAAACAGTGAGTGCTTCACATGGAAAAGAAGCTGTTATAGATTATCTTGATGGCATCTCTCTTTCAAAACCTGTCAGTACTCAAAAAGAAATTGAAGCTTTTGGCCAATCTCTAATTCCCAGTAATACTTTGCATCTTAATTACTCCCTCATGCACCAACATCAGAGCATGAAAGATTCAGAAGTTGATTCTAGTAGTAGGAGTTTGAAGAGGTTTAAGGGTCTTGATGGTGCTGTGGTCGCACAGGTAGTAGCTACCCAAGGAGGACACACAATTCATAGAAACCATAATATGGTCAAGGATTCATCAACAAACCATACTTCCAATGCATCTGGAGATCCTAAGATGCTAAGCTTTTCACCAAAACCAACAGATAATCGAGATAAAAGTGAATCCTCTCAAGATGTCCCTGCAATTGGACAGAATGGTACTCGTAATTTTGTTAATAGTAATGTTGTAGCTTCTTTTAGAGGTGAGAACTCTGCTGTCAGTCCCCAGATGGCTCCATCCTGGTTTAATCAGTATGGAACCTTTAAAAATGGGCAGATGTTGCCTGTGTATGATACACTGGATAATGCCACCACGAAGACTGCAGAACTGCCTTTCACTGTTAGTAAGCCTTCCAATAACTTGGTTGTTCATAGTTCTTCGGAGCAAGGGGATGCTGCTGTTGATGATTATAGAGTTCTTAAAAAGTGCTTAAGACCTGAATCACTGGCAGCTGAGAATTTTGCATCACCTCAGATATTGCAGTCCAATTCTGCTGATACCGATATGTTGGCTATGAGTCCAAAGAAGCGTAAAAGTGCTACTTCTGAACTTGTTCCTTGGTACAAAGATGTGACAGAGGGCCCCCAAAAGCTTCAGAATGTCAGGTGATTGGCATATGTATCTCGGAATTCTATAATGCAAAGCTACTTGTTATGTTGTCAAGTAAACTCTGCGATAATTGCAGTGTTGGGTCATATTTTCATTTTCTTGCATGTCAATGTTTTATTTGTTATTGCAGTGCAGCAGAAAAGGATTGGGCCCTGGCTGTAAACCGCTTGACCGAGAAGGTAATAATCCTTGATAAGTCTCATCAATTTTACTCAGCTATTATTATGCTTGCTTTTCTTAAAACATGTGAGGAAAGAAAGGGCATTATGGAGATTGGAATGATCAGTATTTGCTCTCCTCCCTCATTTTTCACTCCAAACAAATATTGACTTTTAGTTAGTGTGGGAGCTTCATTAAGTTCAATTCTAATGGCAGGTGGAAGATGAAACTGAAATGTTCAATGATGCATCACCAGTCCTTAGATCAAGAAGAAGGCTTATACTGACAACACAACTAATGCAGCTGCTGTTTCCCCCGCCACTGACATTAATTCTCTCTGCGGATGCTGTTTCTCAGTATGACGGTGTTGCAAATGTGGTTGCCAGATCCACACTAGGACATGCTTGCAGTGCTCTCTGCAGTAGAATTGATACTCTTTTGCCAGTGCAAAGTGGAAATCTGTAAGCGTTGCCACTGAATTGGTCAATATTATTTTGTTTATTGAAAAAAGTCCCATCTATCTTTGTGTATCCTTTTTATTTTCATAATTTTCTATTCCCCCTTTCTTCCTATTATCAGCCTCAGGGAGAAGGTCCATGATGAGTACTTTTTAAAGATTATGGAAGACTTAGTGAGCAAAACTAAGAGAATAGAAAATGTTGTGTTGAGGTAATTCTTTGCATATCCAATTGCAGTATTCAATTTGAAGCTACATCTTTGGATCTTTCCTATTTGGCCTTTTCATCCTTTTCCGTCATTTATGGGGAGCTTTTGGAATTTTTGGACTTATGCTTGCCCCATATCAAATCAATACTGAACTG
>JAOTAX010000006.1:28686340-28696694 GCA_025629825.1 Erythroxylum guanchezii
CCCAATCATGCTTGCTAATACCAAGACTCAACAAATATATATATACACATAATTAAAACAATTTAGGCAAAATAAAAGAAATTAAAGTAGACAAATAAATAAATAAATAAATAAATCAAGAATAAATAATAAAAGAAACTAATAAAAAAAAGAAAAAAAATTTCGGGGCCCAACAAACGTTTGTTCAGAATGAGCAAAACCGTCGACCCTCACCGTCCCCGGACACTGCCATGTTAGAACTAACAAGAGCTATAGATCCATCCCACGCTGTTTCTGTCAATAGCGAGGACCAACGCTAGCGAGGTCCAACGTTACTGCTCTGTTGAAATCCATCCATGAGCTTGGCTTTCAGGCCATCTTTTGATCCTACGACTGTCAGCGACTTATTGAAGGAGTTGTCGGTGATTGAAGATGTCGCCGACAACATTTCTAGATTTGAAAGTTTTTGGAAAGGTTTTGGGACATTGAAAACGGTGAAATGAAGGAGAAGGACTCGAGCGACAAAAAAAACTGGATGAGCTTTGTTCAATTAAGGAACATTGATGATCGCACATCCACTGAAAAAAAAAACCCATCTTTGATTCAAACGGAGAACCTAGTCCCTTTTGACAGATGATGGGACTAAATGGAACTAGATCTCGCATGTGCTCGTGACCGCAAAACTTCATCTAAGCTGGATTCCCACGAGCTACATCCCCCTTAGCAACTTAGGATCATCCACTAGTACATAACAAAACTCTAGACTATAGAAATAAACACCCATTACCAACACAAAAGTATGGGCGCACCTTAAGGGAGAGGGCTTAAAATAGAAACATCTTACGAACCAAAAGAAACAATTTAAGAAGCACAAAGTGAAAGTGCACACGTTGGAACTGGGCGTTGGGGCTGAGGTGGTGTCCTCATGCCATGCTTATATTACTGAAACAATAAAAGTAGTTGTTACCTTCACTGAAGACGGCAGTGACAAGGCGGCCAGACACTTTTGGCACCGAAGCTTTTTCCTGGCAATAGAATGCTCCTCACTACATCAGCATCACACTTGTCAAAACTAATGCTTGTTTCCTCGCAACCATCGCACATGGCGGCGGTTTAGCCCTATCCAGTTCCTTAAAAAATTTGCTAGATCAAACTATTGCATATAAATAAGAATCAGCAATTGTGTTACAGTCCATTATAGTCAATGAGTTATGTTGCTTGGACTTGTCAATTATAGTCATCCCTTCCAGTATAACTTCATGCATGCATCGTAACTTCATCCACTGATTGACTAAAATGCTATACGGTTAGTGAATTTGTACATTCAATACACACTGATTGACTAATATGTTATACTAATTGATCATTTCTTTGTAAGTAGCAATTTTAACTAGTTTTTGGCTCCAACAGTTATTAGGGGTTTTGAAATCCTATAAATATATGTTTTCTCGTTAGTTCTTTATGAAGAAGCATATGAATGTCTTTTACACATATTTCTAAGCATTTTTCGATCTTTTGAAGATCATTGTCTCATATTTGTGTAAGTGAATCTCTTTGGAATTATTAAGTGATGAAGTCAGGTATTTTGAGTTGTAAGATTTAGTTGGGACATTATATTATTGTACTTAGGGGGTATTTCAAGTGAGATTGAGGTTCCTCTTCATTGTGAAGAAAGATTATTAATGAGCTCCTCTTTATCGAGAAAAGGTTGTACAAAATTTATTTTTCTCCCTAAAAGAATAAATATAATGAAATTTCAAGAAGAGTCTTGAGAGTAGACGTAGGTAATGGTTGTTTGTTGAACCAATATAAATCAATCTGCATTCGTTCTTTTCTATCCTCTTCAAATTATTATTCAAGTGTTTAATTGATTAATATTACGCGATTCCCTCATCCTTATTTGTGTTAATTAATTTTAATTGTGTACCCCCAAGGTGCTATTGAAGGATAACAAATAGTTTTATTTGAACTTATAATTTATATTTACATACGATTATTTGAACTTATAATTTATATTTACATATGAACTTGTAAATAAATAATTTTCTAAATATTTTATTAGATCATAATTAATCAGATTTTATAATAAATTAATATCATATAATAATTCATATTAAATTAAATTTATTAAACTATTTTAACTTTATCCGCAAAATATAATTTTGTGTCATTGAATTAATCTCTTTTATAAAAATATAATTTTTAGAAATTATATTTAATATTGTAAAATTAAAATTTATGTCTATAGAATATTATACTTACTAATTTGATATAAATTTTTGAGAGAATGATATTTTTTTAGTTTTCCCACCTTCTTGATCGAGTATCTCTACTATTTCTTGTTCAGTTGAGTTCTTGAAAATTTGTAGTTTTTCTAATCAAGCAATTTTCGTTAATGCAAACATATCATGTTAGTACGAAACTGACATCACAGTCACGTAAGGGACATCAGCAATAAGTTTTAAAGGAAGTGATGGTTTAAAAGAATTTTTAAAAAAGGCATACAAAATTTAAGTTCTTGCAAAAATGAAGTGGGAGATTTTCTTATACATAGTTTAGTACTTATGTGTACAGAATATTTGGTGTTTATTTATTTAATTAACAATATTAATTAAGAGTACACATTATTCTATGAATTTATGCTAAGGTAATATATAATTTATACTCACCAATATAATAACAACTTTCTATTGTATGATTAATCAATTTTATTATTATTCTAAACATATTTTTAATATTTTAAACTATACAAAGTGATAAGAATAATTAACTAAAATTATATCACTAATTTTTTCAATCAAATCATTATGTTATTAATAATTTTACAAATAAGAGAATTTTTGAAGTGATACTCTCACTCTTATCTTGATGTGACATTTACTTCTGTTTTATATGATTGTCACGGTAATATCGAAATAAAATGACATATCACTTTTATACTTTAATTATTTGATTAAAAAATTTACTAATATCGGAAATAAAAATAGTAAAAATAATCAGTTAGGAAAAAGGGTATATAATAAGACTAGACCAAAAATATCGTTGCTAAATGTTCCCTAATAAAGAACCAACATTAAAAAAAAGGCATATATATGAAATAAATGTATAATAAAAATAAGAAAATTAGTAATTACATATTATACAACTACTTATATTAATTTAAATAAAAATAAATAAGAGTGCATAGTTTTAATTTCTAGTTAATGTCTAAAATGTGTCTGTCCTTGGAAATTACTGACGAGAATTTTATCCATCCTCTAACTTTAAATCATTTTGGCACCTTATTTTTTACCTAAAATGTTGACTTCTTTTATAGAGGGTATTCACATATAGTCGTAGATATCATTATGTATCCAAGTGTTTCTTCGTTCGCTTAGCTTACAAAGCATTGGATAACAGCTCCAATCATATAAATGCAAATTCCCAGATCTTTCGGGAAAAAAGAAAAAGAAGCAAACTCCCAGATTTCATGGATTAGAAGAGTGATTGTTAGAGAAGGAACAAGGAGGGACAGATTAAGCATCTTTCCACATTAAGAATGTTGATATTTTAACAATTCCAGGAATATATAGACTGCAAAAGGACAAGTAATTAAAGCATAATCAGCACCATGAACACAAAAAAGATGCAACCTTTTGGTCCCTTCTCTGCCCTTGGTAATACAATCAACCATCATCATACACTGGTTCCATGTCCTCTTTCCAACGTTACCCTGATCAGACAAAAATAACAAATCCATTTCAGACATAAATGCTAAAACACCATAAACGAAGTTTCTCGTAAATGGAAAAGATTTCATAGAAAAGAGACTTCCGTTGACAAAGTCTAGGAACTAAGGTTACAATGGCTCATCCAGAGGAGATCACAAGTCAGCTCTAAACATGAACTGTTCAGGTTCAGTCCGGGCTACAACAGCAGCACTCTCTACATCTCGTACGAGCTTAGAACCGTAACCAACCAAATCAATAGGGCTATTAGAGGATTGAATAGCTCATTGCCTATTCTCATGTCCTAATTCAGATCTCCCTTCTGTAATCAACGCTTGGATAGCATTCAAAAGGAGAATGCAAGAACATCAAAGAAGAAAATTACACACTAAAGTTCAACTTCTACACCTTTCCTGATAGAGGCATGCACAAAAACTGCATGGGCAGCTAGCAGAGGACGTTTGAGCAGGCTCTGGAAGAAGGCAAAGCAAGGATGCATTAGGACTGTGCATAGAAGACGGGATCAATCGCCTTCTCAAAAACCAAGCTGTAAATTATCCAGCGTGAATATATACTTATGTCTAAGCATATTCAAAAACTTCTATACCACAAATACTAGTGGGATAAACTTGGTTGTTCGAATGATTTCTTATTGTGCATAATTATCTCCACACATGTTGCTCTTCAGTGTAAACAAAATTATAGTTGACAGTATTTATACATCACCTCGTGTCTTGTCAACCGTATTCGCCACAGATGTATTGTCTGATACATAAAACGAGAGAGAGAGAAACTCTAACCAGAATCATTTGTATTTATAAGGTACAGAACAAAGTATCCTCAGAGAAATCTTCGTACAACATAATTTCCTGTAAAACAGAATTCCCCCCTTTGGTTGATATTTTACATGGGAGCATCTCCTATTTATTATAACTTTCAAATCGAGTACAAGAGAAAATCCAGAGTCAGAACCAAAATTTATGACATTCGAAGCAGAAGCACAACTAGCGACATATAAAATGCAACATTACATAAAGTTGCAGGAGCCGAAAACCATAATTCCTGAACGTGGAGACAGGTGACCTCTATGACAGCCTAAGTGCCATTTCCTGAAGAAGTGCTCGCTTTTGTGAAGCATTGATGACATGATTAGTTTCTGCATTCTCGAGAACATCTGTTATTATGGCAGCAGCATGACCAAGGGGTTCCTCGGCAGCCCTCTTCAGCATAAACGCCTGACCAAGTAAACAAGTTTCGTTAAAGCATCTGATAAACTGCAAACAATTTGGATAATCGAATGCATATATACCTGATTTCTTGGTAGCTTATACACCAACCAAGAAAAAACAAGATCATCAAAAGAAAACAAGGTATGAAGGCATCAAACAAACCCATATACAGATCAGCATACCTCAACATGTTTACTAGAACATTCAGCACAGGATGTAATTCTGTGCCAAAATGCATACCAATGAAAATAGTGATACCACTTCTATAAAGCATTGCAGGTACCAATATCCCAGTGGTTTGGGGCTTTAGAATTTGGTGTTATATTTTCAATTTAATAGGTTTATAAGACAAAGTGGAAAAATAATAGGTTTAGATTCCAGGCTAGTAGGACCTATACAATATCCCAGTGGCTTGGGGCTTTAGAATTTGGTGTTATATTTTCAATTTAATAGGTTTATAAGACAAAAGTGGAAAAATAATAGGTGTAGATTCCAGGCTAGTAGGACCTATACAAGACACTAATATCCCATAATAAGATGGCTAATATAAGTTATGAACAATACTCGTATATGGTCGTATAATCTAACAACACATTGTAATAGAAAATATTTTTACACAGGAAGATACAATATTCATGATCTTCAACAATTGGTCTTTTTCGGAATTTTTACACAAAGGCCACTATTATTCCAAACGATGTAAGATAGGGAGGAAGGAGTACCAGCCCATGATGAGATACAGCTAAAGTACAAGGCCGTTGAAACCAAGGTTCACCATCAATCTGTACAGGCAATGCTGCAAGCAGCTGTATCTTAATTGACTGCCCCTGTGCAAGCCTACAGGCTCGAGAAAGACCCACCTAATATGTATCACAGAAGATCATTACTTTCCACACAATGGCCCCACAAAAATATTGAGGCTTCAAACTACGATTTTTGGAGTTAAATGGAGCTAAAGTAATATCTGTTTAATAGAACGACAGAAATGCTTCTTCCCCCCTCCTTACCTCCATAACAATATACTCAACAACCCACCGCAAACCATGCAAGCCTCTCTTATAGTGAATAATTAATTTTTTTTCCCCTTTTTGTTTCCCCTTGTTTAGCTACCAAGAAAGCAATCTATTTAGAATAGCAAATAAGGCATCAGCTGCCATCAGACATTGTCCATTTAAAAATGCCAAGGCTGACTTCAAGGAGAAAATAACTAAAAATAAGAGTCTAAATTGCAGGTTTCATGGGTAAAAACTCATGCTCTCTGGTTTATAACTATTGATCAATATCACATAGCAGTTTACAGAAGAATCTCATCCAAATAATTCAGTATTCTGCAAAAGCAATATGAAGGTTTGTGTAACTATAGTACAAATCCAAATGTTTGCACAGATAAGTGATATTTTCCAATCCTCTACCTGAAGTTTCCCAAGGTGCCATGTTCCGGATATGCTTACAACTTCTAGTATCTTGTCATGCATAGACTGGGGATGAAAGTTATCGTACATATCATCCTCATACTGCCACAAGTCTACACCAGCCATGTAGCTTCCAATGTTTGCAACTAGTACACCCTCTGTGTCCTGTAGAGTTCAACAAGGATATCTACAATAAACCTTATAATCAATACTTGATAAATTATAAACTCTATTATCTAATAATTTTTTATGGTCCCAACTTGGCCTAATAGGTTAAATTAATATCTTCAATAAATTAAGAAGATAATACTTTTCTAGAAAACTTCTATAATTTTATGACACCAATCATATTATAAATCAATAATTCGATAAAATTACAAATACATAGATCACTCATTGTGATATTTTCTTAAAATGATCCCATTTTAACTTAACCTTTTCTTAAAAATTCAAATTTAGTTGGATCTTATCATCTCTAATTTTTATATTGCAATAAAAAGCTATAATGTATTGCTGAAAACAAAACAAGTTTCTGGTTGATTAAACAAATGTTTACTGAATGATAAAGATAATTTATAAATTTATAAATTACTAATTTATCAGTAAATTAATACCTCTTTTAATTACTAGATTTTATCCGGTCCAATACTATTAATTTATAGAAGTTCTATTATAATTTCAGGCACTGAGAACTAATTGAAGCAACCATAAGGAACAATCAAGATGAGGATTCATCAGTTTGTATTCAAGATAAAACTTGTGACTTTCAATTACAAAGCTATTCATAAGAATAATTTGATATTTTTAAGTAAAAATTTTACTATAGGAAGATCATGGCCACTATCATCATGTCACTCAAAAACAATTAGACAATAAGAATTTTAAGACAATTATAAGAAAAGATAATCTGTCCTACAACAGGAAAACTAAAAAAGTTGATATGATGGACATCAGTACACGGCTTAATAAGAAAAAACCTATCAATACCATCCACTACCTACAGTTGATGTGATACTCACCTCAGGGACCTCTATCTCAACACCATCAACTTCCACTCTAACTTGCCACGGAAAGTCTGCAAATGTTCTATCCATTATGCTCTTAGCACCTTCTCTAGCATAAAGGACTTTGTTCATAAACTGCAGTCACAATACAATAATTTCAGCAACCTGGCGTTAAAAATGCACTTGTCAAATTTTTAACACTAAGCAATGGAGCATGCATCAAAACACTGTCCAGCAGCTTTGTCAACACCTCCTGTCACCACTTAGTTTGAATTATCCAATTACAAGAGAAATAATATAGTAGCTCGGAAAGTTTCTCGAGCAAAAAGTTGCCAACATCTGTCTCTCAACCAAAGATAAGACACTCTCAACCTCTTCAACTTCTTATCAAAATCCCTATATAAGCTATAAGTACCACGCCCATCTCTGCCTCATCAGATTATTACAGTGACAATTTCCATCGTTTTCTTTATCCAAATCTCAGATAAATAAAAGGTGAAATGAATAGAGAGGTTGTAATTGGTTCCACACTATATTAGCATATGAGAATGCTAGAAAGCACAAAAGATTCGCGTAATCATTAGATTCATGTATATGCTTCTGGACATTACAGTAGAACATAACAAATCCATAAAAACAAAAACTTGATCCAACTGTGTAGAAAAGAACTTTATCATAATGTATATCAGCAAATAGACATACATGTTTTCTAAATTACCAAACTATATTTCCCTGAATAATTGCTCATCCTTTGTCCCTTTATACCCCTAGAACTAGAGATAATTAGCTTTTGGATGAACAATTTAAATAGATCAGGAAAGGAATTGTATCCCTTATGCAAATAAAAGTATGCTAAATATTCCAAGCATTTTCACTTTATGCCTAATTTTTTCTTAAGAAGATCCAGGTATTATTTGGTGTGAATTGGCTTCCTTTATGCAACTCCAACTTCATCATTGTAGGTAGTTCCCTCTTGTTAATTATCAGGCAAAAGAGTTGACACTTTTTTCCAGCCAAAGTTTGCACTAACCTGGTTATAGAACTTCTCAGGATTCTCCTCACGTAGATTGTGAATGTCCAAAGCAACCTTTGCATCACAACCAACTCCTGCAACAATAGTTATGATAGAAATGACAACATGACACAGATGGAATTGCACATTATGATAAAGGAAGTATGGTCTTTTCTGCATAGTCTATCAAGTATGGTCTTTTCTGCATAGTTGATCATTCATCCCAAAGAAAAGTCATTAAAATGACCTTATAAAATTGATGAGAAGGTGAGCAAAAGTTCATGATAAGGTCCAAGGCAGGAAGCAAAAGAAAAGTCCCCTTAAATTACAAATATATGTAAGAATCAGTCAAATCTGAGCCAAATCAAAATAAGGCTTGGGAGTGCTAATATTGGCTAATAAGTAAGAAACCCAACCTCCCAACCATCAAAGTTAGAAGCAAATAAATGTGATACATGAAGACAGATTTAAACATTCAATTAAAAATTGTTAATATATGTAAAAACTTAGTCAGATATGGAGCCAATAAAAAAACTAAAGCTTGGGAGTGCTGATATTGCACTGATACATGCAATTGAAAATTGTTAATATATGTAAAACTTAGTCAAATATGGGGCCAATCAAAAAATTAAAGCTTAAGACTGCTGATACTGCACTTATACATGAGAAAACCAGCTACCCCAACTACCAAAAGTTAGAAGATGTTAGGATCTTCAGGAGAGAGAGAGAGAGGATTATTCTAGAAGGAGTTAGTTATAACCGTATGTACCTAGGGAGGTTATAAAAGGGGGGAATAGAAGTAGGGAGGAAAAAGAAGGCAGAATATTTGAGAGAAGATAGTGACAGAAGGTTTATCACCTTCTGAGGAGCTTATTCAGCTCTGGTTAGGCACTACCATTCGGTAGTGATAAACACATTACATATATTGTCTCTATTATCAATCATCAATATAGTAAATCTCTAGCATATTCAGCTAGAGTCCTAACATTGGTCGGACTTGCCGGATATCGAAGAGAGGATCAGCTTTTGGAGGACATCCACAAACACAACAACAAATTCAGAGTAACATACCTTAATACCACCTAAGATGACCGATAGAGTAGAAGCGTTGGAATCCCGCATGGCAAATCTGGAAGCTGGAGTGAAGGAGATTCAATCATCCATGCGGATGGCTATGGAGGAGATGCAACGCGCATTGCTGTCGGAAATGAACAAGATGCTGGGCAAGAGGCCAGAAGAGGGACAGGGAAGTGATACCGCGGGAAGGGGACCAACGATGGTGGGTGAAAGAAATACAAATCTTCCTCGGCAATCAACTTCGATGGAGCATTCTTGCGACACGATGGAGAAATCGATACCAGTTGATATTCGAAGGAGGGTGCGGACGTTTGGGCCAGTGAATCGATACCAGTTGATGAAAATAGCTAGGGCAGAAGAGGATGAGATTAGCGGCGAAGGTGGAGGTCCCGAACAAATCAGCTCTAGGTCGCGTGCTTGGACACCAAACCGAGGGGGGTTTTTTAGAAGCAATTGGCGGGTCAGCCCGAACCGTAGGGAGACAGATCACCCACATCCATTGGGTCGTGGGCAGTTGACTGGCGGGTTTGGGGCGGGGAGAACCTGAGAGCCACCCGGGCCTCAACCCGACGCCCATGTGCACCGCGGAATGGGAGTTTCCGTTCTCGCTACCCCAGCAAGCCGATCGGAAGGTGACCGGAGGGCTTCGACGGAGAGGAATAAGAGCCTACGCCATCTCCCTTATCATGAGCTGATGGAAAGAAAAGCCAAGGGCCTTTGCTTCAGGTGCGGGGAGAGATTCCACGCTCTCCACCAATGCACCGAGAAACAGCTGCGACTCTTGCTTTTCGATGACAATGAAACGATGACAAAGGAAGGAGAAGGAGTCTTTGGTGCTAGGAAGACAGTGATACCTAAAACGCCAACTATGAGATTGGAAGGGAAATTACATGGAGTCTCTATCGTGATCCTAGTGGATAGCGAGGCCAACCAT
>JAOTAX010000006.1:28712532-28726058 GCA_025629825.1 Erythroxylum guanchezii
AAGGACTTTTCAAGGTTGTAATGTGGGCAAGGGTAAGGTGAGGTATATTTGGGTCAAGTAGCATAAAAGCCATCAAACCTAGTGAAACAAAAGTAACACTCAATCAAAAACTGGGTACCGTTAGCTATGACAAATGCAACATTTCTATTTCACAACCCTATTCAGCTCTCACATACAAACCACATGAAGCACATATCAATCCGAAGGAATCATTCATATAATTTATGCCAATGAAATCGCAAGAGTGAACTTTTCAAGCATACCTCTACCTCATATTCAACATAGTCAAATAACTCAACCATTACAACTCTAGGAAGATGCATGAATTATAAACAACTTTTAAACACATATGCAATTCTTCCTTGATACATTTATTTTAAACATTTTTTCTTTTCCTTTTCTTTTTCTTTTCTTTTTCTTTTTCTTTTTCTTTTTCTTCTTTTCCTTATAAAATTGAAATAAACTACATCAAAATGGGAATTTCAATGATAAGACATAAAATAACATCCCAAGATTGTAACCAACCCCCACATATGTACACCCCCACACTTAGAATTTTGCACATCCACAAATTCAACAATCACAAATGT
Source organism: Erythroxylum guanchezii (assembly GCA_025629825.1). Lineage (NCBI taxonomy): Eukaryota > Viridiplantae > Streptophyta > Magnoliopsida > Malpighiales > Erythroxylaceae > Erythroxylum > Erythroxylum guanchezii. Next base: position 28,713,123 of record JAOTAX010000006.1, read on the forward strand.
TCCACTGGCTTTATGACTTGGGTAGGACATTTGGTTAAGTTTAAAAGCATAAAATGTGGGTTATACAAAAAGAAAGGTTAAAGCTCAAAGGGGTTTATCAAGGGAAAAATTATGTCAATAGGGTAGGTTATTAGGCTAATGTAGCTTATGACAAACAAAGAATGCCTAATCATATCCATGTTAATGCATGTGATAAAAACGTGGTCTCGAATAAAAATTCAATGCAAAATCAGGACGTACATGTCATGAAGGCCACACATTATCAAAAGACAATGAGACCGATATGGATGTGTCAGTCAAATAAGGCTCAAAATTTCACCGGTTTTGTCTACCATTAGTCACTACTCTTCTAAAGATAATGCATATCGACCAATTACAAGAGCAAAAGTACATGTCAAAGTTGCTATGAAATTCTTTAGTCAAAACACACTCTAATCATGATTATATAATTTTAGAAGCAATAGAAAATGAGAAAATATTCGTTTCATTTGTTTTATTCTTTCTCTCATTTTGATTGAAAACTTAAAAAAAACAAGTAAAACAAACAAACTCGAAAACATACATGCATATAAAAAGTAATGCGGAAATGTAAAAGAAAAGAAATTTACTTCCCTTGGGTTGCCTCCTAAGAAGTGCGTTTGTTTAGGGTCGCTGGCTCGACTCCTTCTTCTCCTCACGTGACAAAATTGTGATCTTCGAAAATTACATGCGGCTTTTCCACATGAGGGAGTTCCTGATAGTGCCTTAGTTGATCATCATCCTCCATTAGCGTCTTCCCTATCCTCAGCTTCTCAATCCCGATCGAGTCCATACACTCCAGCAATATTTCGAACGTCTCTTTACCTTTTTCTTTATCATTTAACTCCTCCAATCTATAATGTAAAGGTAAAGAGTTAGTTTCAAAAATAATTATAGACTCAGTACTTACCTCCAAGCTAAAAGATATGTCCTTTGCGGCTTTGAGCTCCTTCTCCACTTCTTCGGCACAAACAATTCGTTGAGGATTGACCTCAAAATTCTCAAGCTCCTTATCACTTTGCAATTTTTCCGTATGGACTTCAATTGGGTACACCTCGGGTTGATAAGGCTGCGCCTCTTCGCTTTGCGTTTCTAGGCGATCGAGGCTTGTTGCCATCTGACCCATTAGGTGTTCCATGCTCTGTTGGCTTGCTTTGATTTGTTGAATATCCTGTTGCAATTGCAAAGTGTTAGCAACAAGTTTGTTAACAATTTCTTCTAAAGATGCACCTTAACCAAGTTGGCTCTCCGGATCTTGGGACCAAGTGTTTTCTGGAAATTGCCTTACATCCTTATGGAATTATAAAGTATTCTCCTGCAATTGCAATATTAACCCTTCCAGAGATGGACTGGAGTTGTGATTGGAAGCTTCTGGTCTGTACGAGAATTGTTGTGCATCCTGCAAACTATCATGGAAGTAATTTTGATAATTATTCCATCCATAACAAAAGTTAGGTTGATCAGTCCAAACATTGTTATAGGATTGAGAATATGAATTATACAAGAAATTACTTCCGTCCATATCAAATTTTTTTCACCCGAAACAAAAAATGAAAAGATCACAAAATAACAGAAACGAAATTAATCACGAACAAATATATATAAAACACCAATTAAATCACAAACAAAAACTAAAACACCGCACTCCCCAGCAAAGACGCCAAAATTTGACCGCACGTCGTAACGCTAATCAAAATTAAAATAACTAGACTATTACTGTAGCAGTGGTGAGTCTAGGTCGATCCCACAGAGAGTGCGTGTAAAGTCTATGAAATGAAATTAATCGGTGTTTAGGAAAAGGGAGGTTTGTTTTTTTTGGAACAAGAAAATAAAATAAAACTAACTAATAAAAATAAATTAAAGAAAACATGCAATAAAATGATAAATGTGAGGAATTTGGTAGGGACCCAGTTCTTTGGTTTAATCTCGGCCTACACCCTGATTAAGCATATTTTAGGATAACACAATCAATTTCTAATGAGAGAAAGAAACAACAAAATAATAAAAAATACTTAACTCGAGTCGTCGGCGCCGATATTATCTACGAACCGGCGTCGAGATATTTAATCTTTCATAGGTATTTTATGAAAAATAGCTTCAGCCATCATCTTCATCCCTAACCAAAAACCCAATATTTTGCTTCACTGCCTACTCAACAACGCAGTTAGGTCACGCCACTGTTTGCGCCTCGCCTGTTGCTCCAACCTGCTACTCTGCTTTGCTTCTCCTTTTTTCCTCTGCGCCGCACTGTGTTGATTTTTATTTTTGCGCTCACTATGCTTGCGCCTGCGTCCTGCCTATGCGCTACTGCGCCCTCGCGTCACTTACGCATCTGTTGTGCTGATTTCCCTGTGTTGTGCACCTCCCCTGTAGCTGCTTCTACTGCGTGATTTTTTTTATTCCTTCAGCTCTTATTGTTGCGCCCTAAAACGCTGTCCTTTATATGTTGCGTTAGTTACGTTGTTCCCGACTGCGTCCTTGTTTTTTTTCTCTACTCCCTAGCGTGTACTGTTTTGCTTGATTTTTAATGCCTTAAGCTGCTCCTTCATTTTCTAGCTCTTCACTATGCGTTTTGCACCTAAACGCAGCGCACTATTGATTTATTGCTTGCACTGTTGATTCGATGTGATAAATTAATTTTGCAGCCTCACTTTAAAACCTTCTGCTTCACGCTATTCCCTCTTGCGATTTTAGCAAAACACATTAGTTGGTTCTGTTTTGATGTTGCTACCCATGGAGCTCCTTGTGTTCTCTTTTTTTTTCTTCCTCCTCCATAAAGACGAGCAAAAATAAATATTCAGAAAATGACTCAAATGTGGTGCTTTCGACTCACTTTAATTTCTTTGCTTCCAAATTGTACCTAAAATAATATATGAATTAAAGTAAGTATCTTAAGTATTTTTGTATCATTAATCGCTAAGTGTAAATAATTAAAAATATCAACAATTAAGAACATATCATGGGCAACCTATAAATGCAGAAATTGAGTCATGTTGACTCTCTTTAGGCCGCTACTATGAACTCAAAAGTCGAAGGAGTTTTGTTTTCTATCATACACAGCTAATATGAGATAACAAACTTATTGAAGCAGCAACTTTGATCTCTTACTTCCTTTGCTACTAAGCATCGTGATCGAAGGGATTATCTCTACATCTAACTGAGAAGGACTTCTTGAAGGTTTCGAAGACTGCTTTTATTTTTAAGGGGTCTATGATGCTTATTTAAGTTTAAAATGCAGTCTTTCCTTCTTTCTTAAAATTACTGCTTCTTTTATTGATATCTCACAGAGTAATAGTAGCAGTCAAGATGGGTTTCTTCATGATGCAGTGATCATTGGGATTAGGATTCTCTTCTAAAGCTGCTGTGGTGGAACTTCAAACTTAGATGGTTACTTGTGCTATTTCCGGAAATGACTGAAGTATCCAGTGCAGTGGAGATAGATATGGAAAGCTACCGCAGATGGGTAAAGAGTAAAAGAGAAGCCCAATCTCCTAAAACCACTCATTAGACAATAATGGTCAAAAAATGAGTCTGTCTGTCGTTTTCTTTCGTTGGGAATGGGAATAACGATTAACATATCTCTTGAATGCAAGGTACTGCTTATTTTCCATTTTGGTGCTACCACTATTGACTTACTGGAAAGGATGAGGGAAGAAGATTTTGTAGGTTCATATGATGCATGAGAACTGGATGGATGGAGGGGTAGAAAATTTGAGGGTTGATGAATGGGTTTTGGAGTGAAATGTTAATTTTAGTTGTCAATCCATGTTTTTATAAAGTTTGAGTTTGTTCAACGTACCGTGTTTATTCTAGGTTTCAATATGTTAAGAGATGACAAATAAAGATAAGGCAATAAATAGCTTCATTTATAAGAGTAGCAAGTATAGGAGATTTCTTCTTTATTCATACTTATCAATTAATTAGTTTTCTGTAATAGTTGAACTCTATTTCATTTTAATCTTTAATTTTGATAGTTGTGTTATATATACTCTGTTGAACTATTCAATTTGTTTATCTAAACACCAAAATTGAAAACTAAACTTGCAATATTTCGACAAGATAACACTCAGCTATCTAAAGTGGAGCATACCTATAAGAGTTTGGTAATTGCTAGAGCAAAGTTTAATGAGTGAGTGTGATTTGATTTCATTCACCATTCTGATGTTCGTCTTTTGTGTATATGTGATACTTTTTAACGTTGATCCTATTGGAAAACATGACTACAAAATCGAATCCTGTAACTTTAACATTTCTGCTTCATAACAGCAGTATTTACTTTCAAGTTATATATGCCAATATCTAAGCATTAAATCCAATCATTTGTATACTTCACTTGATTTCATTTATTTGACACTAAAGAGAAGTTCGATTTTTTTTTGGTAGGAATAAAACTTCAATTTTAGGTACATCATTCAAAGAGATTGAGTATAATTTGAAAGGTACTCCTTATAGACTTCTTTGGAAGTTTTATATTTCCAAATGGCCAATTTTTACAGGGTTGGAACTCTTAAGATTTAAGGTGCCCTTTTAATAATTTCCTAGCAAACTAAAGAGCTCACTTGTTGGTATGCAAAAAGAAAAGTGAAATAATAAGAGATGTTAAAATGACACTAAATATTCGAAACACAATCATTCTTATTTTCTTTGCCCACTTTGATGTAATTTGAGTGATTTCTTTACTTCCACAATGACAAAACCTTTTCTAAAGCAAAGAAAAGCTATCAGATACAAAAAAAACATACCAACAACATAACCTGAGGTATACATAATTCTAACAATCTCTTATTCTAAAAGAACAGAAAGAGTTTTCATCATTTTGTTTTTCTTTTTTGGACTTATCTTTACAATTTACCTTAGTCAATGGGACAAAGTTCTTAAATTGTTGAAAAAGGGTATCCTAAAGAATAATTTTATGCTTGTGATTATCATTCTCTATTACATATGATGATGAGAATTATTTAAGTAGGAGACTTTTTGCCCTAACGATGGTATGCCAAATTATTTTTTAATACTTTTAGGTTAAATCATAATGGAAAATATGGAATCATTAGAAAAAGGTTTGATGAATATAACATCCTCTACTTGTGGTAATTCTGAACCAGTATGAAATTATTTTTCTTTTTTTTTTCAAGCATTTGATGGGAATGTCCAATATGAATGTATGTTTTAGGGTAGAATATTTAAAGGGAGAGGAATTAATAGAATGAAAAAATATCTTATAGGTGTTAAGGGTAATATTGCTTCTTACAAAAAAGAACCATTTGATGTATTAGACAGGATTGGAAATTATTTGTAGCAATATGTAAAAAAGAAAAAGGAAAATAAAGAAACTCATGATATATCTTTTGGAGATGATAAAGCACCGCAAGTTTTAGATAAAGGAAAAAGGAATGTTACTATTGATATAGATTCTTAATTTCCTCCAAGAACTACTCCTGGTTTTCAACCTAGTGTAAAAAATGTTTTGGTTGATAAAGATGATTTTTTGCGACATAAAAGAGCATAGTGTAGATGGTTCCATCATTCATGTATTCCTTTAAATGCTTTAAATTCGCTATTTATCAAGAAGCAATAGTTGCTACAATAATGATAGATATAGGATTTAAGGCACCTTTTTATTATGAGATGCGTGTGCTTTTCCTTCAAAATTTAGAAAAAGAATGTTAATTAATTGTGGATACATATAAGTCTAGTTGGGAATCAATATGATGGACTATTATGGCAGATGGGTGGATTAATCAAAAACAAAGAACCTTGGTTAATTTTTGGGTTTATTGTAATATTGGAACAACTTTTATCAAGTATGTTGATGATTCTGATATGGTAAAAAGTGCTAATGCTTTATCTAAATTATTTTATGAAATTGTCGAGTGGGTTGGATTAAATAATGTTGTGCATTTTGTTACAGATAATGTAGCTAATTATATATCAGCTAGGTATTTATTACAATCAAAGTATGAGCATATTTATTAGTCTCCATATGTTGTTCATTGCATAAATATTATTTTAAAAGATATTGGTATCGACCATATTTCTAGTCTTGTTTAACAAGCATTTAAGATCATAATTTTTGTGTATAACTATATCACATTTTTGTCTTAGTTAAGAAAGCAAGACGATTGGTTGAGATCATGCATCCCGCTACTACCAGTTTACAACTACATTTATTACTTTAAAAAATGTTCATTAACATAAACTACTTTAAAATTTAGTGATAAGTAAACACTTTTCAAGTCTTAAGTTAACAAAGAATGAAAAAGGAAAAGAAGCTTGTGTTATTATTCTAGATAATAAATTTTAGGATGCTCGCTTGATCATTGTGAAGATTGTGACTCTGTTTATAAGGTTGTTAGGATTGTTGACTCAAATGATAAGCCATCTTTGGGGTATATATATGATGGTATATATAGAGCTCACAAAAAAATTATAAATCTTTTTAAAAGGAATGAGAAATTGAACAAGTCTTATATAGATATTATTGATCGATGATGGGATAAGTATCTTATTCAAAGGATTCACTTAACAACTTATTTTCTCAATCCTTATTCCTTATATAATGGGGACATATTTACAAATAATATTGTTTGACGTGATTGAATGCAAAGGTATTTTTGCTATTGAAAAGCAATCACAAGCGATAAACGAAATTAAATTGTATCGTGAAGGTTTAGAGAGTTTTGCTATATTATTAGCAAAGAGAGAATTTATGATGAGAAAAATGCAACCTGGTAAGTTTTTATTCTTTTAATTAATTTTTGACTTATTAATAATACATATTTTTATTTTTTATAACTATTAATTTAAAATACAGATGAGTGGTAGAGGTTATTCAGTGGAAGTACTCCAACATTAAGAAAACCCGCTATTAGATTACTTAGTCAAACAACTTCTACATTAGGTTGTGAACGTAATTGGAGTGCTTTCGAATATATTCATACAAAGAAACAAAATCGTTTAGAACATTAAAGATTTAATGACCTTGTTTAAGTTACTTATAATCTGATAATGAAGAATAAGTATTTTATAGTATGTTTTTATTTCATTTATCTTATTTTTATTACTGACTTTATAATTTCTCTATTATGTATTCAAAGGGCTTAGTAAGAAGAGAATATATCATCCAGTTGATATTGATTATATTGAACATATTGATTTTTGGATTGAAGAAGAATAATCGTCGCTTGATCTTGATTATAATAAACTTATGAAGAAAATGCAATTTTCACAACAAATGAATTAAGAGCATCTACTAATGGTCAGTTCATATTTTATTTTAATAATATTTAATTTTAAAGTATAGTTCATTGCAAATTTACAATTGAGAATAATTTTATACATTACTAATTTGTAATTTATTTGAATGCAGTAGAATAAGTTGATGCAAATACTTTGGATAAAAGTGTAATTTACAAGTCTTTAGATAGCGTTAGAGAATTTGAAATTTTTGATGATGATGAGACACAATCTCCTTCAGAAAACAATTTTGATTTTTATTGTTACTTTAAGTTTTATATTAGACTCAAATTTATTTATTATTATTTCATTATATAATAATAGACATTGGTGTATTTTTTATTTCAATAAAATATTTTATTTTTACTTACTTTTATAATTTTCACTTTTTATTTATTATATACCATCTTTATAGCAGTTTCATACTTGTTGACCCTTTAAACCTTTCCTTTGACCAGTTCGATGTCCGATCTAGTTAAAACGTTGGAAAAACTCATCTCGACCATATTACATCACTCTCAACATGATGTCTCCTTGACGATTTATCTCCTTTGGTTGGATCTGCTTCTTTGGATCTTTTTGCTTTATGTCTTGCTTCTCTATTGTCACCTTACTACTCTGTATCACCTTGCTTCTCAGTTCCTAGTTATTTTCTCTTCCATCCTTTCTTCAAATTGTTTTCTTTTTAGGCGTTGATATTGTTGACATTGTTTCTACATCTCTTGTGACCTATACTGCTATTGAAACATTAAAGCCAAATTTGATTATCAATGCATGAACTTACGATGACTTTAAGGCATGTTCTTGTTCTTGCTCATTTCATTATATTTATCTTATGTCTGACGTTGATTTTCATGACAGAAGAATCCTTATTCTTGTAAGTATTGCCTACTTTCTAGGAGCTCCTTCCAACTTCATTAACACAAAAGAGGAAGCTGAATTGTTGTTTTCTTGTTTTCCTCTACTCAAATTGCTCAGTTCAAATTATGTTTAAAAGTTGACAATTGAGTCATTTTCTTATTTTTTTCAGAAAAGGAAGAGTTTAGTACAATACTTACATTTCCAACATTAGAAAATAGTTATGTATAATGGGTAAGATCATTAAACATCCTTGAAAAATCTAGTTATTTGGAGTCATAAATCTCATGAAAAACATTAATAGGCATAAAAAATCTAACTAATAGATGATGTTTGGTTTATCAACTTCATCGTTGTACTATTTAAAGTAATTACTTCAATAGTCACCTAAAACTAGATGTTATTGGTATTCAATGCATAATTTTCAACCAACTACTTAACTTGTTAACTTGTTATAGGTTTTGAATCTGTATGGAGTTAGTTTAAAGACGACCTTCTCATCACCTAATTTATTGAAAGTGCTTAATTTAAAGCTTGTTGTATCCTTTTTTGAATGATATCTTTGCAAAGTGTCTGGATGCCTTAAATGATGTTTAAAATGTATGTTCTTATTTCAGATTGGTAAATCGTCCACTTGAGACTTGCTTAATATATACCCATAAGATGAATCATCAATAATCATAAATGATGGTACTATTAAAGATATTGAGGTAAAGTTGAAATTTCCTTTTTATAACATGTTAACTGAATTATTAATGGCATCATTGCTTTCTAATAACTATATTTTACCATTTATTTTGACAAAAAGAATTTCCTAGTCATATGCATCTTTGATAATACAACTTATGTTCTCATAATGCACTTTAAAATTGATAAGTCTATATTTTACATGTTTATAGGGGTTAAATTTGCTTATAATTTAGTATTTTTATATATTTTTATGTGAAGTATATGGTACTTTATCATATTTGGTTTATCGACTTGTAGGTGATAACTAGAACTTAACATGGTGTACAAAAACTTTGTAGAAGATATCAAAGATCAATTCAAACTCGAAGATGTCAAAAAAAGGAGAATTAAGTAATAAAGGCTAGACTAGCACTAGTATAGGACATGGTTACAATGCTAGGCCCGTAAAGGTTAGGAATAGTATTAATCTTTGTGAAAAACAAGCATAAAATGTTACTATGTAGCTCCCATATTTATAACCTATCCTAGAACCAAAATGGGTACAACACTGGACTCGTAGCACCAAAATTTGAGGATAAGAGAATCTAATTTCATGACCTTTAGGTATTTTATATGTAATTCTAAATTATAAGTACCTTTCTTCCGGGTAATTTTGAGGAATTTTCATTCAGTTACCTCTTTTAGATTTTCTTAGTATCAAAAAGAGCTTAGGAGTAAGATTAAGGGAAGATTCATTCCAACTTGGAAGCAATTTGGGGATATCTTTCTTTACTTTTTTTAATGATAAGATTATTTCGTTTTCATTTCAATTATATTATGTTTAGTAACTAAATCCCTAGCTAAGATTAAGTAAATAACTTATGTTGAATTTTTCAATTATTAATGCATGATTACTTACTTCTTGGATTGAATTTATTCTCTTTGAATTTGATTATTGAATTTATGTTGGCCATCATAGATTCAATCTTAGGAATTGTATGAAATACTAAAAGGAGAAGTATAATCCATACACTAGGAGAATATAGACTATTTTGATGATTAATAAATTAAATATTCTTAATGAATTTGGTTAGGTTAATTGCGCATAAAAAGGTAGAAATTAATTAATTAGATATACCAGTTAAACTTTAAGAAAGGACATAGATATATTAGATTAATCATTATTTCAACCTTGATAGATGAAATTTATCATAAGTGACTAACAAAGCCCATAAATTTTATTGACATTGATTTTTTAATAGTTAATCACCTTAATTTAGTTAGTTAAGTAACCTTGTTACTTTTTTTAATAAAATTTTGTCTATTATATTTCTTGGCTAAGATTAATAATGTTAGTAATTGAATGGGGTTGGGGGTTAAAGGGGATAACTTAGAATACTCCATGTTTAAATTTATTACATTCGATTATATGTACTTGTAGATTTGGGTGATTAAAAACCTTTCTCTGGTAATTAACCAACATTTAATAAGTTTTCATCAATTACTAGAACTCCAACACATAAAATTTTCTTTACTAAAAGAGTTTCAGTAGCAATAAAACCTTTACCTCTCAGATGAATAAATCCCCTATTTTCAATTCTCACTTTGGAAATTAATGATTTGTCAAGCCTTGTTAAGAGCACTATTCTTTTGGCCATATGGTTTATACAACCACTATCTACTAGCCAAGTTTTTGATAGATTGACTTTCATATAATAACAAGCTACAGACAATTGCTCGTCCTCCTTTTAATTCACAACTTATATTCTATTGACTAATTGCTTTCCTTTTTCTTTACAAATCTTGTCCATATACTCTATTTGACTATGCTTATTGCACTTTGCATTAAATCAACTCTAACACTTGGAATAAGGGTGAATTGTTTTGCCACAATATTGAAAAGGAGAAAATTTAGTACTTTGTTTCTATTTGCAACATTGTTGTTGCCACCACAGCTATTGCTTGATACAGAAGTTCCATAATAACCGAAATTAGCACTTATATTGCCTTTGTTTTTCTTTCACTTCTTTCACTTACCTTTTCTTTGATTATGAATTTAAAGTTTAGCTTGTATAACACCCATCAGTGCAATTTCTTCTTGGATATATCCTATTCACTTTAAGCCTCAAGAGCATTAAGAAGATGAAGTGGTTTTTTAGGTGTTTAATTTCTTTTAATGTAGAAATCTATTTTTTAATCCTCTCTAACAATGTGACTAATATTTTTTAGTAATTACATTATTAGGAACTTCTTTAGCATGTACCCTAAGGTTGTTGATAATCTTTATAAATTTGTTAGCATACTCTTTTGTAGTGTTTAAATCTTTTATCTTTTGTATCTCATACTCTCTTCTAAGATCCTTTACATGAATAATTCTGATTCTTGTATTTCCTTAAATCTTATGTGTGGGACGTTCCCAAATTTGAAATGTTGTTTCCAGATTCATAACTTTATTAGAAAGATTTAAAATAATATAATACAAACATGTATTTTCTTTGAGTTTCTTTATTATTTTTTCTTAATAAACTTTGAGGTGTTATATAGTAGGACTCTTAGGCCATGGTTGAATTTTACCTCTTTTACCACAACTTTCCATAAATCTTAAGCAAATACATATGTTTGGGGCCTTTAGACCTGTATTCCCAAAATAAACCCTCTAATATGCAACAGAGGAGTTACTAATTCAACACAAGTGTAATATATAAATGTGTTCATAATAAGTATTAGTGATACTTTTTTAATGTAGATTAGGGCTTTCTACATCTATGAAGAATACGAGACCAATATGAGCCCTTATTGAATCCATATTAAGTAAGACATTTTAACTTTTTGAAATTTTGTGAGAATATAAGGAGTTGTTGAGGAATTAGAAAGAAGAAAGTAGTCAACAAGAGCCAAATTGTAGCATCTTGGGACAATAATGAAACAACCTTGGAGAAAAGAAGGGATTTCTATCAAGATTCATTTAAAGAAAGTCAAGATTTTAAGATCCATGAGAATTTTTTTAATTTTTTTTCTTTCTTAAGTATATTGGTTCTTTTATTACGCATTATTCATAATTACTTATTTTATTTAAATTGAAAGATGCTAGTGTTTTGATTCAATTTATGTATAGTGATTGAGAAATCATATGTCTTGACATACATAATAAGGGTCATATAGAATCCTAAAGACATAAATACATAAATATTTTAAGTTAGAGCCAAATCTATCATGAAAATTCATAAAATAAGTTAATGCATCCTTAGGAGACCTAATTAGAAAGAATTTCAATCAATCAACTTAACTATAAGTGATATATTTCTTGAGAAAGAATACAACTGTAACTTCAGAAATTTTTTTAGTCCAAGAAACTTAGGTTAGTCTTTCAATCAAGAGAAATCTAAGTTCATAAATATTCTAGGGGGCTTCTACATATGAATTTCGTTAATCTATTGGTTACTTCAGTCTTGTTCATTATTTTGTTTTGGTATCTTAGAATAGTAACTTTAGTTTATTAATCTTTTCTTTTAGTTCAACAATTTGTTTTGTTAAATTGGATAATTAAGACAGTTGGTGCTGGTACTTATGTTCTTTGGAGAGTTGAAACTTATATTCACATAAATTATACTATAATAACGATAGATGCATTTGCCTAATGATCTTTAGCATAATTTTGATTAGAAACATATATAACAATCTTGACATTATTGTCGAGGATTAAAAGTTCGGAATGCTTTATTTTTATTAATCTAATTATTTTTCTTTCTTTTTGTACTTATTTATTTTAGAACTTTCTTTCTTAATCTTGTTTTTTGTTATTAAATTTTAGGATTTTGGTATTTGATATCATTGATACTAAAACAATGGTAGGATAAGGAGGGCAACATATTATAAGATATTATGTTAGATTGTCGCTTATATGCATAAAATCTAGCAATATTTGGTCAAGAGTATAGGGTAATAATGTTGGATCCCGTTACCGGAACCCAACTCTCAACTGATTCCTTATAATCTCCTCATGCTCTGATACCAACTTATTGGATCCCGTTTCCGGAACCCAATCTACCGATCAACGAATCATATCTTAACTAATATCGCCTCATTTTTTTTCTAGTCATTAATATTCTTTTTAAGCATCATTCAAAGTTATTTCAATTTCCAATTGAAATCATTCAC
>JAOTAX010000006.1:28781271-28797205 GCA_025629825.1 Erythroxylum guanchezii
GGAGAGGCAAACTATGTGATCGGAATAAAAATATTTCGGAATAGATCACAAAGACTGTTAGGTTTGTCTCAAAAAGCTTATATTAACAAAGTTTTAGAGAGATTCAAAATGGATAAACGTTCAGCGTCTCCAATTCTAATTCAGAAAGGAGACAGATTTAGTCTCATGCAATGTCTAAAGAATGATATGGAACAAAAATAGATGAAAGGAATTCCTTGTGCTTTTTTTTTTGAGAAAATTCCTTATGCATTTTTTGTTGGGAGTTTGATGTATGCTCAAACTTGTACAAGGCCAGACATTAGCTTTACAGTTGGTATGCTTGGTAGATACCAAAGTAACCCAGGATTGGATCATTAGAAAGCTGCAAAGAAAGTCTTAAGATATTTGCAAGGGACAAAAGATCACATACTTACTTATAGGAGGTCCGATCATCTTGAAGTAATTGGATATTCAAATTCAAAATTTGCTAGTTGTGTAGATACTAGAAAATCTACATTTGGCTATGTATATCTTTTAACTGGAGGAGCAATAACATGGAAGAGTGTGAAGCAATCAATAATTGTTGCATCTACCATGGAAGCTGAATTTGTGGCATGCTTTGAGGCCATGGCTTAGGCTAAGTGGTTGCGAAACTTTATTTCAGGACTTGGAATAGTCAATAATATTGCCAAGCAGCTAAAAATTTATTGTGATAATTCTGCAGCAGTTTTCTTTTTTAAAAATGACAAGTATTCCAAAGATGTTAAATATATGGAATTGAAATACTTTGCCGTTAAAGAAGAGGTTCAGAAACGTAGAGTGTCAATTGAGCATATTAACATTAATCTTATGATTGCTGATCCTTTGACTAAGGGATTACTGCCCAAAATATTTATGGGGCATATTGACAGTATGGGCATTATTGTTGCGCAGGCATTAATGCATATTATAACGAAGTTTATGTTTTAATGTAATTGACATTCTAAGCTCATTATTGAATTTGTTTCTGATTTACTTGGTTTTCCGAATGTGTATCCTGAATTAAATGGAATGATGATAACATTTTTTGTCTTGAATAGATATTATTTTTTGATCATATGTTTCCCATTTATTGATCATTTTATGGAGAAGACTAACTTTGTAGTACATGGAAGGGAAGATGTTGTTTAAATCACATACAACCACCATGACTCACATTAGTTCTAATTCTTGATTATGATGAATAATGTATTCAATGCGCATTAAATTTAAATGACTTATGAAGATGACAATGTTACATGAGTCAAGTGGGAGAATGTTAGATTATTAATGTCTCATGTAATATATGTTTATAACGCTTAATACCGACATGATGAGTGTGATAGTTAAAAGGTGATTTTCTCAAAAAACCACTTATAAATGTTGCCTCTTTTGGTCCTATTCTTGCCCATTAAGTTGCTTCTGTCAATAACCATCAAATAAGAGACAAAAGTGAGAAAGCAAGAAAAATAATAGAAGCATAGAAGAGAATCTAAAGAGTTTGATTTTCGTACTGACATCAAATGAGTTTATGGATTAATGTCCAACTACTTTATATGTGAGAATTATATATGTTTAAGATTTTGCATAATCGTATAATGAGGTGAGAGTTTACATTACAGAGTATATGTTTAGGAAGAACATGGAAAAAAGCATTGATGAGTAGAAGTGCTCTTAAGGAAATCGAACAAGCCTATAGAAAATGACAGAAAGAGTTCCGTCGTGACAACTCCTTTAACCTTATTTTATTAAATCCTTTCCTTGTCATAAAAACATTCCATGATGTATAAAGAAACTGTACAGGCACAGCTGCAGATTTCACTAGTGCGTTTCTGACCAAGGCAAGTCAACATTCTAATTGCTGTTTGTCGTCCTGAGAGAGATTACTGTTTCAAATGCACCAACCAAAGCCTTCACTTTACTGCTCCTGGTCTGAGCAAGCTTACTCGCAGTCTCCTCAATCACATTATTGAGTAGACTCTGGACCACTCTCTTTACATACGAATCTTGGTGTTTCAGGACAACTTTCTCACACATAGTTTCTTCAACATTAGCTTCACCTTTCTCCAATTCTGTTTGCTTAAGGGTATCCTTTCTGGAATTAATTTCACCAATTTGGCTGTGAAGAGGGACACTTTGTCTAAATTGAAGTTTCCTTGGAGATTTGATCCCGAGCTGGAGCTCAACCACCTTCCCTGCCCTAAAACTTTGCTTTCTTGGAAGTGTGTCGTTTTCCTTTATACTATTTGAGTCACCATTTCGAGGCCTGGTCTTAGGTTCCATTTGAGCATAACCTGATCTGTTTCCAGTTCCAATTTCATGAGTTTTGGAGGAAAAAAGGGCACTACTAGGCTTTGATGATTCCAAAGAATATATGGATAATTGGGGTATAAGAGTTTGGACTTTATCACATTTCAGGCTTTCGTTATCTACTGATTGGAGCATTCGAGCAGTATGAGTTGTACCTTCAGTGTGACTCAAGAGCTTCTTTGCAGGTTGAGCCAATTGACCGGTTTGATTGAAACTTTGTCTACCCTTTGACCTTTTATCCTCTGGCGATGGGGACATTGATGGGGATGAGCATGTTGAATAACAGGAATTTTGAGCTGATTTCATAGTTTTTTCAACAATAGTTGTTTCAATCACACCTATACCTTTCTCTGGCAAATTCTCAATTTTGGCACGATCATAGTCGACCCGTCTGACTTTTTCATGATTGTCTAGATGAGAAAGCCCTCTCGGATTCTGTAAATTTTCAGTACTTGCTCTTGAATGTCTCTTGATTGAACATTTTGAGGACAAAGAAATTATTGGTTGCATGAAAGATCTGTCAGGCAAATTCTTGCTCCGTTTGCAGGTTCTCATTTCTTGTCTTCCTCCGACTTCATATTTTTCTATGCTACTCGAAATTGTATATGATTTCAGAAGAGCCTTCCTCATCTTCTTGTCTTCTTGGACTTCACCATCTCCTTTACTCGAACATTCTTGTACAAGAACTCGTGATGCTTTGGATTGTGCATTCAACTTTGAGCTGTCAACATGACCTGAACACATGTCAAAAGCATAGGGAGGCAATGAACGTTGTTTCCATAGGATATCTCTTTTCTTGGTTGATGATGAGACCTTGTTATTGCCGACAAGAAGAATATCAGATTTGTGGCTTCTCAAGCAAAGGGTTGATGTTGAGCAGACTGCCAACTTATTTGGCTGTGCAACAATTAAAGTCTTTCCTGCATCCTGGACTTCATCTTTTGGTCTGCTGGTCCTCTTCCGGACAGGAGTCCTTGTATTTGTATCATTTTTTTTCATTCCATTTTTGCAGTTATCATGGCATGAACCCGTTGAAGGTGAGAGATAACGAGAAACAACCTTTGCCCCGGCATATGGTAGAACCATACATCCAGTAGAATGCCTTCGGATATGACCAGCTTTGGGATTAACATGTTTGACAGTCAATGAAAAAGATTCAACCTCTGGGACTGGCGGGGGAAAATCATTGTTCTGGGACATTAAGATTGGATCAGTTTTTGGAATCACTAATAAAGAACTGCTGTCCATGACCATAATGATTTTCTCATCGGCAACTGCCACTCGAGTAACAAACTTCACAACCTACAACAGGGAATTATACTTAGATAGAGACAGATAGGAGGGAACTAAAGGTGATATAATAATCAGGAAAAGATGACAAAATCAGAAGCAACATAAGAAAAAATGCTATTTTGTTTTTTTCTTGTGACTGGAAAGCTTGTGAAGCAGTGTTCATCAATATTCACTACTAGGAAACACCATTTATCTTCATCTCTGAAATTTTCAGAGGGTTGCCAGCCTTAAACAAACATGAGTGAATATTTTCTACCGAGTAGCAAAGATACTCATTCTCAAAAGAAGTATCTCATGTCAGTGTAAAGGAATTCTTGTGAGATTGTTTCTAATGGAGCTTCAAGTGCTGAACGGACTAAATCAATCTGTACAGGATGTATTGAAGCATATCTAACCTAATGTTCTTATATCTGTTTCCTAACACGTTCTTTTACGCACACTGAGGTATAGCTGTTCTGGAACCAGAACCTTAGATCACTGGAGCACTAAAGTACCTAGAAGCAAACACTGCACAGTTAATGTTCATCATAACATCATGGTATAGAAGAAGATCCTTACATATCAATTCATATACAAAAGCATTATGATGGGAATCAATTTTAACTCAGGCGTCTTTTTGTGAATGTCCCATCGCATCCCTATCAGTGTGAGCATGAAGCAAATGTTCATCAAGGCCGTATATGTACGTGAATAACTATAAACAAGATCCAATTAAACAAGGTCATTGCGCCAGATATCATCACCAGTTCCCATATTCATGGAGCAAAAATGGATCATCCCAGTTCCTAATTCGGTTCAAAATCACCACATTATGCAAAATGGAAACGAACCCTTTTCTATAATCCTCTAAAAGAAATCTCATTGCAGGGTAAAAATAGTAAACAGAACAGGAGGGCGGAGGAAAGAGAGTAAAGATCGTACCTTTTCCTCGGCAAAAGAGAGCAGAAACAAGGACAGGAGACCAGCTCTCTCCCTCTCTGCTTCCCTTTTTGCCAAGGAAATGGTTGCTTGAAATGGCGCGTTGGTTGCAGTTTGAGCAATTAGCAACCAAAGAAAGAAAACAGAACAAAGTGTTTGGTTTCTATTACAATTATGAAACTAATTTTTACAACTCAAAGTCTCAATCCGAAGGGAATGCTGATGCAGGAGGTTAAATAATATGTTTATTCGGTTATTTGTTGCGTCCCTGGAAACGTGGAAAGATAATTTAATAGTTTACAGTTCATGAGGAGAGCTGTACAAATTAATTCTGCATGTTTAGTATAATAGGTTAAGTTTAAAATTTAAAGAGATTAAGTTTTAAGTTTAAAAATTAAATCCACTTTGTAAATTATTTTAAATATAAACCTCAAAATTTTAATTTTAAATTGAATTTTAATTATACTTTATTCTATTTTAGTGAGAAATAGTACAAAGCCTAAGAAATAGAATTAATATAATAAGAGTAATCACCAATAAAATAAATAAAAAGCACCCCACAGTCGAGAAAAGCTACCTGGGAGGAAGTTTTATATTAGCTACTTGATTTGGCATTTCTTCTTTCTTGTCAAGTCAATCTCAAGAGTTCGGTTTCAACATTAACGTATTGTGGTTATTGTACCATGTCTGCTATTATTCAGTTCAAAAGTCAGATTCCTTCTTCATGTTATGTAAAAGAACATGTGACAGTAAAGCACAAATAAATACAAGCAGATTGAGATAGTAAGGTCATAATAATGAAAACTCCGGTAGGTGCATAACTTATTCAAGTGAAAAACTATGATGTTTAACAGTATAAACAAGACTTGGCGAAGAAATGCCTCCTCTGAAGGTTGTCCTCATATGTACACAAGCAGAATATAACATTGCACTTTTAAGAGATCCTCAACTGCCACAAACTCTCACTAACTAATTTATCAGTTTCCTGGTTTTGAGATCAGTAAGCTGGTAATCTGGGAAAGTCGTCTAATTGTGCCCTTCTTTTTATGTGGCTAGAATGGCGTAGCAAGTAACTCAGTTTACTATCAGGTAATATCAGTATGTAAAGTCACGGTAACTCAGGTGATAATTTCTCTCATTAACCAGTCCAGGCTAGGGAAGGCGAAGGAGAGGATAAGAAAAGATGGGATGGCAAACAAAATAGTGATAATGATGTAAAGGGCTAATATAGCAGCACTAGCAGGTATTGCATACAAAACAATCAGAAGAAATATCACGATCAAAGGGAACTTTGCCGTCAAATGAGCAAAGAAAACCAAGGACTTAAGAAGGGAAAAATGAAGTCTCTCTGTATTCAAGTATCTAATATTAAGGTGTTCTTGATCATGATGAAATGCCAATTGTTCCTGGGATTGAGCACTAGATCGCCTGTTGGTTACTGGGCTAGATTGACCTTCGACAGCTGAACTCATGTGTGAAGAGCAGGCTGAATGCTGATCACCGCAAAATGAGAATCGTGGCTTTGACCTATCTCCATTCATGCTTTCAACCATCCAGAGCAGGAAATAGTTCTTACGAGGGAACCTCAGACTTCCGTTGTAAACCAGTCTAAAAGATAACAAATTGCACCACGGACAAGAGATGAAGAACGGAAGTTCAATCGGCAGAGTAGGGAGTTTGACCACAGCCCTCTGCAGCCCTAACACACAATTCCTACAGAGGGTGTGGCCACACCATAAGACATGAGGCACATTCTCGACAATATTGAAGGATTCCCAGCATATAGGGCATTCCAATCCCTCGTCTCTGTTGCTGCTTAAAGACGGTTCATCATCAGAGCAGTCTGAAGGAGCTTGACTTTGCTTCGAAAGATCATTCCTCGAGGCAACCTTTCTGTTTATAGCGTTCGAAGCAAAACTCCACATTGGACACTTCAAAAGTACTCGCTTATCAACACTAGCATGAGATAACAAATAACAACATCGGAGATAATTATTTTCAAAAGAAAGGCATCTGGCAAAAGTAATGAATATCCTAAACACTAAAAAGTGCACAAAAATTGATCCCTAACCCACAACATCGCTCTTTGGCACCTTTCATGTGTCTAAAAGTTGAGAAATCTGACTAGGGCATTAATCTATGTGTTGAGCATTAAAACACTAGGGTGAGCAACCATCCATCTCAATTAACCAACTGAAACCAAAGTTCAGGGGAAAGAGAAGAAAAAAGATGTAATACTTTCAGAAACAACAATAACACGTGGAATCACAGTAAACAAGACAGATGAAACTCCAAAAGATATCTAACTTGAAAAGATAAGAAAAGAAAGACACATTCCTCGGACCCTCTGATTCCTTATTCATAGATCCTAGTGTCTGCAAAATTTCCAAAGCCCTAACTATTCGCACACCCAATGCTTAAAATATGAGCGAAATCCACACATATAGATCCTCGAACTATGCGATTGTGTCTTTTTTTTTTTCATTTTCCCCTTTTCTGGTTGAAAGATCACAACATTTGAAAACCTGAAATCATCTCCCAGCAGGAAGAGACAATTATTCAAAAAAAGAAAGGTGCCCAAAAAAACATCATTCAATTCCCACTATAAAGAAGAAGAAGAAGAAGAAGAAGTAGCGAAATTTTAACATATTACTGAAAGAGAAGAAATCCCATCAAAAGAGCTACTCAAAGCTCCAAAAGTCCCCAACGAAAAATATTTATACAAAAGAACCAGTTAGCCCAAATAGAAGAAGAAGAGAAAAGACAGAAGGTGAACTTACCATGAGGGGAAGGAGGCTGCTACGTCCCTCTCTTACTATTAAAGTCTGAATCTGAACAAACTCTACTTACGTTACTTAACTTTGTGCAAGGACACGCAGGCAGAAGGGAACAGTGTGTCGATTTTGAGTTATCAACTAGTGTTACACCAAGACAGACCAGTGCCTTTGTTGCAACTCTCTTCGACGCCGTTCTGGTCTTCGTTTTGTTTTGTCGTCTTTTTACAAACGTAAAGAAATCTACTTCTATATTATGTCAAAAAATTTTATTTTTAAATTTTGTGAAACAATATTTTATATTTTATTAAAAAATATTTCTAAACCAATCCTTGTTAAAACATTTTGTCATGGTAATTTCTAAACACATGGATAATTAATAGTACTAATTATTCAATATTAGTAGTCCCAAATTGGACTCTATTAGAACCTTTACAAGGTTGTTGGATTGATTCAAGAAGCTTTCCAAGTTACACATTAATCTACATAAAAGCCATTTTATTTTATCCCGAGGATCTTTAAACTTAGAAACCTCAATTGCTTCTGTCACTGGAATGATAATAAAATCCTACCATTATTATATTTGGGACTTCTCATATCAACAAAGAGGTTGCGTTTTGTTGAGTGCATCCCTCTTATTAAAAATATCCAAAAAAGAGTTCACTATTGGGTGAATAAATTCTTATGAAATCCTACCATTATTATATTTGGGACTTCTCATATCAACAAAGAGGTTGTGTTTTGTTGAGTGCATCCTCCTTATTAAAAATATCCAAAAAAGAGTTCACTATTGGGTGAATAAATTCTTATCGGGGAAGCTCTAACTTAATAAAACGATCATTAACTCCCTCCGCATATACTAGAGTTCACATGATTTTTTCTCTAAGAATGTTATCAAATCACTTGAGAGACTACTCATAAACTTTCCATGGAACCACTCAAATGGAACTAGAAGGATTGTTAAAGTTAAATGGGCTAAGATATGTGTTCCTAAAGCAGAAGGAGATTTAAATATCTCTCTAGTGAAACTAACTAGCTAAACTCTTATTCTTAAACGACTATGGTGGATCTTAGAGGACAAATAATCGATATAGATTAGGTGGCTTCATTCGTATTTCCTCAAAGGAAGATGCATTTGGGAAATAAACATTAATCCTTCTCATTTTTACTTTCTAAATTAGATGCTCCTCTTAAAGAATTCAGTCAAAGATGATGTCCTCTATAAAATTGGGAATGGGGAAAAAAGGTCTCCTTCTGGTTTAACAATTGGTCTGGCCATGATTCCCTCTTTCATCTTCAAGATACGGCTAGCAGCCTCCTGCCCTTACTGATTTCCACCAAACTTAGCTCCTTCATTAGGGGGAACTCCTGACACTTTCCTAATAGTCTCAGATACTATCAACTTGATTAGACTGAAGACTCCTGAAGTCACTTGGCACACAATTGTCCAGCATAAAGCCCTCCCCCCAAGGTTTCCTTCCTTCTCTAGCTATCCATAAAGAATAAGCTCAGCACTACTAATCAACTCTCCTACATTGACATCAACAGGTCGTGCCCACTATGTTTAGTGCATGATGAATCTAGAAATCATTTCTTCTTTTTATGCTCGACAATTACCATGATCTGGGAATAAGTGAAGTTTGTATGCTGCTGGAATATATCAGATAACTCACTATCTAGCATCATTCACTAGCTCACAACCCAATCATCCCTTCCTAAAACAGAAAGAGTGACTTTCATAATAGCTATAGGTCTGACAATACAGTTCATTTGGAATCGAGAAGACTTGAGGCTAAGAGCAAAACAGTGGGAACACTAATTGCAGAAGTCATTAATGGACTCAAGGAGCTAATCCTTCTAAACAACCTTACACTAACTGGTAGATTATCTTCACTCCTCTGAATTTTTTAACCAATGTATTCAGTTTAATATCTAATTGTTGGTAGTTCTCGTCTGTTGTTTTTGAATGCTATAGGGTATACCCTTGAACATGATTTTACTTTGTAACATTATTCTTTATTAATATAATTTCCCCTTAAAAAACTAATTATTCAGTATTAACATTCAGCTCAGTAGACTAATATATAGTTATATTAAAGGGTATATAATTTATGACTCACTTTATATTATTTAGTTGATTTTCATAAATATGACTTTCTTTGATTAAGTTTATATTTCTAGTTTTTGACTTGTCTATTAAAAAGAAGCATAACCTTTTGTTATTTATTTTTATATATGGAGTAATTAAATGTACTATATAAGGAGCAATAATTTTATAAAACGAGTTTCTAATATTATAAAATAACGAATGTCTTCGACTATAATAAAAGAGGTTTTATTGTGAATTCACTAACATAATTGTAAGTATCAATTTTAATAATGTTATAAAGATTAAGAACAACATCTTGTTTTACACAATTTAAATTGAGTCTTGTATCAAATAAAGTTATCTTGTCAATTATAAGGTCTTCAACTATTTTAAGGGTAATTTTGGTTGGTATTTTTTGGGACGTTATTTTTTAGTATAAATAAGAAATCACTTAGTAATTTTTTATTGTTATTTAATTCAAAATTGTCATTAATTTCTTCATACTAATTTTATTCTTCAAGTTAGATTGTATTTGTTAAAATAAATAGAATTGTTTCACTATCTTCTATTTATTCTTATTTGAAAATTTTTAGTTCTTGTTTATCGTAGTTATCCCTTAAAGAAGAGAATTTTTTATTTTCTTAGTTTTATCTAATGTATTTATTAGATAATACGAGGAGGATGAGGCAGCTTGTACATTTTAAAATTAGGGTTTCAAATCATTGTTATAGTTTAATAAATCTATCGTTTGTAGTTGAGAATTTTAGACGTGGATTATAACTTCTAAAAGAAAATTTTAATCTTTTGTTGATACATTTATATGTTTTTCTTCTTTTTCTTTTCTTTTCTAGGTTTGTTTTTGCCTATATTTCTTAAAAGATTTTCTTCTTCTTAAAATAGGAGGTTTATTCTTATTCTTGCTAATATATTTTTAGTTTTTTTACTACAGTTGTTGCAACTGTTATTATTATAAAAAACATCAAACTATTGACAAAAAGATCCTAATCTCTTTTTAGTTCTAAACATTTCATTCTTCATTTGTTTCTGTTTTATATATTGACACACACTACAACAAAGTAGACATTTAGCTACGTTTTTTTTACAACGTTCTAAAAATCGCCACTAAAAGTGACCATATTGCAACAATTTTAAAAATCGTCATTAAAACTAAGCCTTTAACGACTAATTATAAAAGCATCATAGAAGGATCAACATTTGGTGATGAATGACAAAAATCGTCACTAAATGGTGAACATTTAATGACGATTCCCGAAAATCGTCACAAAATGGTCCACATTGGTTGACGATTTTATACATTCGTCACTAAATGAACTTTTGGTAACGCTTTTCAGAAATCGTCACCATAATTAGGTAAACATTTTATGACCAATTTCTGAAATCGTCACCAAAGGGTTAACAATTGGTGATGGTTATTTAAAATCGTCACTAAAAAGACGTTTAGTGACGATTTTCAAAAATCACCACCAAAGGTTCATAGATATTTAGCTACATATTTTTTACTACGATTTTCACATTGTCGCTAAAATAACCATTTGGTGACGATATTTGAAATTGTCACCAAATGATCAATATTTGGTGACAAATAGTCCACATTTGGTGACGATATTTGAAATTGTCACCAAAGGATCAATATTTGGTGACAAATAGTCTATATTTAGTGACGATTTTTAGAAATTGTCATTGTGAAAATCGTCACCAAAGGTTTCACAGTAATTTGCAACTCATTTGGTGACCATTTGCTAAAATTGTCACCAAAGGGTTCATATTTTCCACAATTGTTAAACTAACTTTTTTATAATCTATCATAGTTAAGATATATTTTATTGAAGATTTGTTTTGAATGTTTACAACGTATTGTTGAAAAACACACACAACATAATTTTAAGTGTTAAACAATAGTATTAATTAATCATTAACAATTACTAACAGATTAATCATTAACAATTACTAACAGTGCAAAAATTAGTTATAAAAATTTTAATAATTGTATCAATATAATAATATGATATATGGATTAGTACAAACTTTGAATTAGAATGTTAACAATTCTTACAGTCATAGAATAAGAACAATAATAGTCCACTCTCAATAGTATGCAGCTTGACCCTTAACTAGTAGAGAGTTTGTTTGATAAATTCATACAGATACAACAATAAATCAACTCTAAAGCTGAGTCCAGTTGATCGCATCGATAAATGATAATGATATAATTATTTTTTTGGATTTCAAGTGACTTGAGAGTCGGTAAAGGTAAATGAGTCCTCGAAGTCTAGATTTTCAAGAAGGGTCCTTGCACGTTCGAAGGCACCAATTGAAACAATAATAGTTCTTCCCTCAAGTGTAGGATTTTTCACACCTTCTTGCAACAGCGTTTCCACTATAGCTAAACTTGTAGAGGATAAAATGCATGAGTCGCTAGATTTAGTATGAAAGAAAAACTCTCTAAATGACCTGCCAGTACGAAACGGTTTACCTAAAACACAATCAGTATAGAACGTAGATATTGTCATATTAGTAAACTGTTAAACGAACTGAAATTAGAGTGACATGCATATGTGAATGTCTAGATGAAGTCTGTGGATTTGACGAATTTTCCAAAACAATCGATTTCCCTAATCCTTTACGGACCGTTGTGACATCGCTTCTGCCTCCATAGGCATATATGTCATCTTCGAGATTCAAGAAAGCTTTAAAAAATATGTAGTATATACCATCAAATGTAAATATATATAATAGCTTCATAAAAGGAAATAAGATGTACATAATAAGGAAAGTGACGTTATTCGAATGATACTAAACACCTTGAAACAAAAGATCGACCATGGAAGGTAAACGATCATTAGTGTATAAAGTGGGGATTTTTCTGCATTGTTTATTCCTTCAATAAGGACAATTTTGCCACATTCCTCTGAACAGAATGAATTAGTACCATTCGGAACTAGTCGCCATGTCGACATTCCTTGATTAATAATGTTAAGAGGTATATTCTGCAAATGTCGATTTACAATAAAATGATAATATGTTCAACTCTAATTTCGATGATAAGTGAAAGTAGTTTAGTTTAGCACTTATACATCTTTAATGTGTCTAATGATATGAAAATTACCTTTACTAAAATTTCAGAAATCTATTGTGTTGTTTGTATCACATTCAAAATTTAGAATTTAAAGTAGAATAGCCATGACTATGTTCTTGATGTACAGAAATATAGTATTATCTATATTGGGCTATATTACCATTAATGAAAATGAATAAAAGTAAAATACTCTTGAAGACCTTTTATCAAATAGTTATGAAGCTTTGATAAGGGAAGCGTTAAAGGTCGTTGGGAAGAAGCCAACCGATATACAAATAACAAAGACAGACAGCAAATCACCTTTGAAACACAACCATAAACACAACCTATACATCAAATGCATAATTAAGAACTCACAATAAACACCTAAAGGTATAAGTTAAACTTAGCACAACTTTGTTAATGAAAATAGAACAAAAAAGCAATACCGATTCAATTAATGATGGTTCTTCGATGGTGACAACTATAATACAAAACCCAAATAGAAGAGAGGAGACAATGGTTTGTAGGATGGAGGATTTTGAGAAATGTTGATGGCTTGACCGAGAATGGAGTAGCCTTTTATTATGGTTATGATTGAAAACCTAATACAAAACGATGTTGTTTTTCTTGTTTAGGTAAACGATGTCATTTCATGTTTATTGTAGTTATTTATATGTACTATTAATTAATTTGTTACAATCTATTGTATTTGGACGACAAACGTAAGATGTAGCGACTAATACATAGTTCGTCGCCAAAGCCCGCGAGTTATAAATAACTTTTTATAAATTTATTTTCCTATTTCAAATAAAACATAATTTGAATTAAAATTAAAATTTTCCAGTTGAAAACTATTTTCAAATTAATTTGTTGACCCTTCAAATAAATTATAATTGACTTACAATTTTCAGAAAATTATACATTTTAATTATTATAATTTCCAAAAACTAATTTCAGAAAATTATACATTTCAGTTATTATAATTTAGAAAAACTAAAATTTTAAATTTTAATAAGAAATTCTAATATAATTAGAAAACAATTTCTAACAAATTAAAATTAAAGATTAGTCTTTCCCAAAAATTAAGCAAATGAAGAACAATTGCATATATAAGTGAGAAGATAAATTTTACATTTTGCATGATGTATTAGGAATACCTTACATACATTAATCAATTAAGAAAGTAAAGAGATTGCTTCGGTTTTGAGCGACGATATGCAAATTTGGTACCAAATTATCTAACATTTGTGACTTAGTGTGGTAGTTGGTCATGGAAATGGTCTTTTGCGACTAAACTTACTTTGTCTTAAAAACCCTCGGGTATTTAAATTAAATGTATCTTTTTATACAAATAATAAAGTTAATGGTAGATTAAGGGCTAAAGGGTATATGTTGTCATGTTAGTGATGAATTTGGTAAAAATGAAATGTGGTATGCTTTCCTTATTAATCCAACTAATAACAAAAAGAAGATACAAATTTTTATAAATTTCCCAATTTTATTTTGTTTATCTACCAAATTAAAATTAAAGATTAATAATTTCCAAAAATGAAGCAAATCAAGAACAATTGCATATATAAGTGTAAAAGACAAAATTTTCTTTTTGTTATTTGTAATAAGAATACCTCATATATGTTAATCAATTAAGAAAATTAATAATGTAAAGAAAATGCTTGGGTTTAGAGACGTTGTGTATAATTGGTAGCGAATTGTCTACCATTGGTGACGATAGTTTTGTCCTTCTCAAAAAGGTGAACAGGTTGTATAATTGGCAAAGATTTATCAATTTGGTAGCAAAATGTTGTACAATTTACAATGCTATTTGATTTTCGTAGTAAACATTTAACATTTGGTGACAAAATATAGATTTGTCGTAAACGTATCAGATGAGAAAAATTAAATAGACGCTGCACAAACGACGTCATCCTAGCGTCTGTGTTTAAACAGACGCTAGAACCCTCCTTCTTCCCCCCTTTCACTTCTCAACCCCCTTCTCCATCGTTTTTTCAAAACCGATGTGTGTACCTTCATTTTTGCCCTATCTTCGACATTGTGAACGAATCTTCTCCTGCACTTGCTCTCTTGATTTGGTGAGTAGTGTTGACCTTTTTATTTTGTTTTGTCATTGAAGTCGAAAAGAGTATGATGGTTTTATGTTATGTTTTGAGTTTGTTGTCGATTTGTTTGCATTTATTAGTGATGATAATGGTTGAGTTGTGCAGAAGTTATGTTATTGTTGTTGAAGAACAGGAAAACAAACATTTTTTATTGTGTTCTTGAGTTGAAATTTACTTGCCTATAAGGTGTTTGACAAAAGTCTTGATTGTGTTTTGCTTCTCACTATCTCCATACATGTTAGTGTCTTTATTTTCTATCTTTTTGTGTGTTAATTTTCTTTATTCTTCAGGTTTGAAGTTATATTTAATGGAAATTAATCTTGTTTTATGTCAAGGCGTATTTTGGAACCAAATAGAAAGAACCGCCACAATTTTGGGATAAAAAGAGTTGAGCTAGACGTTGACCCTAATTAGACATGGCCTCGTGCAGCAACCAGAAGCTTGAAACACGGCAGGTTGGAAGTCTAAAGCAAAACGACGTTGGAAAGTGGGAGTAGTCCAGCCAAAATGCAACACCAAATGAGGAAGCATAAGCAATGGCATTTGTCCAAGCAGCATCAAAAGCATCAACGTGTGTGAAGAAAATGCATGCATGATAGATGGTAAGGAATCAAAAACAAAACGCATAGGATAGTATAGGCGTCGTTTTGAGGCCACATAGTAGAAAGGTTTTAAAAGAGATGGGACCTTTATTTGTCCTAAGCGTGTGTCGTTTTGTGAAACACACAATAGGGGCAGACGTGGACAAAAAAGGGAGATTTGGAAATTAAAAAGAAAATCACGCAAAGTGGGGAAAGAGGGGTTTTGCGGCGTGAACAATAAAAGGAGCTCTTAATTGGTAAAAAAAGAAATCACGCACAGTACACACAAAAATAGACAGGGCTGCGTTAGAGAATAAAAGAGAGGGTGGCGGTAGATCGTAAAAGGGGAATCACGCAACAGTAGAGAGGCTAAGAAAGAAGACTGCGACAAATAGAAAAGAAGAGAGCATCGCCTATGACAGTCCCAACGCCAGTGACAATCGGAATAGTTAGGAAAATCATGATGTTGGGTAGCTAAACTTTTATTTCTTGATTTACAGAATCCTAATTATTGAACTTTGCATGTTGTGAGAATTTTGTTCTTTATTGTAATCGATTTATTAGTCAAGAATTAATTATTTTTCTGGGTCATTATTTGATTATTTAATTTGAAAGTTAGGTGCGCAACTAGTTTGTGTTTTTATTCAATCAATCGCTAAATTAAAAAGGTTGATGTTCAATTCTTTTAATCAAAAATAACGACTAGGATTTTTGTCTACTACGTTAGGGACATGATTCTAGGAAAAATAATTGTCTAGGCTAAATATACATCGTAT
>JAOTAX010000006.1:28797305-28824740 GCA_025629825.1 Erythroxylum guanchezii
ATTTTGTTTTTAGTTATTTTTCAATTTCAATTTCCAATTAAATTCTGTTTAATTCACAATTACAAACCCCCCCTTTTTATTGCGTAACTACTAACGTCTGAATTCCTCGTGGGAACGATCCCTACTTTCCACTACTACATTAATTTGTTACAGGAAGTTGGTTTCTTTTTATATTTGGTTGCAGGAGATAGCATTCACCAATACCTGACTGTCATTATCTCTTCCTGTGTCTTGCTTCTCAACTTTCACTCAATTAAAAAAATGACAACATCAATGGTAAGCCTTGATTCGTCTAGCATTCCTCTTTATTTCGTCAACTTCCACCTTGTCAATGGCTGTAAACTACAACGTGTTGCAGTGTGTTCCAAAACCTGATGGCATTACCAACTCCGCAAATGCATTTCTTACAGCTTAGGCTCAAGCTTGTGCATCAACAAAACCTACCACTGTTTATATTCCCAAAGGAAGTTTCTCTATAGCTAACAAAGTCGCATTCCAAAGTCCTTGCAAGATCAATTTCATTGTAGTACGTATAGATGGAACTCTTGTGGCTCCATCTGACTATTAGGCCATTGCCACTGTTGGAAATTGGTTAATATTCGAGCATGTTACCTTAGTTTGTGATGTCCTAGTCATTTGAAGTGGTTGAAGATAAACTGGAACCTTAATTGAGTTGTGAAAAATAATATGATAAACTAGAACCTTAATTGAGTTATGAAAATAATATTTAACATATTACAAAGTTGTTAAGAACCTTAAGAGGTTAGAAAGTGTACTTAAATGCATCTGTACATTTCATAACCATATTAATTCGAAGAGGGTTATTGATTCAGAATTTTGCACAAGGGTTATTAATCCCTCATTTTTTCTTTTCTATCATTTTTTACTTATCTTGCTTAAAAACATTTAAATTAGGATCCGGTTGTGTGATGTCTTTTTTAAGCTGTGTTTTATGGGACCTAAACCTATTAAAAACAAGATATGTATTGCGATTTTAAAAATAAAAAACAGTAAGTTAACTTATACGTGTTATTCACAGATTAAGCTCAATATCATTAATATGGACAAGCCTGAGGTTTCATGCTGTGTTAGTTCACTGTTGAAACAAAGGGCGAAGGATCATTGATATAGATTTCATAAATATTACCAGTCTTTCCCTTTTGATGAAGAGACAAAGAGACATGTTCCGAAACAGGTGACTCCAAAAAATTGGAGTGAAATGTGTGATTATTAAGCTTCTACGAAGGTTCAAGTTTGTTTTATTTCTCTTCATATTTCCTTCCATTAATTTTGTTTATACATTTCATGACTACTTCTCTTAATTTAGGAAAAATGTGAGAAAGCCAAGGTGAACAAAGCAAAAATGAAGACTCCTTATAACACCGGCTCCAAATCATTTGTTGTCATCTAACAAGAATTTGTAAGTGTACATTTTCAACTTATTATTCTAATTCTTAATACAATAAATTCTATTATCTTCTAATTTTTTAAAATTCATATAATAGAGCCAAACTCAACTCCAAGGACAAGAGTGTGATAGGATCACACTGTACAAGCTAACACACTATAAGAAAGGTGAAAGCTAGACATCTAAAGAGGCACAAAGTAATTATGTATGTACAAAAAAGTTAATATTATAGTTTATTTTTTATGTAATACTAAGTAATAATTTTTTACTTAACTCGATTTTGTACTTTAAATTGTAGGACAAGATGCAGGAGTTGTTGCAGACATCATTATCTTAGGGGAATCAGCCCAATGATCTATGACATTTACAACAATGTCCTTAGTACAAGATCGGGGTATATCAAAGTTCTTGGGTATGACCTAATGCTGTTGGTGGATCTTCGTTACGACTAGCATATGTCATAGCGCTTCAAGAGGAGAACCAGCCACTGAAGACTAAGTTACAATTTACAAAAGAGAAGCTAGATCGTAATGTAAAATAAGTGAACAAGTTTAAAAAGATGGTCAAACAATTACTTGGCTCAAACTATGTCAATAGTGACAATGAAGAATCTTAGTTTGTTTATAAATTTTGTTCAAATTCTGTAATTAACCTGTAATTATTTTTTTATAAAATGCATTCCATTTTTAATTTTTTATTTTATTTCAATTTATTATTATTTAAAAAATATGTCACCAACATTAATTATAAAATGTAACTATTTTATATTTCAAACTATCATAAAATTGTAATAAATTAAATTAAATTTTTTAAAAACAATTATAATAAAATTTATATTTAAAAATAAATGTTTGTCACTAAAAAGTATTAGCTACCAAAATTGAATCATCACAAAATGTTGTTACCTATGTTTATAAGAACGTCTCTAAAAACATTTACCTACAACAAACAACTAGTAGCTAAAACTATTCTACT
This sequence comes from Erythroxylum guanchezii, assembly GCA_025629825.1. Taxonomy (NCBI): domain Eukaryota; kingdom Viridiplantae; phylum Streptophyta; class Magnoliopsida; order Malpighiales; family Erythroxylaceae; genus Erythroxylum; species Erythroxylum guanchezii. The sequence goes on from JAOTAX010000006.1 coordinate 28,799,689, forward strand.
ACAAAAACAAAATTGTCAGTAAAAATAATCACCTAAGACTACGGTTTTGTTGGTAAAAAGCTTTATCTATGAAACATATACGTTACAAATTCATATGTATGATGTTTTTGGTTCTTGTTGGTTATATGTTTTACCGATGAATATATAGTGTATCCAAAACCTTTCTGCGACGATTTCAAAAAATGTCACTGACATTGTTTTGCTACCCAGATTCAACGACCGTTAAGGCAACGATTGTTTTTCTTCACAAATTATTATTTCACATGATTTTTTAGTATTTAGCGATGTTTGAATTCCCCGTCACTAAGATTATTTGTTGTAGTGACAATTTTAGATCTTCCTTTTATGTATAACTAATTAATTCTTCATATATCAAATTATTATAGACTAAAAGTTTATTTTGAACCTCAACGTTTACAACAAAACATAAAATAGATCCTAAAGTTTCAAAGCATCCAAATTGAATACTTATGTTTTCAAAATAGACCTTAAGTGGATGAAAATTTTAACGAGGTTAACTCCTGATCAATTAAACGTTATGTCAATATTGACCTGACATTATTTTTATTTTTAAATAAAAAGTGACTCTTATTATCACATGATAAATAGGACCCATTGTTTAAGATATATAAATATAGGTCAATTGTCACATGACAAGTGAGATTTACCATCTAAAATGTATAAATAGTGGCCCCCACTATCACATAATTGTAAGGCTCATTTTTTATTAATTAAAAAATAATTAGGTGATAATGTGACCCACTTTTTATTTAAAAAGTATAAAAATAATATCATGTCAACATTAACATGACATTTAATTAACAAGGAGTTAATCCTTTCAAATTTTTAGTTCATTGAAGATCTGCTCTAAGTATTTTGAAAACGTTAGGGTTTAATCTATATTTTATTGTAAACTTTGAGGATCAAAATGCACTTTTGGCCAATTATTATAAGATATTTAATCATTTTTTTAATTTTGTTTATAATTTTTCCTCCTACTAAAGGAGTTAACCTTATTAAAAGCTTTTCCTTCTATAGTGATTGAATTAAATATTCTCTTAACATTATTATTGTACTAAATATGTCTTTATACCAATTAAAATATGAAAATATTTTACAACTAATCTTTGACAAATAATCAACATTTCTATCTTTTCAATGAAAGAAAATTATTATAAAATATGATAATATTGCTAATATTAAAGGTGAGACATCTTCTATAGGTTCATTATTTTCATCTATGATAGCTATTGAATTTTTAATATGGACAAAGTATAGAGCTCATTAACAAGAATTGAGCTTGGGTCATCCATTGCCAAATAACTAGATCTAGTTATTTGGATAGTTGACTCTTACCACTTATAAACCCTTTAATTTTTTCATGTTTTAGTCAATATGGGATACTCTAACAATAACTAGTCTTAACACATCATATTTGGTAATCCATCAACCTTTTAATTTCCCCAAAAACTTGTTATTAATAAATCAAATATGACAGCCATTGTCATTTGTAGTAATGTATGTAATATAATGCACTTACATATATAATGTGTATTCCACTCATAGACAAAGGTTGCATTGTATTTTATTTGTTGCTTAATGTTGGCTTATTATTGATATTGATATTAGCAGTTTTTTTTTTTGGAAAATGGTCTTGTTCGTTTAGTATTGAGGGGGTTGGAAAATAACAATATATAATATTGTTTTGAATTACAATCTCATTTTTATTTTTAATCTTAAAAGGGGAGGATATGATAATACTTTCTTTACAATGGATTTATTATTACAAAAGGTGGATTTCCTGATCGTATCTTTTCCCCTTAGCATGTTTCTCAAAATTTTGTCTTATTACTATACTAAGGATTTTATTAAAAAGAGCATTCAATCTTGTTTTCTTAAACATATACGTATTTCAAACCAATAAAGAAGAGGATATGTATTATATAGGATTGAATACCTAAAAGGTTTTTAATTTTCTAGAAAAAATCCTTCTCTTAGACTTTGTTTAAAAAGTAATGATGATATATATGCAACATGAATATTATATACGGACCAATCAAATATTAATTATAAGATGATCTAATATAACTCTTAAACTCGAATCGAATTAATTAAATTTGATCCAAAATAATAATTTATTATGATTATTTTAAATTATTAATTTTAATTATTTCAGGTTGGGTTCAATAGTTAATTTAGGTTATTATGTTAGTAACATTTAATTAGTCCATATATAATGTTCGTATCACGTGTTTTTCGTCATTTTTTTATTGAAGTCTAAAAGAAGAGTTTTTCTAGAAAATTAAAAATTAGAAAGAATATTTTAAGAAACTTTTAAAAACTATATAAAGAGAGTTAAGACTTTTACCCTTAATAAAATAATAATAATTAACAATTTGATTTTTTTAGATAAAAATTAGTATGAATAATAAATAAGATACACAATATTACATAATTATAAAATGTTAGAACATATTAATCATCTAATTTATTAGAATTATTATTATTTTAATAAATATAATTTTAACGGAATAATTAATTCACTATCATTTTAAAATGATTAATATATTATTATCATTATCATAATCTAGTTTAAATCCCGCATCAATTTAGGGTCTGAAAAAGTTTGATAGTACGTAGTCTTATTGTTACATAATAGAGAGACTGTTTTTGGTAGACCCACATGTAAATATAACATGAAGATAAGATTTTAAAAATATAAAAGATGTAATAAAATAACTAGATATATTTTTGAAAATAGGATAAAGTAATAATAACTAAATAAAATATAATAATAACTTAGGAGATGCAAGTTTAGAAGACAAAGTGATTAAAGACATAAATTCATAAAAACAAATAAATATTAATAAGAATAAGAATACTAATGCTAATAATAATAAATACTTAATAATCAAAAATAAAATAAAATAATAATAATCGCTATACCTTGCTCAAATTAATAGGAGGAGTAGGAGTCGGTTTGAAATTAGAATACCTGTCAACAATCTGTGCTGAAATGCCTGTGCATTGAGAGAGATATATAAAAGGGAAGAGCGAAAGAATATATATGGGAGATATTATAATGTCATAATCTACAAGAAAATATGCTACAAACTGACTGGACAAGTGGCACAAGCATAGCCTATTCTGTCAATAAAATACGAGTTTCTTTTTCCAAGAAAAGGGTATTTTGGACCACCAACCTCCAAAACACTACGTGAAAAGTATTAAAAATGTTGGGAAAGGACTGTCCTAGTAGCAACTATGAACTGGGGCACAAAGCAAGTGATACTTCCAATTAAGGGAATCGTAGGATGCAATGGGAAAAACTTTTTTTTGCAGAGGGTTACTAAATGCCTTGATAAGAATAACAAAATAAGTAATTTTGAAACAAACACACGCTCTAACTCAAAAGAACTGAGTCTAAGTCTAGTTATAAAGAATGTTGTTGTTGTTTGATTACCAAAAAATTTTTTTAAAAAAAGACAAACCCAAGAGAAACAAACTCAAACCCTCCAACAGCAAGTAATATATAACTAGAGAAAAACTTACGATGATCAGCAGAAACAACGTATAATGAATCTTGACCTCTCAACCTTCCAAAAGAACACAAAACCTAGGTATGGAAGTGGCTAGACTAACCCCGAAAGTCACAGGAGGGATACAAAGAGAGAACAAAAGATGTAATAAGAAATCTGTAGAGAGTAAGTGAGAGAGAAAAGGACGCTTACGCTTCAAGGGAAAAGAAAGCGCTTGTTCGCTAACACAACTTTAATTACTCAAGACAAATCTAGACCCATTTTTAGACAGAGAACAATCCAATTACTAGAATGTTTTTTTTTTCAATGTCGATGCTTGTCTCCGCAGCATGTTTCATAAGTCTAATATATCAATAACAACGATCGAATTAATACCTGGAACTAGTTGAACACCTCATAGTATTATTAATTATTAATAAAACATGATAAATTTAATATATTGTTAACAAATTTATATTACTTATTAAATATTTATGTGCCTTTTGATATAAGTAATAATATATAAATATGATAAATCAGTAAGTAATAATATGTAAATATGATAAATCAATATATTTGACATATATCAATCCCCATGGTTTGTTAATTTCCAATCATCTCCTTATAACCTAATTATTTATATGGAGTGTTATCTGACAAAATATGTCATGTCAATTGGAGTTAACTATATAATTAGCTAAAGGTCTAAAGCACACATTAATATTTCCTAAAAATTTTAAGTCTATCTTTGCTTTTTATCTATAATAGGCAAAAATACATTTAACTCTTTTGTATTTTGTCCTTGATACGTTATGTCCTCCTCTATTTTGAAAATAAACTTATTACCTCCTTTGATCATCAGTCAAAGAGCTTAAATTTAAAAAGATTTTTTAACCCTATATTATGATGATATCATCGTAACTGTATATGTTGCAGTTTTTTGGATTAAAAAAACTCTTGTAGTCTTTTGATAACTAAAATATATATTAAACACCTATATTTTTGTTTTAATTTCATTATGCCCTTAATTTATATCAAAGATAAAAATTATTTTAAACGTGGATTATATTTTTATTGTTAATAAATAAAAAAGGAAAAAATTATTTAAAATACCATTATCTTCATAATTGTACTTCATGACCATTAATTTATGGAAAGTTTTAAAAAAAGAAATTTTATTTATAAAATAAAATTAAAAAAAGAAAATTTTATTGAAGGTTATTTTTTTCATAATTATACATTTTAACTGTTAATTGATGAAAAAATTATAAAATTTTATTTGTAGGTTACCTTCTCACCATTACTTCAAAAAAAAGGATAAAATAACAAGAGATTGAAAATGTCATTTTCTATTAAAAAAAGTTTGTTTTCTTCTTAACCTTTTGAAATCTTATTGAATTTGTTCATTTGGAAATTAAAAAAAAAGGAGACTGAAGAAATTCTTCCGATTTCAATTTTCTTCTCAATAGAGGTAATTTCTTCCATAGTCATTCCCTCAAAAATAACCCAACATAGTTTGGGCAGCTCAAAACTGCTTTTGGGCCATAAGGATAGACTAAAGATAACAATAGAAAGTAATGTATAAAAAATGTTTTTTAATTTTAAACAGTAATCAGTTCATTTTTAAAAAAGATGGGAATATAACATACCAAGAAGTAAAAGTAAAACACATGGGATTAAATGCGTTTTTTTTCTTTATTTTAATATTTGCAAAAGGTTCAAATAAGTTCCTACTATTAAGTATTATCTCTCTTACTACTTTTACATCCTATAGAAGATGAGTACCTTCTTAACAAAGTGGTACTAAATATAACAATGGAAGCTTACTTGTATCTTTTATTCAATTGCAAAACAAACCTTAAACCCTTTACAATTTAAGAAAAAGATGATGTTGAACATTTTATAAAATATAATGATCTCTTACAAAGCTTGTAAATATAATAAATTTTGCTAAATTGACAAAATTACAAGAGAAAGTGGTCGTTTTACTCTTTAAAAAATTCATGACATCATTTTATTTTCGCTTTTCCTTATTTCGTTTACGCCTTATAGGCCTCTGTCTCTTTAAATATTGAATAAAGTTATGTTATTGGCGTACGTGGAAGATGAACTCTTCAATTTCAATATTTATAATTTTATTATATTTATAAGAGAATAATTACAATATAAGCCTTAAAAACAATTTTTTTTCTTTCTATAAGGTATATTTTTAAGTTGAAATTTAAACGTTTTTAAGTTTAAAATGAACTTATCTTTAAAAATTATATTTTTATATATTTGATTAACAAGTGAAGAATAAATTTTACATATCAAATTTTGAGGGCAACTTTTTTAAAGGAGTCAAATGAAACATTATGAGTAAAAATTATGATAATAAATTGCATATATGTATGTATTAAGAACCTTTTCAAATTTTGTTTAAAATGATTATGAAATAAAATTTTAAGAAGTTTTAAAATTTTATAATATATAAAACCTAATTTTTCATTTTTAATATATATTTACATGTAATCTAATTCTTCCTTTGTTGAATCAAATTTGATTGTATGAACAATCTTTTGTTATCATGTGTTTTTGACTCTCTGAAATCATAGCCTTAGCCATTTTGTGACTTGATAAGATAATGCACACTATTAAATTAAAAAGTAGTGTTAAACGAAATAATATTATTGATATTAAAAATAAAATGTGTGATGCTCACCTCACGTGTTTTTGGTTCCTTAATTAAATAGGAAGTCCCTTTAATTAATTGCATGTTAATCTCCCTACACTACACCTATTTTGATTCTTAATAAATGACTCTTAGCTCCATGGAAAGAGGAAAAGGTTTTCAACGACACAAAATATGGGCTTGCTTTTTTATTTTTCATTTGTTTAATTTTTGGAAAGGTTTAGGCATGCTTTAGCCATAATTCATCTTAATGTTCAGTAACATGGCCTTCCAAGTTCAGCCTTATAAGTAATGCTATACATTTCGTATTATATGGCCTGATACTATTAATTGAAAAGTAATATAAATTTTTTAAAATATTTTACTGAGTTATATTGAAAAATGTTAGATTTATAACCGGTGCATTAAAATATAAAAATTATCATGATAAATTTACAAATTAAAAAAAAATTGAAGGATTAAATTTAAAATATTTTTGTCTAAATGTTTTCAATAAAATATATTTAAAAACAGTTATTATTTATTGTAACTGCAAAATAAAATATTTTTATCTTAATTTTAATAAATGCAGATATTAAACAAAATTAATTATAATTATAATAAAAAAATTCAATTATATAAAAATGAAGAACTATTTTTTATATTTTTAAAAATTATTAAAAAAAGTATCCTACGTTAATCATCATCTCGTTGTTATTATTATAAGTATAAGTTACACAAAATCAGTTTAGCGATGATTTGGAACCCTGGTGTGCTTGTTTTACGGTTCACGAAGTTATTACGTAAATCATTATTCACTGTCAAATCATGGGGAATCTTTGATTATCGTCACCTTAATTGCTAAATACATAGATAGAATGGGACAAATTAGGAGCACCACTTGAATAACGTCATGCATTACGAGATGATGTAGATATTGCAATTAGTTAACCATCTCTTGAATCAAACTCATATGGTAATTATAGAAATAGACCACCAAACTTACTTATTAAAAGGAGTCGATGGTGAGTTCCACCAGCAAAAAAAGAAACTTCATTATTCCCCATGACATGATTTACTAACGGAAAAGGCAGTACTACCACCAAACCATTTTGAAATACTTTTTTAAAAAGAAAATCACTTGAAATTAAGTTTCCAAATAAATAAAAAAGTTAAACAAAAATATTTAGCAAAAAGCCTTGATCTTGTGCAACAACTAAACCAACAGTTTCGACAAGTATAGATATCTTTTGATTAGCCATACTCTTCATTCCTATATGCTGATTGTTATTAACTTAAACATATTAGAGATGATCTTCAACGAAGAACAATTTATTAATGCGTCTGAACATAAAGGAATAAGTAGAAGTGAAGTGAAAGATTTGACAGGGTGCTGTATCTGAATTATATATATTTGCCTGTTTGGTTTGGTTTGACACCTAGCTTTCTTTAACCCTTTTCTGATAGCTTCCCCTACCCTATAAAGAAGCAAAGATATTATCCTAATTCCAAACACTCGAGTGAGGGGCATGGATCTCAATTCTGTCTATCAAGTACATGCATGCCGTGATCTCTGCTAAGTTAATGTACTAGATATCTTAATTCCTAAACGTTGGAATGAGTCGTGATCTTCCTTTTTTTCAATTCCAGAATGTCTAAATAGCTTTTGTATACTTTAACTAATTTACTTTGCTGAACAGTTTGGCAGGCAGGGGGCTCGAAACATTTCATTCAACCTTTTTCCTTTTTATCTTGACATGAAACGAGAAAGCTAGCAGCAGGGATTGTGGCTCCCTTGACTAGTCAAAGATGGTAACATCAAATCCAAGCAAATTGCAATTAAGTACTGACAATGATTAATATTGATTTCATAATTAGCAGTGTTCCCTTGGCTTGGAGAAGGGGCATTTCAACATTGGACCCACAACATCCTCAAGAGGCTGAGAACCATCATTCTGTCTGTTCTGCTCTTTTCATGAAACGACCAATTAACCTATGCCACTACTATTATGACGTTCTTCATAATTTAATCGCCCTGAAGAAAATAAAGGGGTTTAGATCAACTGTTAATTATGTATGATCAAGTTCTTAATCTCTGCACGATGATTACTTAGATTGAGAAACATTGCTAGCTAGACAATGGATTACGTAAACCCCCGTATATCACGATTAACAAGTTTCTAAACCATGCTAGTCAAAAAGTAATTAATTAGCCAGAAACCGGCAAGGTTGGTTCGGATGCATAGGGGAATCTATTACATTTAGCCGGATTATTTCATTCTCCTCTCGAAGAGATCAATTAAACAATAAAGCTGATCGATATTCAAGATCACATTAAATCAATTATCAAGCTAAATCACTTGGTGAAATTTACCTATTCTTTACGCAAGAATTCCCTCTTTTATTATGAAAAAGTAAAAGCCATGCAGAGGCCAACCAATATGAAGGAAAAGGCTCAATTTATCAATAATGAACATTTCAACATTTCAGAGGATCGAGGTGATTTTGTTATGAAATATTCTGTTGCTTTACTTGTAATTCAAGCTATAGCAAGTTAGCACAATGATTTTACAATTGGACTGAATGCTCTAGGGCTTTTACCGTCAGGTTTTTTAATGGTCAGAAAGTGTAAAAGTGGGAAATGAAAAGAACTTTCTTGCTTTATGCATCGGTTTTTCATTGTGGAAAGCAACGTAAGGAATGAATGAGTTTATGCTTTATTTGTCCTATCAAACTTTTAAGTGGGGTGGTAAAGTTATGTTATCTGGACCAATATGTATTGACTTGTACTAATGTTTCGACTTACAACAATCTCTTAGTGCTGATAAAGGAAAATAAAGCATCGTGAATCTGAAATTTCAAGGCTATTTTAAAGTTTTATCTTGTGACAAAATAACTGTGAAGGAAGCGCAAAGCAATAACAGTTTCAAGATTTTATAAGTTTTGAACGTAAAGAAACTTGATTCAAATTTAAATTCTATTTTCAATAAACTACATATTATAGGTGTAATCATCATTACATAAAGTGGATATCAAGTTTTTCAAATTTGTTGCTTTCATCAACGTCCATCATAAGCAGTTGCACGCATCCATTGCTTGAAAGCTTATCCTAAATCAGGTTTCTTGAACAGAAAGTTTAATGATTAGCAAGATGATTTAGGAGTAACATCCAGAATGTTCAAGAAATTAGCAAGATGATTTAGGAGTAACATCTCTGGGTTAACATTAATCTTAAAACATTCATAAACACTATAAATGGCTATTCTCTTTCTAATTAGGACCTTTGTCAACTCATTGAGAAAACTTTATTAATGTAATTCCAATCACAACAATAAGCTAGACTAGAGGTAATAATTAAAAATGTAGCCAATTTGTCAAAAATTGTTGAACGATATTATTTGTCACATTTTCAATTCGTCATCCGAAATGTTGCCAATTCTTGGTCACAAAATTTTTTGGGTGCCATTTCCTAAAATCGTATACACTATTCTTTGGCTATGTTTCCCAAAATGTAGCCAATATTTTTTTTCAACGTTTTTTCCTATCGTAATTCTATATATTTTGCTTCGTTTTTGTAATTTCATAGATATATTCTTTCAACTATGTTTTTATAATGTCATAAATATAGTCTTTTAATTACAAGCGTGTGGAGATGTCACCAATACTTTTTTCAACTTTTTGAGTAATTCGTAGGATTGAGCAATTTGCGAAGTTTTCTATGTAATGTCTCATCATATTTTTTGCTGTGAAGTTGTAGAGAAACATTATTAATTCATAATGTCAAGCATTAGATAATTAACATTATATAAGTATTATCAAATTGTATTAACAAAAGTAATACAACATTAACGGGTAATTCTTTGTAACTAGTGTAGAAATACACGAAATAATGAGAATCAAATGATAAATCGTGTGACGAATAAAGAAAGATGCCTCTTAACATATTTCTAACAGTCTAACTATGCCAATATACGTCATTAAATTTCAAATAGAAGAATGCTCGCTTTGGCTATGTGAGAAGAACAATTTGTGTCGAACTTGTTGAAAATATACATGCACATATATTTCCAAAGCAATTTTAGTTATATAGTATTCAAATATAAAGTGACATTGACACCATGCAGATGCCCTATTGCAAATACAAACTTTGGAAAAGAAGAGTAAAACTAAATCTCAAAAGTTGAAGCAAGAACATTTTACAATTAGAGTTATGAGAGAACATATATTATCTACATCATTCTTACAGTTATAGTTATGAGAAGAACATGTATTATCTATATCATTCTATAAAGAAAATTATAAGCAGAACCTACCTATGGTTTTGTCACTATCAAGATCATTATATGATCAAGGTTTCCACCCTTATCTTTCAATCTTAACTCTACTCACTATTGTAATTTATCATATTTAATAAATGGTATTAATTGCATTACTTGTAAAAGGATAGGACACCCTAAAAATTCTTAAACAAATATTCTTAATGATTAATTGCAAGGAATTTATATTGAAAAAACAATTCAAATTTCTAATTTTGGTCAATTTAAACATTTTTTCTAATGTGATTTAATCTTTCTTGTCATTTCCAATCAAACTTTTGTATATCAAGTTATCTTAGCATAAACTCCAATAGTTCACTAAAAAATGATACACTTAGTCTAAGATTGTGGTTATATCAGTGCTCTTCAAATCAAGATTTAGGTTTCTATAATTTGGATGTCTATTATACCACCAAACAAATTCTCTTATAGAGTGTATGCATGAAAAATCCTTAATAAGGAAAAAGAAAATTTTTAGGTAAGAGCAACTATAATTCTCTTTGCAACTTTCACTATTACACAATCAAAACCATAAACAATTAGAGAATAACCATTATAACTAAAAAAACAAAGATAAGCTGAGATAGTAGATGAAAATAACATAATAAACAAATTGACTAAAGAACAAAAGTAAGACTATTAAAATTGGCCATGATATCATATTTCAATCGCAGAATCATTTATAATATCAATGCAGTAAAGTTTTTTTAATAGAAACCACACATAGACATCCATAATGAAAATGAGGCAAAGAAAATGAAAATATATACCCATAATAACTCATTGTGCTCTTTCATAATAAGAATTGGATAATGTTTTAAATCTCTTATGTTAATCTACATAAAAATTTCGAATTCAATCTTTAATAAGAAAAAAAGAAGAAGAGCAAGCTACAACCAAGTAAATAAGAAATCATACTATTGATAGGAAAAAGAAGACATAAAACTTTAGAATAAAGATAAAATTTTATATTCAAATAACAACATTTTCTGTTTGTTGCAAATGTATTTTACAATGATATATAGTTGTTTAATCTAAATGATCCTTTCTTGGTCATAGAAAAAATCAATTTTAATTGAATTTGTTAGTTAGGCATCACCCAACTAGATATTATAGAATAATCACTATACAAACTAGAAGCAATAGGTGAGTAAGATCAAGAAAGAAAAATGATATGAGAATCCACTTCATGAATGAGATAGGTAATATAATCATAAACCAAGAAAGTCTTACAAATGTCCCAAATAGCAACTTGAAGCTTTTTTCCACCAATAGTGACATGTTTTACTTTAAAGTCCACACTTAAAAGGTGAGAATAGTTAGCATCTACACGCTTGTCAATGTACACATTTAAAAAATGACTGGCTGAAAATAAAATAACAAAGACTGCTTTTGCCTATGAAATTTCATATCAAGATTGATGCCAACCTTAAAAGGAAATTAAGATAAAGAAGCACATAAAGTATGAGTTTTCATATAACAGAAAGTATATTCATTCATTAACAAAGCAAATTGGTGCATATGTTCATTCATCTATGAAAAAACACTTTTATCAATTATATATTTGAAATATGAATGAAACCCATTTCACATTGAATAAGGAAAAGCCAAAATACAAAACAACCTTGAGAAATCTAGCCATTCATTAAAATTTTTTTTGAAATGTTTAAAACAATTCGCATTATTAAAAAAATTAAACAAGAAGAACGTCTCAATCAAACCAAGTTTACAATTGTTGATCAAAATGGGCAATTAACCAAACATTAGAAAGAAGGAAGAAAAAAAATGTGAATGCCAAAATGGTGATCGATAGCTCACTGAATGTGGGAGAGATATCGTCGAAATTGTGAAAAGCAAAAATCAGGATTAGAGTAATCTTATCAACAATAGATTCTCTAATTAGCAACGAGTTGAACAAGTAATCAAACTCCTGTTGGCTTGAAGAAGCCTCCATTTTCCTTATAACTAGTTTGGAAAAATTATGCACCAAGAAATCCTAAACAAAAAACCTCCTAACACCAATAAATAAACACAAAACCAATGTTTATATGTATGTATATATATATGCACACACAAACATCAAAAGCTTATAATAACGAAAATCAAATGAATGAAAAGAAAAACAATAGAGACAGAGCAGAAATAAAGGCTAGTGGCAATGACGTAGAATCAAAATGGGCATCAGTTAGTTGGCAAAAAAAGATTGAGGATACCTAAGATAAATATGAAAGCAAAAGACAAATGAAAACTACAACGCTAAAACAAATATTTCTACATCTTGTAAGCAAAAGAAAATAAATAAGTGTAATAGGTTTCTAAGACCTATCGTCAATGCAATTAGAAATAGAGAAATAGGCATTCTCACGAGAACGCTTTAATCTTGTAAAGCTCTACTATATTGGGATTAGGGCGAAATGGATGAGTCTCAATTGAGGAACAAAAAAATGGATTAGGAATAAATAAATGACTGAGGGAAAATAGGGAGATAAAGGATGGGGGGGAGTATTTATGTTCTTGTTATAGGGGAAACAATACCAAATGGAGAGTGTTTTATCTCTTACATATTTCACCTTGTTTGTGAAAGTGTATCTAATAGTTTTTAGCTAAAAAATAGTAGCTCATTTACCAAAATTGTTTTAGCTACAAAAAATAATTCTAAGTTCAAAAAAATATAGCTAATAATCTTTGGCTACAAAAAACAAATATAGCATATTCACTAAAATTATTTTGGTTATGAAAAATAATTCGTAGTTAAAATAAAAGTAGTTAATAGTCTTCAAGGAAGCCCACAATTTTTTTTTAGGGTGGGCAACGATTTGGAAAATTCACAGTGATATAATTACTTTTGGCTACAAATTCTAAAAAGTAGCGAAAATGTAGTCAATAGACATATTTCTCGTAGTGAATTAAGGACAGTGTCAAATTTATTTAATTAATCGAGTGATCAATTTCCAAGAGTCCTTTTTTTTGGTAATGATTTATCAAGCAATTTTAAAGACACAAAGTCCTATACTAACTTGTAACATTCAAGATTTCACTTTCAAAATATTTTGCAGATGAATCATACCCTAGTTAAGGAGGAAGGGAGACTCACCCCTTTTTAAATAAGTTATATAATGACTTACACACTAAAGAGTATATTCTACTATATATTTCATTATAAACTTGGAATTTTTGTCTACTTTGATTTACCCACTAATATGATTTTTATTTATTTATTTCATTCTCTACACATCCTAATATCTACACTTTTATTATAACAAATATGAAAGCATAGTGATTTAAAAATTAAAGTTGAATTAGTTAATAAAAAACATTAGAGTGTATTTACTTAAGAGCTAATATTTTATTTATCAGTCAACCACATCTTAACAAAAATCCCCTCATCTAGATAGAACTCGAGTAGTAATATCTAAGTACAAGAAGTCTTGAATTGTGTTAGCAGCAGTTTTTTCACTCCACCTCTCTCTTCAACCTCATATATTGTCCTTTGTATACGTGTATGTTGATCCTTTTCAAATATGAAGGTTTAATTGTTCACTCTGGGAGATCAATATAAGGGAGGTTACCAACAAATCCTTTTTGTATTCGTCTCATCATTCAACTTTAAATTCCTTTGGGAGTTATGTTCCTTCTGTTTGGACATATGTCCCTTTAGCTTCTTCCCCTTTTCTTATTTGCATAACAGGTTTCAAACTATGGGGGCTGATCGAGCTCAAGTTTGGGTTTCTTGAACCCGATCGACCCTCCAGCCAGGCCCTAACTGAGGATAACAATGGGTTGGGCAGACCAGGCCCTTAGTCAGAAATATGTTTTTTATTCGTCTCCTAAGGTTATTAAGAACTGATTACTTATTGTCTCTCTTAGCCTAGGTATATTCAGTAAGAGATAGTTACTATTAGTTCTTTATATAGGACTTAAAATTAGTGTTGATCTTTTTAAAGATGTCTTATAAATTAATTTTTTAAGAAAGCCATAGTAATTTGAATTTAGATATAGAAGTTTCTATATTTTATTACCAATCAAACACTACAAGAAAATGGGTTTTTTACCGACGGTAATTCCTGACGGAATAATGGAACTTTCCGTCGGTACCAAACATTTGCGACGGAATAAGACCGACGGACATAACCGTCGTTAAATAAGCCATCGGTAAATTTTCTGACGGTACGCAGATTCCGTCGGTAAATATACCGATGGTAGATAACATTTCCGTCGGTATCTACACTGACAAAATATCTCTTTTCGTTGGTGAGTGTGAAAACATATACTGACGGAATGTGATAAACCGTTGTCAAAGGTATCCATCTTGTACCGACGGAAGTTTTATTTCAGTCGGGAAAACGATTAGCATAGGCCAACGGAACTGTCGATAAGTGTAACTTCAGTTACCGACGGTACCATCGGTAACTGTAACTTTAGTTACCAACGGTTCCGTCGTCAAAGGTATCCATCTTGTACCGACGGTACATAGATTCCGTTGATAACTGTAGCTTTAGCATACACTGACGGTTCCGTCGGTAATTGTAACTTCAGTTACAGATGGTATCGTCGGCAAGTGTAACTTTAGTTAAAAAATCTGAAGCCTAATTCCGTCGGTAACAGTCGTCATTCATCAAAACACAACCTATATTGCTATTTACCAATGCTACCGTACGCTTGCTTAGGAACCCTTTTTTGCACTAAATGCCATGTTGTATGCGAAACGTTTATAAAATCTGAATGATGTAAAATATGATTTTAATGTCAACAACGATAAATAATTGGTATATATATGTAGTTTGTTTAAACAGAAAATTAATTGATCATTTAGCGGAAAAAGATTTTTTAGTTGAATAGCAACACATTAAATTGTACAGAAATTGAATCCAAAGGAGTACAACAATCCTATTGTCCTGGTGAGCGCGAATGGTTATCTGAGTCTGTACGGCGCCCTTCCAACCATTCAATGTCATTTTGGAGCTTATTTATGACCTCCATCAAGTTCGACACCATTGTCTCAAGCTGAACAATGCGTTGTGTTGTCTGTCGTCCACTTGATATTGTTGTACTTGACATAGATGACTGCGAATAACATGTGTTTCCAAATGTTCCTAGTCCGAAGATCCTTCTACGACTGTCCCTACCACCAATCACATCAAAATATGCATGCCTCTCATCAATAACTTGTTCTTCTTGAGTCTGCCGCTGAATTATTTGTTGTATTTAGTCCTATTAGGAGACAATGCTTTTATTATAAATAGTGATTGGAAAATATTAAGAATGAATATTAAACCATGAACTTCACACACATTTATTTCTCTACATCGGCTGTTGACGAATATCACACCGTCATGCTTCTTAGTGTAAGTATGCACAAGTAACTGTTGGGGTGTAGGCCTTATGCCCATTGACTTCTTCTACATAACAATAAAATGTTCTAAGTTAAACTACAATTTATATCAATTTCGGCAGAGTTTCAGTCACTGTTTAGGATATTGCCCCCTGTTGAACAAAGAAAATCACTAACCATAGCCATATATGGCACCAGGCATTTATACCATGATCATTATCCATTATTACAACATTCACAAATCAATTTCAATTGGAAAACATCAAAGTAAAAAATTAGAATATAAGTGTAATAGTTAGATACTTACTAGTCTCTCTGCATGCTTGTAGTGGGTAATTGATCCTCCCGTATGAAAGGCAAGACTTTGTCCCCCTGGTAATGGCCCACGTTTGTTGGTCGAGTTACGCCCAGATATGGACATTGCCTCAGGTGATGCCAAGTACTCCTGCCAACGACTCCATATACTCTCAGAAATATAAGGCGATCGTACACCAACCTTGTGTATCGCATTTAGAAAGTCGTCATAACGTATACGGGCTCGCTTCTCCTAGAAATGATGTATGACCCCATTGATAGCAGAATCCCATTAGAAATTTTTCTAAAATTAAAAAGTCAACTTTCGATAAGATATTATCTACTATTATTTATGTAATGAAAGTATACAAATAAATGAAAAAAGATCATTATTTACATATTGTACCTTAAACTCCTGAAAGTAAAATGCCTTTGTTTCCTGAGTGATCTTCTTCCATACATAACCGTCAGGGTCAATCCTCTCCTTAAATGTAGATGTCATAAATCTGGAACACAGGCCGGATGGAATCATCCTAATACAAAAACAAATACTTATTAGTTTGTATTATCCATAAACATATATAGTGTTACATACGATGTCACTTATATATCATTTTGTATTATGATATATTTTCTTCCATCAAGTCCTTCAGATCTAGGCTGGCAATCATCTCCTGAACCCGCTGTTGGCATAGTGGATGAAGGGCTAATGGTGGGTGGTGTTCCATAAGGACCAATAGTTGATGGCAACAGCATCTGGAGGCCCTGCAGGTGGAGGTGGTGACT
Organism: Erythroxylum guanchezii; assembly: GCA_025629825.1. Taxonomy (NCBI): domain Eukaryota; kingdom Viridiplantae; phylum Streptophyta; class Magnoliopsida; order Malpighiales; family Erythroxylaceae; genus Erythroxylum; species Erythroxylum guanchezii. The sequence continues at coordinate 28,816,585 of JAOTAX010000006.1, forward strand.
CCGTTGCAACTCAAGACTCTGATGGTCCACCTTCAGAGTAAGTACCACCGAACATCCCTCTGAACCTGGGCCACAAAACATCCCGTTGTCTCTTTGGTCCCATATTACTGTCTTGACATTAACTGTTAGACAATTTTGTTGAAATATAAACATTTTAACTAGGACAATGATTTCCATAATAGTTATAATAGGATATTGTGATTTGTTGAATATCATATTGAATCACAAACTTTGAAATCAATTATAAGAATGAGCGTTACAGTTATAAAACAACAGTAGTTAGTTTGATAGGTTAGCAAATAGTATTGCTCAAATAAAGCACAATGATATGATTATGTTTTTGGATTCCATGTTATATGAGAGTCGGTGAACGTAAATGAGTCCTCGATGGGTGGATTCCCGAGAAGGGTCCTGACATGGACAAACGCATCAATGGAAACAAGTTCTTCCCTCATGTGTTAAGTTATTAACACCTTCTTCCAACAACCTTTCTGCTATCGTTAAACTTGAAGATGAAACGGTAGGGATCGATTTACCTACAACACAAGTACAAACTCACTTACATATTGTAACATGATGAAGTAGTAAAAGGAACCTATCATGAAAAGTGATTCGTACGTGAATTTTCAGATGAGCTGTGGGGAATTGACAAGTTTCCCAAAACATCGCCTTTCCCTAATCCCAAATCGACCGTTGTGTCATTACTCCTGCCTCCCAAATCGACCGTTACATCATTGGTCCCGCATCCTTCATCGACCGTTGTGTCATTGCTCCCACCTCCTTCAGCATACATGTCATCTTGGAGACGCACGCAAGCTTGAAATACGTGGTAACACATGGTTTATACTATCGAATGTTAATAAAGTTAACATGTTCATAAAAGGAAATTAGACTAGTATAATAAGGAAATTGACGTTGTTCAGATCATAATATACACCTTAGAGCAAAAGATCAGCCATGGAAGGCAAACGCTCATTAGTTAAAGTACTTGACATTTGTCCCGCATTGTGTAATCCTTCGGTAGGGACAATTTTGCCACATTCCTCCCAACGGAATGAATTACTACCATCCGGAACCATACGCCATGTCGATTTTCCTTGATTAAGAAGTTAAATTAAATATTTGAATCAAGATATTGAAAAGTTAGAAATGATGTTCGTTGTCGAATAAAATATTCACATACAAACACAAATTAATCGCTATTATAACTTAATTGTATATTACAATCATCTTCATTTTCTGAAGAATAAGATTCAAATTCTGGGTCCTCATCCGATCCTTGACCCTCCTCCACCTGTCCTGATGAAATGTCAATATATTCGTTCGATGGATAGTTCAAAGGTTCATTACCATCATATGTGATAGATGCATTTATAAAATAAGCACATCCTAGAACGGTTCACTTTCATTTCTCTTTTCTCCTTTGCCATGTGATTCAAAAACACCTCTAGGTTTAACTTTGCAAACCGCCAACCAATCTGACTTATCTCATCATAAGTTGAGAAAAGGGACATAACACACCTGTTTGGCTTGTATAGTTAACACGAAAGGTTCAAATTATCGCAATCTTCTGCGGCTGTTGATTTCAGCAAGATTGTATCTGCTATGGACTTTTGTTCTAACATTTAGAGTCGGGTCAAACCAATCACATTTAAATATCACAGTTTGCTTGATTGGCAACGCAGGGTACTCAACTTTAAGTATCTCAACAATTTTACCGTAGTAATCCATAGCTTTGCCCTGTATGGAAACTCTACTATTTATTGTTGCCATACTATGTTCATGATATTCTGTATGAAATTTATATCCATTACAGAAATACATCGAATACGATTTAACAGTTCGCAAAGGTCCCTTATCAATAGCAGATAATAACTGGTTGTCCATTGGATTTTCTACGGCCTACATAAAAATCAATTATAATATCAATAAGTATAATGTTATTTGAACACGTAATTGTTATAATTCATATTGACTTATCTATGTAACTGGCAATTTACATATATCTCGAACCATCCTGCAAAGTGTCATCCAACCTCATTACTAACTTCATCCTGTGTGCTGTTGGAAATGATATCACATAACAATGCCTCGTATAATCTAATAACAGTATTATATATTTTAGTTATGAACAAGACAATATTTGAACCATTGTATGGTTATGATGTTTAACTTACTCCACGAAAGATTGAACCTCTTGACAATTCAATAAAATGTAAGTATGGATAGCCTCAATTTCTTGCTTTGTTAGCATTCTTCTTGTTGCACGTCCATATGCCCGCCTAGGAAATGTGAAAATAGATAAGTTACCTTTAGCATCAGTCGTTCGTCCCCCATCATCATTACGAGGAACTTTTCTTTCTCTGGTGTGAACATGTGGCCCAAAATAATGTCCACAAAATGTACTAGCTTCCTCCACCAAATACGCATTACATACGAAACCTTCAACTCTACCCTTGTTTTTGACATTTTTCTTCAAGTGATGCAAATACCTACATTACCACAACTATGGTTATTACAATTTAATTGTTAAAACATGTCGAAATTACATCAATTACAATAATTTGAATTTGAATGACCTCTCAAACGGATACATCCATCAATATTGAACTGGGCCAGCTAGTTGTGCCTCGTGTGGTAAATGCACGGGTAAATGCTCCATACATTCAAATAAGCTTGGAGGAAAAATTCATTCTAACTTGCACAATATTACTAGAACCTTCCTTCTAAAAATTTCCATTTCAATTAACTTGATTTCGGATGCAGTTAAACTTTTGAAGAACAAACTTATTTCTGTTATCACCTCCCAAACCTTAGTCGGTAACAACTCCCGAAATGCGATTGGAATTAGCCTTTGCATAAACTCGTGACAATCATGACTTTTTAAACCAAATAATTTGTACTTCCTTATATCAACACACCTTGCCAAGTTTGAAACATAGCCATTGGGAAACTTTACACCTTTCAACCATTCACACAATATTTCCCTTTGTTTTTTGTCCAAAGTGTAACATGCTTTTGGATATTTCCCGATGCGAGGATCCCGTTGTAACTCATTCCTTTTACAAATAAGTTGCAAATCAGCTCGTGATTTTACATTGTCTTTTGTCCTCCCTTCAATGTTTATGATGGTATTGAACAAATTGTCAAAAAAGTTTTTTTCAATATGCATCACATCTAGAATATGACATATCAAATTCGTTTGCCAATACGGCAAATCCTAGAATATGCTTCGTTTTCTCCAGCCAAAGTTTTTACTGATGGTTGTGTTAACTTCATCAGCTTCAAATTCTGTTATTTTCAACAAGCCTAATTCATCAACTTCCTTCAAAATCGCTTCACCAGCTTTGTAAGGGGGAGGAGGTGTTTTTACCATCTTATTCTTCGTGAACTTTTGTTTATTGCATCGAAAAGGATGATCTGCAGGGAGAAATTTTCTATGATTGTCAAACCAACGCACTTTGCCCCCGTTTGGAAGATAAAAGGCATCAGAATCGTTGCCACAATAGGACAATCCAGTTTTCTTGCTGTGCCCCATCCAGACAACATGGAATATAGCAAAAAATCACTAATAGTCCACATCAATGCCACTCTCAACACAAAATTCTGCTTCTTAGACACATCATATGTATGAATACCATATGCCCAAAGATGCTACAATTCTAATATCAATGGTTGTAAGTAAACATTGATTTTATGCTTCAGATTTGAAGGCCCTGGCACAATCACTGTCAAGAACATATATGTGTCCTTCATACACATCCATGGAGGCAAATTATATGGCGTTATTATGAGTGGCCAAGATGAATATTGCTGACCGGATTGACCAAAAGGTTGGAAACCATCCGTCGACAATCCTAACCTTACATTTCGACTTTCTGCTGTGAAATCAAGATGGGTGTCATTGAAATGTTTCCATGCTAATGCATTTGAAGGATGACTCATTATTCCATCTTCCTGTTCGTGTTCACGATGCCATCTCATGTGCGATGCAGTTACATTAGAAATATAGAGTCTTTGAAGTCTCGGAGTTAGAGGGAAATAGTACATCCGCTTCCAGGGTACTAATTTCTGTTTCATTGAACGCTTTCTAGGCTTGAACCTTGGTTGACCATAAAATTTGCAATCCTCTAATTTGACATCATCTCCCCAATATAACATGCACCCCAATTTGCAACAATCAATATTCTCCACAGGCAAACCAAGACCCCAAATAAGTTTTTTCATATAGTAAAAACTATCAACCATTGTATGATCAGGAGGCAATGATTCATTATACCACTCTAGAATTTTATCAAAACTTCAGTCTGATATATAACCTTCAGATTTGATGTTCAATATTCGCGCAATTGAAGACACTTGGGTTATTGTCTCACAATTTGGCCATCACTCTTGGTCTGCTGACTGAAGCAAGTCAAAAAACTGTTTTGCCTGTGGGTTAGGATCTTTTTCAAGATTTTCCATATTGTGCTCAAAGGTATTACGACTTGCATCATATGCCATTTGCATGTACGAATTTTCAGTCTCATCTAAATAATTTGTCCGATATCCAAGTCCCCCTTTAAACTCATTGAAGTTGACAGATGATTCTGCTTGATTACCCCTTGAGGTGCTACAAATGCTGGGTTCCCTATGTCATGTCCACTTAAAATAATTGGGGACAAACCCCTTTCTCAGCATATGCCCATTAAGTTCATCACTCGGAAGGAAACATTTGTGTTTGCACTTTCTCCATGGACATCTGATCTTCGGCCCATTTATATATGCAGGTTGAGAACATACATAATCAATGAAAGCTTCAACTCTGGCAACAAATTCAGGATTAATGTAACTATCAGGAGTTAGTCGTCTATACATCTAAGATCTATCAACATAACTCATATCTGAAAAACTGTTAATTTTGTACAGTGAATCATATGTTAGTATCATTCATGTCCTACAAACAACACTAGACATCTACGATAAGACTTCTGACTCGGCACAACAAGTTTTGGTTGTGACTCCTAAGCTCATCGTATTTTGCACCGATAAGACTCACAGGACCAAACTTAACAGATTTTAGGTTACAGTTTATGGGTTCACATCTAAATAATAAACATATATTAAAACTCTCACATATATGTTTATAGTCAAACATATATATGAGCAGATATTTTCAATAATTAAACGTCATATATTAACTATTTAGCACTGCAAAATATAATAAGTATTCATCAATATATGCAATATTGTAATTCATTGTTGAAACATATAGCTACTTTTCAAAATAATGTGTGTTTAAATTTGCAAATGAGAAGTAAAGAGAAGCTAATAATGACGGATTAAGAATCAACCCAATAACATATTGACAATTTAAGGTCATTGGAAATTCACACCATATAAGACACACTCATCCTATATGACCACAATGATAACCCAAAGTTCATTCGATAAACACATTCCCAAATTAAACGTAGTTCAACATAAATTATCACTAACACTAATTCACTAACCTCAACCGAAATGTAGACGGATCTTCCTGAAGTACGTGAACAAGATGATAATGACAGAGCAATAATGGAAAATATAGAAACTGCAACAAATGCCATTACAATGTGTGAAAATGCATTCTTCACATTGTTAAACCATAAACGAAATGAATGTCACTTTAATACCTGCTAAAGCTTCTCTTTAATCTCGCGCCAAATGAATATACTAGAATGTGTGCAAGCTCCTACAACCAATAAAAAATTCGTTGACAGGTCAGCAAGTGGGAAATATAACAAATAATTTGCCGTAAAATATTATAATCAATCAAGGTCATTAGGGTGTATTGTATTAATTCAATCATCATTTAATACTAAGGAGCTCTTGTTCTAATTTAAAAACGGTGATGTCACATTTTACGCCGACCCTATTTAAATTTTGGCAGAGTTTCCCCTATAAAATGGGCATCCCCCTTTTGGAAGAAGGGTTAATCTTGCAACAAGCAATACACTTCTATATCGACCAGTAATCACAACTCATATTGAGTCTACATACTATGTCTATTCTCAATTCAATCCACATTGACATGTCATGTATCAAGAATTAAGGATGTGATCATAACAAAGATCAAACAGTAGTTGATTATGCAATTTTTGTTATTTGTAATAAAGTAGCTTATTACAAGGCAGCCTAACATTCCATCTTTACTTTACTTTTATTTTAATTTCTTATTTTTTAGTTTTCTACTAATGTTCATTTAACTTGTTTTATATGTTCTTTTGTCATATTTTCTTGGATTTTACCTCATCAATTTAGCACCAACTAGGAGAGATTTATTAACCTTAGTTATCTTTCATGATTTCTTTTATATTCTTACTTGTCTACCATTGAGGATAATATCATGAATAAAAGTGGGGGATAAATTGATAATAATCAAATTTTCTTTATTTTGATGTTAAACTAACAATTTTTTTAATTTTATGTTATAACTAACAATTTTTTTGAAGTTGTATGTTTCTACATGTTACATTTAAATTTTTATGTTTTTAGATTTTTTTGTTATATTTCCAATCACATTGGTTATTTTAGGTTGATAGCATAAATTTATACATAATGCTTAGTTTAGATTGGATGTTAAAAGTTAGATGCATAATATAATTAAATGATTACTATACTAACTTGATTTTATGATCAATAAGAAACCAAATCCATTAGGTCATGATGCTTTGATTTGATTTAAGTTACCATGTCAGGAATTAAGCCAATGTGCCAAAATTGTTTTCTTTTTAATATAGATATCTTCTTTGATTTTGGACTCCTATAACTTGCATTTCATCTCTTTAAGTGTATATGTAAGATGTGTGCAGACATTAAAATAACTAAGACACTTAGGATTTACAATTGAGCCAAATTTCCCACCTTTTCTACAATGATCAATTAGTGTACCCTTTAAGCCTTGTATAAGATTTTAGACTTTTCTTTATTCCTTTTTCCTAAAGAACTTTGAGTTTATAAAGCAAAAAAATTAATTGAATCCCAATCCATGATTAAAAGATCTTTTTACTTATGATTTAGTGCTTGTGGATACAGTATGTAAACAAACAAGTGTTGGGGAGATGGTGATGTGTATAGAAAACTAAAAGAGAGTATATGGTTGTAGTTAAGACTACTAAAGAAGTACTATGACTTATGGGACAAATTCAGGAAATGGGTATATGATGTAATTCAAATGCATTGTGGTAGTCAAACTGTTCTTTTCTAGGGTTGATTAAATATCTGGACGTACGTCTTAACACAATCACGACATGTGCATCTAATAGAAAAACATGAAGGGTGATAATTTTTTGGACACGTTCAACTATAACATGATATGAGAATATTATGCTCTCAATGCAAAATTTAAAATTTTTTTGTCTAATATCTAATAAGAGTTTGGTAAATTCCATATACAAATAATAAATTCAATATGTGAATATGGTAAATGAAAATGTAATACCTATGCCTAATAATGATCCCTTTTCTGTAGTTGATAACTTTTCGGTGGAGTTACTTTTAGTTTGCTGGGAAGTAGAAACTGGATAGGCTGTTGACTTATGAAAACTAGTTTCGAATAGGCTTCACTTTTGCCCATATGCTACTCCTTGCCACTAACTAGAGGATGAACATTCCGATCATTCTTTACCTAAATTCAAATCTAAGTGTTATTCATGTGTTGAGAAATTAATTAATGACGTACGTAAAGAGACGTGATGATCATATAAAATCAATGCCAACATACACATTTCAATTTTCCAGAAAAAAACGTGGCACTTAGGAAAGGAAGAGTCCAGAGGAGAACACGCTAGCTGCAAAACACAGAGTAGAGGAAAGAAAGCTTAGCAGATAAGAACTTCATCAGACAAACACAAAGAAACAAAGAAATAATTAATTTTACAATGAATATAGACAATCCAAAGTCATTGAACACGCACGGTAAAGGAAAAAATTCATTCTAAAAAAACCCATCGTCATTGAAGATAGAGAGAGAGAAGAGGTAAATACCTATCCGTTAACCACTGGAGAGCCTCGGAGAAGACAAGGCTTGTCACCGGAGACACAGTAGCTCCACGGAGGACACGCAATTGACGGTGGACGGAGCAGATCTGGAGGAGCAAGAGGAAGCAGGGGCACGCGTAGGTTTGGGTGGGGGG
>JAOTAX010000006.1:28824840-28838970 GCA_025629825.1 Erythroxylum guanchezii
GAGGAGGGGACGGTTGGGTGCTTTTAACCTAACCAAAACGATGTCGTTTTGGACATGAACGCTTTAACTTATTAACTAAAATGATGTCATATGGTTACATTTCAAAACGACATCATTTACATATAAAGTTCTAGCCTGACGACGCACAATTGCCGACCTCATTACCGACGGAATATTTCGTCGGTACATTTTCCTTTATTTTTCTCGCCTTTTTCATTTTTCAGACTACTTCACCAACGTAAGAAATATTTCCGTTGGTAATTGGCTACGTTTTCATTTCCATCGTTATTTTTCCATCTATATTTTATATATTTCTTGTAGTGAAAGATACCTTTTAATTATATTTGTTTAGTAGTTAAATTATAATTTTAAATAATTGTATTTAAATAAAATTTTGGTGATTATCGTTTATTTTAGACTATAATAATTTATTTTTAAAATTGACAACAAATTGATTAAAAACTTAAGAGGAAAGTACAACAAACCAAAGGCAAAGCCCAAAATAAGAGTTCATAAGGCTATTGCAGAACCTCTACAAAACCAACATAAGTGTAATACAAGGCTTTGAATTAGATAGCACAAGAATTTTATTATTGACAAAAGTATACAAGGCTCTAAACAAGAACACTACTACAAAACCAAGATTAGTTAAGTAATACAGGTTTTTTTAGGCAAGCTCCAATCCATTAATGTTCCCTAAATTCAGACAAGCTCTATCTAGCTACCAATTCAGCATTGGAAGCCTAAGAGTTAAGAAAATAAAGGAAGGATTAAGGGACGTTCTATTTAGCTGTCATGTATTTACGTGTATTTGTATGGATTTCATTGGCTTTAGTAACTTCTCTAATCCATTTGAAGGCGCTTTAACATAAGGTTTGGATTTTGTATTTAGCAATTTTGAAAAAGCCTTAATTTTCTTTCCTTCCATATGGCTTAGATAAAATAAATGAAGGCTAGATTGAAGATTTTTTTAGTCTCCTTTACATTAGAATCTGACTATTTCAAACTAATCCACCATCTTTAGCTAAGTAACCTTTTTATTGTAGAGTTTAAATAAGACCTAATTTTGGTTCCAAAGTGGTAAGGAATAGTGGTAATTAAAGAACAGGTGCTTTAAAGTCTTAGGTTTCTAGCACATAACTTGCAACATAAAGTCAGAGGGAGGAATTACATTTGAGTCTATCCATAGTTTTTAGCGTATGTTTAATAACTAACCATAAAGTAAATAAGGCCTTAGGTAAGCTATTATTGAACCATACTAGGTTTTTTAAAGCAAATTTTTGTAAAGGGCCGGGCTTAAATAACAGGAGATATGATTTTTTTAGTAAAGCTTTTGGAGCTACACTTTTCTAGGTGGTGGTGTACTTAACATTTGTCTTAGGTTTATAGGTAGGTCCTGATGTTACAATAGATGTAAAACCTCTATGCTTACTTAATTAATCTTTCGTTGAGATGATCTTTTTGACTTTTTCCTACTCTAATATTGTATCCTTAAATATATTGAATATAAATTTGTGGAGAGGACTTTGGTTATTACAAATATCATAACAAAACCATATTCCATTTTCTTTTCATAAAAGATAATATTTATTAATTTTAGCTTATGATTGAGAGTCCAAAAAGTTTCTTATTTATCTTTATTTTTTCAAAAGGTGTTACCTTTCAGAAATTAAGTATACATTTATTTAACCCAAAATGACTTTTGATCTGAGAATAGTTTCCAAACTTTCTCGAAAAATGGCACTTTGTTTGCGCTTTAATGAAGGTAATGCCAAGTCCCCCTTCCCCTTTAGGCATACAAATTTTAGCCTTTCGACTTATGCTTCAGTAGCATTGTTCACATCCTTTATCCATAGGAAATTCTTTAGAATATCCTCTATAGGTTTACTAGGTTTTGAGGGATAAGTAAGTGTGAAATCTAGTACATATGGAGATTATTAAACATTGAAATGATTAATTATAATCTACTATAAAGGAAAATATTTTGTTATTATAGTTACTTGTTATTATGTGTATAAAATAAAAAGGTTGAAAATCCTTAAAAATTAGTCTTTTTGTAGTAATAGGATAGCAATGTATGTAAATTAATGTTCTTAATACTTGAGGTTTGAAATTGATGAGAGTTGGTCAATCCAACCAAATGATCTAGCTTATACATATAGGTTGCTTTTATTCTAATTGACTAAGTGTCATGATAGCTTATTCAAAGTAAATAAGGAGTCCAAGATTGTCTTAATAGATTATATGTTAGCTCCACATATTAGTAATAGATCATTTATAAATAAAAGGTTGAATAATCTTAATTTCTAGCACCTGTAGCTATATTTAAATTTATTGACTTAGTTCAATATTGTGAGTTTTGGAAATAGCCTTTCTACTAGTTAGGAGTAAAGTTGTGTACTACTAGACTTCCCCAAACTCAACACTTTAGCGAGATTTATACTAAGTGTTGTTGTTGTTGTTGTTCAATATTGTGAGTTATAAGCATTGTCAACACTTCAATTCAGATTGTGAAGAGGTAGGGAGTAAAGGTTCCTTTATCTTAGGCCTTTAGCTCTATTATGATGCATTACTTCAAACACTTGGTGATGAGAAGCAAAACCAAACGCTTCTAAGGATTCAATAAAGAACTTCCAGCTTATAGAATCAAAAGCTTATTGAAAGTCAATTTTCATAAAACAACTTTTGATTGTTTTCTTCTTAGGATAGCTCTTGAAAAATTATTGTACCACAAGTACATTGTTATCTATATTTATCACTTGTGTAAAGGCACTTTGAGTAGGATTGACAATGCTATTCAAGATTGCTTTCAATATGATATCCATTAATTTAGAAACTATTTTAATAAGATATTACAATAAGAAATATAAAAATAACTTTACGTTGAAAATATAATTTTTAGGAATGAGATAACACAGATTTTGTTCATTTCTCTAAACATTTCTCCTTTTAGAAATAATTTTTAGAATAACCTTTGCTACTTTATTGCCAATCAAATTCCATGATTTCTACAAAAAAGAGCAATAAGCCTATCACAGCTTAGTGCCTTACTAACATTTATACTAAAAAGAGCCTTTTCAATATTAGATTTGGTGAAAGATTTATTAAGGAGCTCAATCTATTATTGGATAGAGAGGGAGAAATAAAAGATTTGATGATCTACATAGAAGAGAAAGTGTTAGAAGAGTTACCAAGTGTACTCTTGAAATAGTTATATGTCATGGTTAGCATATCACATAATTCCAGATGGTTACACCATTTGAATATGTCAAATTTAATATTTTGTTGGCATTTCTTCTAGGTATAATAGCATTGCGGAAGTCTTTGGAGTTTGTTCTCCATTATTGAGTCATTAGTCATAGATTTCTACTTTAAAAGATAATTGTGAGCCTCTAGAGCTTGAATATATTATGTCAAGTCTATTTTTCCTTTTAACTTTAAGGAATAATTTCCTAGTTTGTAGTAGAGATCATTATGAGAAAAGTGTAAAGCATTCTTTTCTTTAAAAACTATTGTTCTAGTATTGCTCAAATGTTTGTTGTTAAGATTCTTTAATTCTTCTTTCAAAGTTTGTAGTTTTCTTATACATTTAAAAGCCTTAAACATTTCAAAAATTTTTAAAATTCCTTTTAAGACTATATGCTCAAAACCTTCTACGTTGGTCAAGTAGTTGTTGAATTTGAAAGGAGTTTTCAAAGAACCCTAGCAGTTTGAAGAAGGATCTTTATTAGGCAATGATTTGAATTGAGAGGATTATCAAAGTGGGCTTTGCTTTTAGAAAAGCTAGACATCTAGATGGAGTTCACTAATGCTCTATCAAAGTTTATTTTTTCTTGTAATCCATTTACCATCTTATATATTGCTCCAATTGTAGAGATGACTATCATAATTTATACATGATAATCTCATGTTATTAAAAAATTTGATAAAATCCTCAATAAAATGTTTAAGGTTAATTTTGGTTCCTTCTAACTCTTGGATAAAGAGTATGCTATTAAGATCACCTAACACTAACCAGGGAGTATGGACAGTGGGTTGGAGTTCTTTAGGTCTTTGCAAAGAGTGATTCTTTGAAAAGCGAGGTTAATATCATGCACAAATGTAATTTTATTACATATAGGGTCATGAAATATGTTGACAATCAAGTGAACATAATGGTCAGCAAGGCTTGTTTGAAGCACTTTCACCATAAAAAATCATATTATTCTTCCACTATAGTGTATATGATGATTAGAGATAACAATATAATTCTTTCCAAAAAAACCATGTACCTTTACTTAGGATGTTGGACTTAATTCTAGTCTTCAAAAGCCTTACTAAAAAAAGGATTTTCAGAATGCAAGTAATCATAGGTATCCTATTGCCTTTAAGGGTGGTTCAAGGCCCTTATTCTAAGATATGATGGTCACGATGAAGAAGTTGGCATAAGGGACCCCTTTTCTTAGGTTTTTCAATAAGTCTCTTTTTGATTGTCAAATCAAAGTCTTCACCTTAGGTTAAGGCTTTTACAACACTTTCTTTCTTATTAGTAGTGCTAATCTTTGGCTATGAACCTCCATATTGTTTAAAATACTAGAGTTAGACTGATGGCTTCACAGGTTGAGTCTTGTTTCTTTAAGGGATGAGTTTTTAGTGTTAGTTATTTAGGCACATCCTAAGGAATATGATTCATGACTTCTAACAGCTTGAATGTATCAGAGTTCATCTAAGAAGTGTTGGATGCTCATCGAATTATCAACTGGAGTTGCTCCAACCTCTTTATGGGAACCATTGTCACCCCAATAGCCTCATAAGCCTAAAGATTCCTTACAATCAGTGTTATTACTTCATTGCAATAACCAATAACAAACACCTTTCCAACTAGTTTCTATAACTTCTTTTTGAGGTTCAAATGATTAGCATCAATAACTAAATAAGATTCTAGATTCAATCAATTCCTTTATCTTCATTTAGCTTTTTAATCTTGTAAATCTATCTACAACTCAACCTTAAGATATATCTTTACACAACATATTCTTCTAAGGCCAGTAGTGTTCTTATCTAAGCATAATGATTTGCCTAGAGAATTTGTCAAATAGCTCAGGTCAATGATCAACTAATATTCTAAAGGATATTGTGAAAGTTGATACAAATTGGAATGTGTCTCATGCTTTGCTTATTAAGGGGCATACCTAATTTCTATCTTGGGAGAAGAGGAGGTCTCCTATTGATATACGATGGCCCTAACTCTAAATCCCTCATCATGCTTGTGTCACAACTGAATTTAAATAAGAAGTCCTCTTCACTTAAAAGGGTCCTCTCAAGCCCCTTTTTAGAAATCCAAATTTAGTTTAGGCTTGTATTTGAGAAAAATATGGTCTTTTGTCAATAAAGTAACTAATAAGAGTGGTTGACCACCTAATTATACCTATTTCCAATATCTCAACTAGAGGAGAAATGAAAAAAAAGGGTTATATTCTTGAAGCTTAAGGGATGAACCCGGACTTTTCAAGAGGAGAATGATCTTTTATGACTTAGTCCCATGATTTCTTAGGAGCTGATTAATAAAGATCGCATCTTTGTAAGCAAAAAAAAGAAGATCTAGAGGAGCCAATAAAAGCTATAGTCAAAGAAGAAGAGAGCAGGAGAAGAAAATTTGTAGAAGTAGAAAAATAAGGAATAAAAGATGTGAAAGGAATTTGACAAAAGAGAACAGTAGTAGTTGCCTAAGCCATTACTAAAGGAGCACCAACATCTAAGGAAAGAGAAAATAAGGAGACAAGGATTGTGAAGAGATTAGGAGGATGTTGTATTGTTGAAGATGAAACTTTTAATTGTTAAAGAAATGGAAGAAAATTAGGGGGAGAGATTGGAAACATAGAAAAAGCTTTAAATGAGTTGTTGAAATTAAGAAAAAAAGACAATTTCTTTGTAGAAAGGTAAAGGAAAACAAACTCAAAAACTTTAAGAATGAGAGTAAGTTCTATTTCAAAAAAAAGAAAATCAGAAAATAATTTTAAATAGGAAAGGTCCTGTCTATAAACATTAATCAACTAAAATTAGTAAAACAAAAATTTGACCAAAAGAGAAAATAAGGAAAAACAAAAGATAAGTGCATCTAGACAAAATTATAAAGGGAGAATGAAGAAATTCTTTCATCAAATCATAAAATTACATACTCAAAAAAATGAAAAAGTGATTTATTTTGATAATCATTAACTTTTATTGTTTAAATTCAATTACAAAGTTTTTTTTAATAAAGGCACGTTTTAATTGTGATATTAACCCAGTGATTATTATCCAATTACGTAACGGAATATAACAAAATATGGTAAATTTTACTGGTTATCTCATTCTAGTCATTAATCTGACGCCTCATGATTACGTGTATTTGGTTCATTGTTTGATGTAATGAGCAAGACGAGAGTTAGAATAAGCATTTCTAGTGAACTCTTTTCTTTTTCAGCAATCTCTGAGTCTGAGATGAACTTATTAAAGGCTTCTTCCACATCCGAAATTCTTGTGACGGATCTGGAATACAAATACAAATTGTGGAAGATTAATTGGGATTATCAGATTATATATGTCTCTTGTAGTCTTAATCAACCATTTACCTCTACTACTGCACAAGATTACTTACTATATGTCTAACTACAATGATGGATGAGCCATCATACACATGGTCCAAACTTGAAAGTATAGGCAAAGCTAAAGACTCATCATTTTAATTCTCTCACATGTGTCTCCCAAAGAGCAAGCCCTCACTTTTATTCATCATTATTATTTCTTTTCTTCGGTTTCTGGACAGTAGATTTAAGCTGTAAGTCAAATTTTGGTAGTTCTATACTATAAATACCCACATTTCCTACACATCTCCAACCATTACTTAAAAAGTTTCAAACAGCAATTCACAACCTCCACCAACCAACTCCTTCATAGATTGTTTTCTTTACCTTTTGCACCGATCCGACGGTCTGAACCACAATGGTCTCGGAGGTGAACTTATCGAAAAACGTGTGCGTGATTGGTGCAGGACCGTCGGGTCTGGTGGCAGCAAGAGAGCTGAGGAAAGAAGGTCATAGCGTGGTCGTCTTGGAGCAAAAACACGATGTTGGTGGGCAATGGTTGTATGACCCTAATGTGGAGGAAGAAGATCCTTTAGGAAAAAACAAGTTTCTGGAAGTGCATAGTAGTATTTATGAATCTCTTAGGTTGGTGTCTCCAAGAGAGATCATGGGTTACACTGATTTTCCGTTTTTGGTCAAGAAAGGAAGAGACATGAGGAGGTTTCCTGGTCATACGGAGCTCTGGTTGTATCTCAAGGACTTCACCGATCAATTTGGTCTAAGAGAGATGATTAGGTTTAATACAAGGGTTGAGTATGTGGGAATGCTGGACTATGAGGAGTTTGGTAATGGATTGAAATGGATTGTGAAGAGTAAAGAGAAGAAGCGTGAAAAGATGGTGGAAGAGGTGTTTGATGCTGTGGTTGTTGCTACTGGTCATTACTCACATCCTAGGTTGCCCGCCATTAAAGGTGTGTGTGAAAAAGAAAATTGCTTTCTGAATGTCAGGTCAAAAGAGATTCTGTCAAAAGTGGTTTTTGACACTGAAAAGGAAAAGATAAGTCTATTCATTAATTGTCTTCACGCTCGTGTCATATCAAGTTACAGTGGAAATAGAAGATCTCACCAATTAAGAATACACATTTATAACCATAGTACAAGTACTACATTTTCCTGATTTGTTCCGTGATGTTGTTTCATGTATCTGCTTAAGGAATGAGTACATGGAAGAGGAAGCATATGCATAGCCATGTTTACAGAGTTCCAGAGCCATTTCGGGACGAGGTAGTACCAGGGTTTTCAATAGTTAATGTATAGAACTAGAACCTTCATTTTTGTTCATTTACTTGTATTTTTAGTCTGTCTACATATCTATGCTAAGTGCTAACAAACTTTAATCTGGAAAATACTTGCTTAGCTTTCCCTTAAATGATATAGCAAATCAGCTATGATTTTTTTTTTAAATTTCGTGCATTCTTTGAAATGGTTGCTTAAAATATAAGTTTTCTTAATTAATAATCATCCAACAATGGAGATATATAACCTTAATTATGTGCTTAGGTAAATAAAATATGATCCCTACTGTCTAGTTTTTTATTAACATGCAACCTGGTTATTGATTCCGCAGGTTGTTGTGATTGTTGGGAACTCAATGAGTGGACAAGATATATCGATGGAGCTGGTGGAAGTGGCAAAGGAAGTCCACCTGAGTACTAAATCCATCGACAATATTAGTGTGGGTTTATCTAAGGTCATTTCAAAACATAACAACTTATATCTTCATGCTCAGGTATTGCCATCGTCATTTCTATATTCAAAAATTGTTACTGTTTGGATCGGTATAGAAGGCTTTATAGAAGAAGAACTAAATTACTAACAATTTCAGCTAGTTCTTTTGGACTACTACCATCATACAAAAGAGTTGTGTTTTTCTTCACTTCAAACTTTCATGGACCACAAAGCATTCCTGACCAATCACCTTCTGTTTTTGTGGCTATGTCCAGATAGATTTCCTTGAAGAAGATGGACGGGTTATTTTTGTGGATGGTTCATGGGTTGATGCTGACACCATCTTGTACTGCACAGGGTAATTATTATCTGAACCCATTTAGTCAAAGGAAATTGTCTATTCTAACTATAAGATTTATGGGCAAATGAACCAAGAAACAATGTAGATAAAGTGACAAAATACTATTCACTTTGCTTTGTATCACTCATTTCCAATCCCAAAAAGTTGTTTGATTGGTTTATCATGACTTTTTCACTGTGTCAGGCTTTGGTGGGTCCTCGTACTTCCATTCGAGCTTGAAGAATATAGTAATGATAGTTTCTTTCGTAATTTCAATCGTTTTGTGTTGTAGGTATTCATACACATTCCCATTTCTTGACACCAAAGGAATAGTGGATGTGGATGATGATAGAGTGGGACCATTGTATGAGCACACATTCCCTCCAACTCTTGCTCCCTCCCTTTCTTTTGTAGGCATACCTAGAAAGGTAATTAGAGATATCATATGATTCTCTTCTATTCTACGTCATAAACATATGCCTGTACATACCTTCCATTTTAATTTGTTAGTTTGGTGGATGTTTCAGACATGTTCATAAAATTGACAATTAACTCAAAATTTTTCGATTGTTTTTGACTTGTGTGACTCATTTCTTAATAACATGTGGCCAATTATGCCATGCAGCTTATAGGGTTCCCTTTCTTTGAATCACAAGCAAAATGGATTGCCCAGCTTCTGTCTGGGAAAAGAAGTTTGCCACCAAGAGATGAGATGATGCAGTGGATTAAGGAGTTTTATAAGTCAAGGGATGCTGCTGGCATTCCAAAGCACAATACTCATGATATCGCCAATTTTGAGGTAAATATAAAATTGATAATGTACAATAACTCCTACCATTGGAAAGACTTCAAGTTATCTCCACTGCAATGTTAAGCAAAACTAAAGTCTGAGCACAATGGAATTGAATGCATAAACAAGAATTTGTTTGGAAATATGTGTGCAGTATTGTGACAGATACGGAGACCACGTCGGATTCCCGCACTTGGAAGAGTGGAGAAAGCAGCTGTGCTTGTCGGCTTTAGTGAATGCAGATGCCAACTTGGAGACTTATCGAGATTCTTGGGATGATGATGAGCTGCTTCAGGAGGCTCTTAAGAGTCCACATTTCACTCAACTTGGTGTTCAAGCCTTCCCCATCTAAAACCCTCTCTTTTAATTTGGTCTTATTGGGCCCGTTGCTTTTTGATTTGTTCTGGTTTTTTTTTTTTTTTCCAAACTTAGTAACATCGATGTCAATTGTTTTTCTACAAGAAGAAGAGGAAAGAAAGAATCTCCATATTGTAAAATGATCAAGGAAACAGAGATTAAAGCATTTTTTTCTTGTGTTTTTTTTCCCCTGTTCATTTTGACAAGCAAGCCGAAATGCGTTTAGCAAAGCAAATCCTCTTTTAAGCATTAGTAAGCCCTTTCTGGCTGATTACCACCCGAAAGAGCTCTAAATAGCTTCCAAAACCTCAAACTATTACATTCATCATAAATAAATATAACTTAACCCAAAGCTAACAACGAATTAACTTGGCACTTACATTACGATCAGCTTTAAATAAAATCCTTCCCTTCATTAGTAATTAAACTTTGAAAATTTGAATAATTGGTTTTCTAACTTTATAGTAATAAGTATGAAGGGCCAAATCAATCAGTATTACAGTGATGTGAATCCTCCCAATCTTATGTATCAGCAATAGTACGTGGAACTTGTTACAGATGAAAGGTTTGAATTAAGGATCCAGTTGGTATTTCTTTTTGAAAATTGTTGATAGTTAAAAGGGATGTGAATATAATTATTTTTGATAACATGTTTAATAGAAACCATATCTAATAATTATCAATTTAGAATGTCAGATATGAGGAAGAATGGGAGGGAGAAAATAGCCTTAATATATTAAAAGCACAAAGTATTATTTGGGAGTATAAAAAGTCTCACCAGTACACTAATTTAGTTCATGCAGGAAGGGGGCCATTGTGGTGAGCCTGTACTCTTTAAGTAATACCAGGGTACAATTTAATACTAACCGTGGCCCAACAAATACTTTAAAATATTATTATAATATTTAACAAATTTTTTATATAAATCTATTGAAATTCTGAAATATTAATATCATAAAATTTATTTGATCCATTTAAGACAGTAGGATTATTAAAAAAATTTATAAATCAAACAAAAATAAATATTTTATGACAAAAGCACGTAAGATATATTTAAGAAAAATAATATTAAAAAATAGTAATATAATTAGATATGACACAATTAAAATTTACCAAAGATATGACCTGTAATAAAAAAAACTTCAGCGTATTATGATACAGATAAAGAATTTCTTATAAAGAGATACTTGTAGTTCTCATAGGTCTTTTAACATTTTCCTCTTATTGTTAGTCTAAACTTTTAAATATGTATTACTTATATTTTACGATTTTAGCCTAAGTTTTTTTTCGCTATGTAACTTGATTATGATTATGATTATGATTACGAGTACGATTATGATTATGATTATAATTGTAATTATGATATTTATTATTATTACTTGCATTTATATTATTTATATTATTTTTCGTATTATTTAGTTTATTACTTATTTCGTATTTTATTTTCTAAGTATATTTTTTAATTTATTTATTCACGTGAGTTATTTAGAAACAGTCTCTCTACTAATTAGAAGTAAGATTGCGTACTATTAAATCTTTTTAGACCCTACATATTAGCAAAATTTTTATTAGATTGTTGTTATCATTGTCGTAATATTAAATTATTTAATGTATTATTATAACATCTTAAAATAAGTTTCAAATATAATTGAATGGTTAACTTATATCGAACCAACACTCACATGGAAGCACCTGAAAAGTATTCATAAATTACTTAAACCACCTTTAGTCACTAAAATAGATGAAGTCAACTATTATTAATGACATTTATTATACTAGTTTAGCAAAAGTAATTGGCCATATTATCAAGTTGTTTTTAAATTTTTTTCATTTTAAAATCTTTTAAGTGAAGTTTATTAATAAAACTAAAACAGATAGGTACATATTAAATTCTGAAAATTAAAAAAAAATATATTACAAAAGAAGAATATAGCAATTTACATTTTAAAAGTAATAAAATTTAAATTATTGAATAAAAATGGCTAAGAAATTGACAAACAGTGTCTTGATAATTATGCTTAAATACCTCGAAATTCCCCACTCTTTAGTCACTAATCAATCCATACACCGAACGCATTAATAAACTCAGCGTGTCAAATGTGCAAGACAATGAATTCCTTACTTCATTACCCAATTCAGTGTTAAATAAATTTGATAAACTGGGTGTGCCTCAGATTTCGTAAGTCAAACACAAACATCGAGGCCAATAAGGACCAACTTCGATTATTGCAAGGATCTTTCCGAATCTATGTTAGGCTTGTTGTGGCAAGAACTAGGAAGTGCAGTAGGCAGCCTCCGAGTTGCGCATCTGCTTGTGGGAATATAGGAACAAAATGTCAGGAAGTTTGGTTTTAATAAAAGGTGTTACAATGATATATGAACTTCGCAAGACATTCTAGTATGGCTAGTGTCTAAAAGAATTTAAGACAAGAGGTGAGTGGAGAGGGTAATGCTTGTAAATGTGTTTCTAGGATTGGTTTGTAATTGGTAAAAGTACATTCATTCCAGTTGCATGAAGCATAAGATCATTACAAAGTGTCTTCCTATAAGATATTTGTCACTTACCAAACTAGAAATTGTTGAGAAAATTGAATAATTTTTTCCTCTAAGATAAACAACTAGTGAAGTGAACCGATTTAGTAATACCCAAGAAAGATCACAATAACCTCCTAGATAGTATTACCATTCCATGTAAAGTCCTAGGAAAGGGCGGAGGGGTCACAAACGGTCCCACTTAAAACCCGACCTCCTAGACAGAAATTACATGCACGGTGTATTTATCACAACCTAATCTGTATACACACACGAATAGTAAATACACCCAAATAAATTGAACACAATACTACAATTATACCTGACAAATAATATTGAATACTATACTATAACTTGAAAGAAACAAGACAATAAATACGGAATAAAAGAAATAAGGAAAGAACGCATCTGGAAAATTTGATAACGGAGTTCGGCCAATTGTGCCTACGTCTTCGGAGCACCACTCAAATGGCCTACTTTTATTTAATGTGGGAGAAGAGATACAAATTTAGGATGATTACAATAGGAAGGGAGAGTTCCTTTTTATAACTACATAAACTCACGATGTGGGATAGATGAAAAAGGTGCCAAATAGTAACAAATCTCCACCTTGGCACAATATCTTATCCCACTAAATATAAATCTCCCAATTAAACAAATAATAAAAGCAGTCTTTATGGTGCTTCCAAATTTACGCCGTCAGGCATCGACTCAAATGTGCAGGATAGTGACCAAGTCTAAACAATGTTCAAACTTGGCTCTTATAACCACCTTGGTCAGCATATCTGCAGGATTTTCTGTAGTCCAAATCTTCTGAATAAGTATCTCCTCTTCTTCCAGAATTTCCCGCACAAAGTGATAGTGAACATCAATGTGCTTTGTCCTTGCATGAAAGATATCTGCAGGATTTTCTGTAGTCCAAATCTTCTGAATAAGTATCTCCTCTTCTTCCAGAATTTCCCGCACAAAGTGATAGTGAACATTAATGTGCTTCGTCCTTGCATGAAAGGCTTGATTCTTTGTTAAATAAATAGCACTCTGGCTGTCAGAATATACCTCAAGTTGTTTCTGACCAACTCTCAAGTCTTTAAGCAACCCATGAAGCCAAATTGCCTCTTTCACAACTTCTATAATAGCCAAATACTCTACCTCTGTTGTAGACAAAGCCACCGTTGACTGCAAAGTAGACTTTCAACTAACTGGCGCCTTCGTTAAAGTGAACAAATAGCCAATTGTAGACCGTTGCTTATCTAAGTCACCTATATATACAGAATTGCAATATCCAACTACGCGTTGACCAAGTAATTCATCTTGCTCAACTGCCAAACCAACATCTACGGTATCTTGGATATACCATAGAATCCATTTCACAACTTGCCAATGAACTTTACCCAGATCATGCATGTACTTGCTTACAACACTAATAGCCTGTGAAATATCTAATCTTGTACGCACCATTGCATACATCAAGCTTCCAACTACATTAGCATATGGGACTTTTGCCATGTATTCTCGCTCTTCATATGACTTTGGAGATAACTGGCTACTTAGTTTCTGTTGGACCCCGAACTTTTCTTGAAAGTTAAAACTATTAAATGAGGAATTGTTGATGATTATTCATGTGTAGAGAAAAGAAGAATTCTTGAATTTGAAATGAGGTAAGAAATGATTTAGATACAAGATAGGTTATATGTGAAATGTTGGAAGTTAAAATGTTAAGTCAAAATGACTTTACGTGATTAATAATTTTGATAACAAACAAAAAGAGGATAAATGAAAAGCAGACGGAGAATAATTCAGTAAGAAAAACAGACGGAAGATATCGCAGAAAATCAGAC
>JAOTAX010000006.1:28846620-28857363 GCA_025629825.1 Erythroxylum guanchezii
CTATAACATAATACATATACAAAAACACTCATTGAATTTCATTTACTATTTCTAATTTCCACTAAAAATTCGGGGTCTAACAGAAATAAAAGAATTCATATTTTATATCTTCCTTTTATCTCTAATGAAATCATTTTGTAATTCACATTAAATGATATACTCTCTATCTGATCTTGGGACGTAATTGTCATGTTTTGATCATTCTGATTCAGAACTACCTCTTCTTTGGTATGTGTTACGACTCAAAAAATGCTTGTATCCATGTAGCCTTTAATAATATCCTTTTATAATAAAAACTAAAGTTTTGGGATATACATAATTACTTACATGATCGCGTAAGTGACTGTGTATCTCCAAAAACACCTCAATTCTTGATTTGACATGTGCATAATGACTTACACAAGAAATATACAAGGGCATGTAACTCTACACAGACAAGAATTATGTTGTTGAAGCTACACGCATTTATAGCGATTATGTATACAATTGCTCTAATTCTTCCATTCCATGTCACAATTTCACTAAAATACATCTCCTCTTAGTCTATGAAGGTAGTTATCACCTACAAATACACTTAAAGAAAAATAAGTACCAAAATATCATAAAATCATTAAATAATCAAGCAAAACACTCTAACTAGGGTATACAAATATAGTTAATTAATTGTTTATCAAATATCCCTACACTTAAGCTTTTGCTTGATCTAAATCATCAAACTTATAAACATTCATCCTTATTAACCTCAATCTGTCCATCCACACTCCAAATCATCATATCATATCAATCAAATTAACATACAATTTGATTCAAGTCATTATAAAACCCTTCATAAGTTAATACCAAAAGCAATTACATAGATAATCTTTTTGAAATTGAGAGCACACATTTTTACACCCTCACCAAGGATTCACTCAATGCACTCAAATTGTTTAGGGCAAAAAATGTAAGAACTCTCAAATCAATGCACAAAAGGATGCTTAACCATAAGCTTGCAATAAAATTATATCTCCACCACTTATAAGTAAACTATCAACAAAAATCAAAAGAATTTAATACAAGGTTTTAATGAGGCTTAGGTTAGGATATGATAGGGATAACAAAAGTGGCGATAATATTGAAGGGAATTTACATAAACAAAATTACATGCAATATAGTTCTTTATAATATAGGTCCTTCACACCATAATTCCATTAGTACCATAACTTTAACACTTTTTTTATTACACTTATTATGCTCACAACATAATTTTTTTTCAAGCATTCATCATTTATCAACAATTAAAGAAATATTGGACCTTTCTAAATTTGAATTTTCAAGCAATCAAGTAAATGTAAACAACCTTCAGGGTTCAAAAATAATAAAAAGGCTTTCAAGAAAAATAAGGTAAAGGCTATTAATGTGGTTATAATCAATGAAAGGGCTAAGTCTCGAAAGCGGTTACTCCTACGAGATAAAAAAAAGGTAGGATAATAAACAAGAAAATAGGCTAAAACAAAGGTTGAATCTAAATGCCTTTATCATTTAAATGCTTCTAATTTAACAAATGTGATCTCAATATGAATAATAAAAGCAAGTTCCAGAATTATCCAACTACGTATGATAATACACGTAAAAGAATAAAAGAGCTTAAAATAATGTTGTATTTGATCTTAAGCTCAAAAGCTTACAAAAATGGTTTTGTGCGTAAATAATATGCAATTTTCATTCAAATTGATTATCTTAATGATTACTAAAGATATAACTTATAAAAGCAAGTTTATTCTAACTTGTATCGTTTTACATATTAATTCAATTCAATAATCAATAATGATCTAAAGTATTTTACATAGATTTTAACTAATTAGGGATATCAATTAATAAGATTTAATAAAAAAGATTATGATAAACTTAATACAATTGGAACACCTTCCCATACTTAAAATTGTGCATTGTCTTCAATGCATATAATTAAAGCATATAAAAATAAAATAGCAATAAAACATACAAAGTGACAAAGGATCAAAATTGGCACTGCCCTAAATAAGAAGAATTGAAAATTTTTGAATTAGATGAAGGGTCCATCCGATATTGGATATGATAGATGGATATTTAACTACATTTTTACACCCATATTTGATATATTTTGCTTGATATTTTATACTTTTATCGTACATTTAGTACTTAATTTTCTCCAAGTTTGTTTATAGGTTATCATTGCTTTCACAAATTCAAAGGAGAAGAATTCAGACGAAAACATGACATAGAAGGAAGATTCAATGCACAAAAGGAATACATGTTCGTGCATTTACCCATGCATTTCTCCCAGGCCATGTAGTTTTTGTAATTTTTAGAGATTTTGGTGATGCACGTCTATGCAATAGACCGTGCATTAGCCAAAACCCTATAATTATATATTTAAAGATGTAAACAGAGACTTGGGATGACAGTAGACATTATGAGGAGATTTCCAAATGTGATGTTCTTTCCCCAGGGGAGATTTTGGTCCATAGAAGTGAAAAACATGAAGGTTTCATCGAAAGATCCATCAAAATTTAAGATCAAGACTCTACATTGCGAGAATATTTGATATAAGACAATCAAGGATATTTAGAATTATGAACTCATTGTTTTCAATTTGTTTTTCTTTTAGTTTATGTTTGATTTCGTTTTTGATAATATGTAACTAAATGTCCAGTTAATATTTATGTTATATGAACCTTATGTTAATATTTTAATATGATTTGATTCTTTTATTAATGCAATTGGTTTGATTGATTGTTACAATCCAATTACTTGTTTTATTTATGTTATATTAATATGGAATATTATACCCTAATTTGATTTCATACGCAGCAATTGAGAAATCCTAGGGTAAATAGATCCATGGTAATTGGAAGGAGATTATTGCAACCCTAGAGATAGGATGACATAAATCTTCCAGATTATGGTGAAACTTAATATAGGGATGCATAAAACAGTAGCACAATCCTATAAATTTAACCTAGGTAATTCAGTTAGAAACCTTAGGATTAGTTATTAGTAGACTTAGGCTATGTTTGGTAGGGTGGTTAGTAATAGAATGGAATGGAATGGAATATTATTCCATTATTTGGGAGGAGGGTTTATAATAGAATGGAATGGAATAGGATGGAAGGGGAGAGTTTCACATTACATCCCATTCCATCCTGAACAATAAAAATAAGTTACCTCCAATTTGGGAGGAATAGGATGGAATGTAAAATGATAAACAACATTTCACTATATTACATTATGAAACCTTCTTCCAAACAACATTTCACTATATTACATTACCTTCTATCCCTCCCAAACAATAATTTTTTAATATTACATCCATTTACATTCCATTCCCTCAAAAACCTTACGTCAACCAAACATAGCCTTAAGGTCAGCTACTAGCATACCATAGAAGTCTCCATGGTCTAATAAATCAATAAAACAATTGCATAATAAAAAATCAATTTGATAAGGGTTTAGGGGGAATTGAAACCTAGATATTAATTCTTGATATCGATAATTTCCTAAGTGCTTTTTTAATTCTCCGTTCAATTTCATTACCTATTTTATTTTGCTTGCCTTAGTTTTAGTTTCTTTTCATTAAAAACCCAAAATCAATCCTTAGGCTAGATAATAGGAGAAGGGCAATTACTAGTATTCATCGTCCTCCTGAGACTGACCTATAGTTGTCGGTACTAGTTATAACTACATCGTGAACTTGTGATTATTACAATATTAATTGTCACAAAATAGATTAATCAAGTTTTTGGCACCGTTATCGGAGATGGTGATATTAGGAAAGCCTTAATGCTATTACTCTAGTCATTTTTATTTTATTTTGTTTTTTATTTTTATCTTTATTTTGTTTTATTTTAATTTTAATTTTGATTTTGATTTTGTATTTATTTTATTTTATTTTTGTATTATATTGTATTTGTGGCTTATTAGTTTAATTATCTTTTGAATTTCTTTACTTGATCTTGAATTTGTGGTCTATTATAGGAATTACGATTCAATGTCATAGCCATAATGCACAATGAAAGGATGGAGTGGACAATAATTTTATGGGAGCCATAATGTCTTCGCAAATTATGACATCACTATATAGGAGAGAGAGGTTTCATTACATATTTTTGGAGGCGCAATCAATATTTTGGCTATGTCGCGACATTAGCAGGAGTTATTAGTATAGTCGTGAATGTCGAGTGCCAACATATATATGAGAGTGATCGAGCATGTACAATCTACCTCAAGGTGTGTTATACAGGAATAGTTACAATTTAGAGTGGAGCAACTCTTATGCGTATGCATGGAACAATGACACTCTAGTTGGATTCTTACAGCACCAAATATCTCCAATTAACGAGCCAAATCTAGAAGGTATGATGGCTGACTTTATTTAAGAATCAATCATGAAGCATCAGGAAATAGAGGCTCGAATACAAATTATGGTGAATCAGAAGGACCAACTAGCATACATATTATATGATGAGATCCAAAGGAGTGTGGCTAGTCTTATTGAAATAGATTCTGAAGAACATAGAATGGCGATCACCCCTAGTAGCAAAAAAGAGTTCCCAATAATCGAAGAAATTCTTAGAGATAAATTAATGGAATTCATTGCCCAAATGAAAGCTAACCAATGTAAAGACAACTTACGGGTTGGCTTCATGAGTGGAGTGGCATTCCAAAAAGGGCTCCCTGAAGAAGAAGAAGAGGAAGAGGAAGAAAGTATTAGACATAAATTAATGAAGTACTTGGTTGAACTTAAAGCTAGCCGACGCAAATTCGAAGAAAGAA
Organism: Erythroxylum guanchezii; assembly: GCA_025629825.1. Taxonomy (NCBI): domain Eukaryota; kingdom Viridiplantae; phylum Streptophyta; class Magnoliopsida; order Malpighiales; family Erythroxylaceae; genus Erythroxylum; species Erythroxylum guanchezii. Next base: position 28,851,415 of record JAOTAX010000006.1, read on the forward strand.
CTTTTTTCACCCAAAATATCTTAAGCATAACGCAAAATATTATTTAAGCCTATTAACGAAGCAGAGTGAAGAAAAGGCAAGGGTTGGCTATATAAGTGGAGTTATATTCCAAGAAAAGCTTCTGGAAGAAGAAGAAGAAGTCTCTATCCAAGAAGAGAAAGTAGAGGAGTGGTAGAAGATAACTGAAGAAGATGAGCCAGAAATACCTGGTTGAACTTAAAGCTAGTTGATGTAAAATTGAAGAAATAACTTTTTTCATCTAAATATCTTAAGCATAACACAGAATACTATTTAAGCCTATTAACGAAGTAGAGTGAATACAAGGTAAGGGTTGGCTTCATAAGTGGAGTTATATTCTAAGAAAAGCTTTTGGAAGAAGAAGAAGTCTCCATCCAAGAAGAGAAAGTAGAGGAGTGGCAGAAGATAACTGAAGAAAATGAACCAAAAACCTTTGTCCAGGAAAAAGAAGAAGAAAAGTGAACAAAGATGGTTAAGGAAGAACTGATGGAGGAACCAAGTAAGGAAACTATTGATGAGGCATTGGTAGTAACCTTAAGTACAGAGGGTTCTCACTTCCTCGAAGACAAAATATTCGAGTTAGTAGACAATTTAAGGAGTTTTGTTATTCCCCCTTTTATTAACAATTTGTCTTTGAAAAAGGCATTATTGCCACTAATTGGTTTTAATAATTTAATACATTATGTCGTTTTGATTATCTTACAACATATGGCTTGTTTACAGGTTATGAAACTGATTTGTGGTCAAAAGGTGGAAGCAAGGTACTGATTATTGACCTAGCAGGAGGTTAATGTGTAGGTTGCATCGAACAAATGATGTTAAAGAAGCGTTGCATGGGAGGTAACCCATGAATCGGGATAATTTTATTTTATGCTATTTTATTTTCAATTTTCTTAGTTATGTTTGTTTTTGTTAATTTTATTTTCTTTTATCTTTTTATCCCTTTGTCGTTTATGTTTTGCAAGGATGTTAGTCTCATATTCGATGGATCCAAATCAAGAAATCGTCATATTTAGGAAAGTGCCAACTCAACCCTCTCACTCATTATACATGATAATATTGTGTACATTGAGGACAATGTAAAATTTTAAGGATGGGGAAGGGGTTAATGATTTTAATGATTTCCTTAAGCTTATTATAATCTTGATTATAATATTTTATGAGCTGATATCTTGAATTGGTTGAAATCTATCCATGAATACTATATTTCCTTATTGAATATTGATTTGAATTGGTGTGCAAAATGATGATGGTTAAAATAAAATTAGTTTTCTAAGTCATATTTTCGTAATCATTGAAATATTCAAGTTGAATGAAATTGTATATTATTTACTTACATATATGCCCTTTTTTCATGAGCTTTTGAGCCTAAAAGGCAAATTTTAAATTTTTTTAAAGATCTTGTTATTCTTTCATATGTGTGATATCATGTGTGGTAGGATAATTCTAGAACTTGCTTTTATTATGCATATTAAGACCATATTTTTTAAATTAGAAGCATTAATATGATAAAGGCACATAGAATCAACAACTTATTTTAGCCTATTTCTTTGAAAATTATCATACCCAACAATTTACCTTTCAGAATAACCAAGTTGAGCCTTAGCCTTTTTCATTGATTAAACCCACACATTAACCTTTATCCTATTTTTCTTTTAAATTTTTTTATTGTTTTGAACCTTGAAGGTTATTTACATTATTGACTTGTTGAGATTTGAAATTTAAAAAAGGTCCAATATTTCTTAAATTACGGTATTGAATTTTTAGTGTGAAAAAAAGAAAAGCATAAAAAAAGAAAAAAGAAAAATATATAGTACCTGTGTATATTCGTAAACAAGTCTTGAAATATATTGTGTAGTATATGTCCTTCACTTAAACCCATTTTATTAACCCAATCATACCTTACCTAAACCTCGTTACAATTGTATAAGACCTTTGGCTTGGTGTTTCTAGTTTATACATAAGTGGTGGAGATGTGAATTTATTGCGAGCATATGATAACAATTCTACTATGCATTGATTAAGAGTTTTAATAGTTTTCACCTAAAACACTTGAGTGCATTGAGTGAAATCTTGGTGAGTGTGTAAAGATATATGCTTTTTCTTTTTAATGTAAATGTTGATGTGATTACTGTTAATATTGCTTAGGGAGTTAATATTAGGACAACTTGACTCTAATTGTATGTTAATTTAATTCAATAGGATATGATGATGTATAGTATGAATGGATAGATTGAGATTGATGATGGATTGATGTTGTGGAATTTATAATTTTAAGTATGGTTTACTTGAGAATAAGCAAAAGCTTGAGTGTGGAGATGTTTGATAGATGGATATTTGACTATACTTTTACACCCACAGTTGATGTATTTTGCTTGATATTTTATACTTTTATTGTATATTTGGTACTTAATTTGGTTTAAGTTTGTTTATATGTTATAATTGCCTTCACGGACTTTAAGGGGAATAGTTCAGATGAAAACAAGACATAAAAGGAAGATTTGATGCACAGAAGGAATGCACAACTGTGCATATGCCCGTGCACTTTTCCCAAGCCATGCAGTTTTGCGATTTTCAGAGGATTTTGGTAATGCATAGTCTGATGCACAACAGTGCATTAGCTAAAACCTTAGAATTCTATATTTAAAGACGTGAACTAAAACATGAGATGAGAGTAGACCTTAAAAGGCAATTTCTAGACGTGGAGTTCATTCTCCAAGGGTGGTTTTGGTCCAAAGAAGTAGAAATCATGAAGATTTTATTGAAAGATCCATCAAAATACCTGATTAAACCTCTACATCGTCAGAATATTCAATAGAACACAATCAGGGAGATTTAGAATTATGACCACTATTTTCAATTTGTTTTTCTTTCGTTTTATATTTGATTTCATGTTCGATAATATGTAACTAAATGTACAGTTAGTATTTAGGTTAGATGAACCTTATGTTAATATTTTTCTATGATTTGATTCTTTTATTAATGCAATTAGTTTGATTGATTATTGCAATCCAATTACTTGTTTTATTTATGTTTTAGTAATCTGGAATATTAGACCATAATTTGATTTTATACGTAGCGATTGAGAAATCCTTGGTTGAATAGATCCATGATGACTGGCAGGAGTGGATTGCGCCCTAAAGATAGGATGACATAGATCATCCAGATTATGGTCAAACCTAATAAAGGGATTCATAAAATGGTAACACAATCCTATAAAATTTAACCTGAGTAATTCGGTTAGAAACCTTAGAATTAGTTATTAGTATACTTAAGATTAGTTATTAGCATACCATAGGAGTCTCCATGGTCCAAAAAATCAAAAAACAATTACATAATAAAAAATAAATTTGTTAAGGGTTTAGGGGATTCAAAATATAGATACTAATTCCTGATATCGATAATTTCCTAAATGCTTCCTTAATTCTCTGTTCAATTTTGTTACCTATTTTATTTTACTTTCCTTAGTTTTAGTTTCTTTTTATTAAAAACCTAAAATCAATCTTTAGGCTAGATAATAAGGGAAGGGTAATTACTAATAGTCATCGTCTTCTTAAGATCGACCCATCAATCCTAAGATGCCTCACCATCGACACCAAAACCTCTTCCATGCATCTATCATAGGCTTGTTACCTCTCGATCCGCTCCAATAATGCCCAATAATAGGCCTATCTCCTCTAGATATGCTCCAATAATGCCCTATCATGGGCCTCTTTCCTTTCTAGTTGCTCCAACATGTATCTACCATGAGCTTCGGGCTGCTCTATCTGCCCACTCAACTTAACCTATTGTGCTCGGTTAGTACGCTTAATACCTAAGATCTACCTTATGTGTTTCTCTAGTTAAGCTATCTTCAGGTGGTCCTACTATGGTATCGACGCCTTGGGTAACTCTATACTAGCTTCCTCTTGTGCTGGTCCTCCAGTTTGGGATGGCGGTGAGCTTAGTTGTATTAGCTGCTTAGCTATGTGTAGGTGATCCCTCTTTGCTTCTGATGCAATGGGCTCGTCCTAAACCCCAATCAGGTGGTAGATGTCTCCTATAGATCCTTACCATCTGTGTACCATATGCTTGTTGATACAAAAACCCCAAGAAAACAAAGTTCTTGAAACCCCCTAATCCTATTAAATCAAAATCGTAATCTTTCTATTCTAAGAACATGTTAAATCAAACCCCAAATCATAAGTTTGGGACCCAATCTCAAAGAAATCAGAAATCAATTTACGTTGCAAGTACTTACTTATTGATGCAAATCAATTTCTTGAAGTAACCATGAAGACATTCACGCCTCACTTGAAGAATTCAATTCTGAAATTTTATTAATCATCAAATCTAGGTTACAAAAATATAATAATGTATAAATACCCTTGACCAAGTCCTAACACTAATAAGAATGGGTTTGCAAGCCCATTTAATGAAAACTAGGCTAATCCTAACAAATCTAGGAGTATTTAACCCATTGAACATAATCTGATCCAAGTCCTTTTTTGGAATGGGCTAAATACATTAAAACAAATAAGTCTCAAAATAACCCAAACAAACAAAGTACATGCTACTAACTAAAAGAACAGCCCAAAATGGCTAAGTACTAGCCTCTTCCAACGCCTCCTCTAACAAAATCACAAGCTTGGGCGTGCCTTGTTGTTCCTCCATTAATGTTTCAGCCGCCTCATGTACTTAACTTGTGATTTAGGCTTGAACAAAAGCTTTCATTGCTTGTTTAAGTCTTGAAGCTTGTTTCGTTGTAATTGGACTACTTGGCATGTGTAGCTTGTCAAGTTGATGTGTAAGGCATGGCACTCCATTGCGAAGGCTAGTTGTATCATCCCCTCCCTCCTCAAAAGGATTCTTCCTCGAATCAGACCCTACATTATTAAAAGGAGAGAGATCAGCAACATTAAAAGTAGCAGATACTTAATACTCACTTGGCAAATCAATCCTGTAGGCATTATCATTAATTCTCTTAAACACTTGGAATGGCCCATCACCTCTAAGATCCAACTTGGATTTCCTTTGCTTAGGAAACCTCTCCTTCCTGAAATGAACCAAAACCCAATCTCCAGGCTCAAACGTTAATAACTTGCACCCTTGATTAGCCCTATGCGCATTTGCTTCATTCCGCTTGTCTATTTGCTGCCTTGTTTTCTCATGAATGCTTTTCACCAATTCATCCTTATGTTGTCCATCCTTGCTAATTAACTCATGTATTGGTAAAGGGCACAAATTCAAGGGTGTCAAAGGGTTAAATCCATAAACTATCTCAAATAGTGAATAACTAGTAGTAGAATGAATGCTCCTATTATATGCAAATTCAACTAATGGCAAACGTTGTTCCCAAGTTTTAAGATTCTTTCCTATAATAGCACACAAAAGAGATCCTAAAGTTCTATTAACCACTTGAATTTATCCAACTGTTTGAGGATGACAAGCAGTAGAAAACAAAAGCTTAGTTCCTAACTTTCCCCAAAGAACATGCCAAACATGACTCAAGAACTTTACATCACGATCTGAAATAATGGTTTTAGCAACACCATGAAAATGCACAACATCCCTAAAGAACAAATCAGCAATATAAGTGGCATCATTACTTTTATGACATGCAATAAAGTGTGCCATTTTACTAAACCTATCAACAACCATAAATATTTTATCCCTTCCTTTTTTTTGTCCTAGGCAGCCCCAATACAAAGTCCATAGATATCTCAGTCCAAGGATGCTTAGGCATAGGTAAAGGAGTATACAAACCATGTGGATGGGTCTTTGATGTCACTTGTCTACATGCAACACACCTAGAACATATTTTTTAAACATCTTTTCTCATGTTAGGCCAATAAAAATGTTCACAAAGTATGTAATATGTCTTTTGCACCCCAAAGTGACCCATCAATCCTCCACAATGTGATTCATGCACAAGTATTTCACGCATAGAGC
>JAOTAX010000006.1:28857463-28867472 GCA_025629825.1 Erythroxylum guanchezii
ATCCGCTTACCGCTACTACATTAATTTGTTTTAACGGAAGTGATTTCTTTTATATTTGGTTGCAGGCGACAACATCATCACATTGTAGACATTACTTAGTTGAACGACTTACCTTAATAGACGGAAAATCGCAAACGAAAAGAAGATGGATGATGTTGGACAATTATTGCCACTCTTCATCACAGAACACAACCTGCAAGAAAGATAATAAACAATTAGCTAGTTTTTTATAAGTTTTAAATTGAGCATAAGTACAGATATGCATGATTTTTAAGTTGTGTTTTGCATATTTTGTTTTCTTTCTATTAATGTTTTCATATCCTACAACTTATAATCAATTTTTGCAATATCACATATGGACAAAGACATCATATAAATTTTTTGCAAGATCATAACCATTATTATGTAAAAAACATTATTATACAAAACCATTATTATGGACAAAGACAACAATTAACTTTATTGATGGGACTATGTCTGAATCTTTACGTAATCATATTGCATTTTTTAAATGTAGACAACATATTATACGTGCCCATCTATCATCCTCTAGATCCCAAGCAAAAGGAAATTCATGTATGGATCACATTCTAAACCTAGAGAGTATAATACTCAAGGCAAAAATACGCACAATTTTTATGCAAGGTCATCTCAAAAGAAATTACAGCCTCCTTCTCATTCATATAGGCCTCTTTATCATTAAAATGGTATGAAACAAACTCATAATCATTATAGGCCTCTTTATAAGCATAACAACTTGAAATTTGCTCCCATTTTATATCAATCCTTATGAGAAACAAAAATGCATCAAATTTTCTCTAAATCACTATAGGTTATATTTTCATGAAAAGAGTATATCATATGCTAATCATTTATTAGGCTCTACTATCACACAAAGAGAACTACAAATCCCATTTAATATAAACCTTATAAGAAACAAAGAAGCATGGAATTTTCTATAAATCACAATAGGTCATTAAAAGAGCATAGTATATGCTAAACCACTTGTTAGGCTCCACTATCACATAAAGAGAACTCATAATCCCTCACATGTTAAAAAAAACATTATGTAACCCACATCCTCTAACTAAAACTAAAAATGTATATAAGTTATACTTGTAAAGGTCTTTCTGATATGGTAGTAGCACTTTCAATTCTCATCATGTGAAATGTTATTTTAGGGTGATTATAGACATATCCATAAAAGTTTCTCTTTAAAATAATGCTCATGAAGTAAACCAAAAAAGATATGGGTTGAAAGAAAAATTAAGAACCAATCTCCAAGGACCAAGTTTGTGTGGGTACCTAGAATTGATTTTTTTAATCTAGTAAGACCAATTATCGACACTCTTTAACACAGAACACGAACTGCAAGAAAGATAATAAACAATTAGCTAGTTCAATGAATTAAGTTAATTTTCTTTTAGGGTTAAGATTATTTAGGAAAGATTGCATAGAAAGAGTTTGACTTTTAAATTAGGCTAAAAAAGGGCGCGTTAATATATTAATGTATAAAAGGGCTACAATTTGGCTTAAATTCAAATCCTAGGTGACTTTGTCATTTTTAATGTTTGTATGCATCTTATATGTTATCTCAAAAGGATGAAATTCAATTTCTAGAAATTCATAATCAAAGAACTTATCCATATAACAAAAGAAATTTTTCATGAATGCTTAAATCCTTATAGGATCACTCATATCCTTTACTTAACAAATTCAGTTTTATAAAACAATATCTTTTCCTAAAACATTAAGATATTCAAACTAAAATTGATCTATGGATAAAACAATATCTTTGTTGGCTATTCAAATTTTCAAAAAGAGAATAGGTGTTGTGATCCTCTAACTTTAAAACTACATATAACTTTCAATGCCCCTTTTCATGAATATGAGCTATATTATTTAGAGAGAATTTAAAATGCCTTCCCAAGGGAGAATTCTAGTTATATGAATATACTGGAATAGGTGATAAGCTTTTAAAACTAAAAGTAATTGAAAATTTAATTTAGAATAGCCAAAAAAACTTTTTGATAATAGTCATAATTGTAACATCTCATTACCTGTGTGAAGGTTAGAATAGTAATATGTGTGATCAATGAGAGCTTAGAATTTGCATTTAAATACCTTCCCAAGGGAGAATTCTAGTTATATGAATATACTGGAATAGGTGATAAGCTTTTAAAACTAAAAGTAATTTAAAATTTAATTTAGAATAGCCAAAAAACTTTTTGATAACAGCCATAATTATGACATCCCATTACCTGTGTGAAGGTTAGAATAGTAATATGAGTGATCAATGAGAGCTTAGAATTTGCATTTCTATTCTCATACATAATATGTCATACATATACACATGAATAGTGAAATTGTTGCACATGAAAATAATTGTACATGCATTTATGAATAATTCCGGGTATAATTGGAGTGAGTTATGATTTCTTGGGAATGTTGTGATTTTTTTTTAATTTATTTATATTGGAAATTCTATTGGCTAGTAGAATTTTCATATTTGTGAATTTAGGAATAAATTTCAAAAAATTATGGAAAATAGGAAAAAAAAAGAAATCAAAAGAAGATTTGGAGATAGTTGGATTGTAAAGATGACAGTTTAAGGTAGTTAGTTTCAAAAGAAACTAAGTTAGAACTTAGGCATTAGGAAAGTGACAAGTTACTTAGTTAAGTTATTTTTATAATTTTTTAGAAGTAAGTTTGAGTTATCTGAGAGTTGAAAACGAGTTATCGTTATTTCATAAGTTTCCATCTCTTTTGTAGCAACCTTCTTCAAATTTTCTTCAAATACACAGAGTTTTCTATCGAATACTTTCTAAGGGATTTCTTTGTTTTTCCTCATCCCACACCTCTACCACACTGTTAATTGCTTTTTTTGCTTAAGAAAGCCGAGACTAGACAATTTTCTCAGTGGAATACGTGTTTTTGCATAGAGTTAGGGCTTGAAGATAGTTAAAGCTTTTGGAGTTTTCAACAAGTAAGTAGTGAATAAATTTGTTAGAGTTGTGAATTTTTGAAATAAATTGATGAATTTACTATCAGTGCATGATCATGGCATTTACGTATATATATTCATAAACACTGTGTTAATGGGATGAAAATTTTGGATATGGTGTTATTTAGTTTTGATGGATTGTTAGTGATTAGATGTTGTGGAAATGATTTTTGAAGTTGAAATAGCGATGAAATGATGTATAGGATTAGTGTATAAAATTAGATATGCAAAGGTAATACATGCTCTATTTCTTCACTGTGCATGTTTATATATATATGTATTGTACGTGAGTTGATGAAAACTTTAGAGATGATCAAGAAAATGGTTTTTGAGTTGAAGAATAGTTGTAAAATAATGGCCTGAGATGGGAATGAGTGTTTAAATGAAAGTTGAGAGTAAACATGGATATTGAGAAGGAAAGTTGGAAATGCAGAAAGCTGACGAAGCATGAATATGATGAATATGAATTTTTAGCTTTTGATGGTTTTTGATTAAACTTGTATATTTTGGAGTAGTATGAATTTATGGTGAATGAGTTGATTGAAATGGAGTAGAAAAACTAGAAATAAAAATTTGAAGTATTGGATTTCAGAGAATGAAGTCTGGAAATTTTCTGGGAATGAATAGTAAAAGAGTTAAATTTGATCTGAAACTTTTGTAAATTTTATGCACTAATTTAGAGAGATTTTGACACAATTGTCTTCATGAAAGTTGTAAATCTTTCTTTAAGCTTTCCATTGATATAAAGTTTGTAATTTTTGGAGTTTTGGATCAAAAGTTATGGAGTTTAGAAGTTTGGTTTCGGTGAAAAAGAAGAACAGTGAATGAAAAAGAGAAGTTAGAGAAGTTCAAATTTTGATCTGAAACTTCCATGAATAAATTGTACTGATCTAGGAAGATTTTGACAAAATGTTCTTCATGAAAGTTGTAGATATTTCTTTTAGTTTTCCATTGATATAAAGTTTGGAGAAATTGGAGCTCGGGATCAAAAGTTATGGAGTTTAGAAGTTAAGATGTCAGTGAAGAAGAAGAAGTGGAAAAGCACCATCGTGCTTTAAGATTTTAGGCCAAATGCACCATCGTGCATACATTGAGGATTAGCAAGAAAGAACCGTCGTGCTTTAAGATTTTAGGCCAAATGCACCATCGTGCATACATTGAGGATTAGCAAGAAAGCACCGTCGTGCATAAGCATAATGGTGACCTTGAAGATTGAACATGGATTTGCACCCTCGTGCATATGCACGATCGTGCTTTTGAGGTGTTTTTTTTTATTGAATAAGCTTCCTTCTTTTGCTCATAACTTCTTCTCTAGACATCCAAATGACTTGATTCTTGAACCATTGCACTCTTAAGACATTTGTATACATCTCCACCAAAAATCATAGCCATCTAAAATAAATTGAGAAAGATTGAGTGAAAAACGTAGGACGGGTACAGTGAGTGTGCTCTTAAATAATATGAACTGGTATTATTCCACTGAACATACTTCAGTGTTTTGATTATATCTGGATCTATAGGATTCCAAATGAGATGATTTTTAATTTGGAATAAACTAAAGATACAGGCCTACAAATTATCTTAAAAAGTCAAATTATGATTCAGTCTCTAAGATGTTCAATTTCTGGGTAGAAGTTGTACATAGTAAACTGTTTTTAAATAAGAGCAATCCGAAAATGTGTGAGGCATATCTTCCAAAGTACTAAACTAAATTGAGTGATTTTTAGTGTCAATAGAAAGATAAGACATAGAGGAACACTTTTCTAGAAGAGAGTTTAACCAAATTACATCAGTTACACCTTCTGATTGAACGTGAACAGTAAACCTGAAAGAGTGCTTTGGAAATTTCTAAAGTGAGTCAATGATAAAGGAATAGAGATTTTAATGATTTTAGTGTGAGATAAATCTAACTATAAATTATAAATAGATGAGTTTTGATATGAGAACGAATTTGTGATGAAATTGATGGTAAGATACCCAGGATTGTCATGAACATGCATTGTATATAATTCATTTCATTCATGTGCATTATTAAATACTTATGATTGTACAAATTGTGATATATGTGTATGTTGTTTGATATAGAGGAGTAACTGAAACGTCAACCTCTAGATGTTGCCAGAACTTCCAGGCATTATCTTTGGGAGCAATTGGTGAGTAACCTAGACAGTCTCACTTAATTACTTGTTTGCTTAGATTATATTTTGAATGACAAATGAATGTGTTTGATTGTCGATTTCGGACAAAACGTCCAAATGATTATGTAATGTGGATTGAGATATTGAAGTGCTGCTTGAATGTGAATGTGAAGACCTATGTGCTTTATAATGTGATCAGAGTAGCCACCGATCAGAGCTTAAAGCTCAACGAGTGAAAAGAGCCTTGAGCTCAAACAGTGATTAAGAGCCTAAGGCTCACTATGTAAAATGAGCCCTGTATCCTTATCGAATAAGGGACAGTTATTAATGAGCTCGGTATCCAAAATAGATATGGCATAGTTCAGGCACTCGGTCACAACAACGTAAAAATTGGAAAGTGTCTCATGAGCATTTCATATGCATATTGTTAACTATATTTGCTGGAAAGAAATGCCAAATTTACCTATGCTTAAGTGAAAATATGATATTTATGTAAAGTGCAGTATGTGATTATATGTTAAGTGACATGATGTGTTGCATGAATTGAGTAAACCATCAATGATGGTTACCTCATTGAATTTGCAAAACTCACCAAAATTACAAAATTGTCTTTTCAGGACCGAGAAACGACTCTAGCTACTGAGAAGCTCTACCCGCTGTGTAGATTGTAATTGGTAAGAGAAGTCATGTCTCAAAGGTCGGTCAGTTGGAATTTTTGGACAGATTAGTTAGACTTTGAATATTTTCCTCTTTCATGTAGTACTTTTGTACTAGGTCTTGATGTTGTACATATAGAAAATGTTGAAAGACACAATGTAGACATTCGGGTTTTATGAAATGAAATGAGAAAAAAGTTGGTTTTAAAATATTGTGGTTTTTCTTATGATGCTTTGTAAGTGAATTCTGATACCATGCCATGTGAAGTGAATGTAGTGATCAATCGTAACTCGTCGTTATCGTAAGATATGTACCGAAATAACCTTCGGGTATCTCGGTGCGTACCCTGCAGTAAGGGGGAGCTATAATAATTCTTTGTTTATATAAAAAATGAGTCAAAATCATTATTAACTACATACTTGCCTATTTTAATACCATTAGGACAATTAATCATATATGAATTCTTATATGAATTTTGATCCTTAGGTACTCTCAAACCTCATAAATGATGACTCTCGTGAGACAAATACTATATGCAATAATTATTTTATTCTTTACGAAAATTTAACTTTAATATATCTAACCCTAATCTTAAGGTTAATTTCAAATATCTAATCAATAATTGTATCTCTATTTATAGATTATCTAAATCATATGCATTTATTATTACAATAATTAAATGTAGTTGGTTGTTCACCTTCAAACTTCAAATTAGATGGAAGCATTGAAAGACATAATGCAATGTTAGTTACAAAGTGGTATACAAAAAGTTATAAAGTGGATTTCTAAGAGAATATTATAGTTAAACTCGACATAATCTACATTCTCGTATCTATAATAACAAATCGAAATCCTTATTTTAACTTTCAATCTATTAATCAAATTAGTATAGAGCAAATAAGAGTTGATCCCACGAGAAAATTTTGATTTACTAAATTAGCTTTTTTTCAGTAAGTTCATTATAATATTCCTAAAAGATTCCAATAAATCAATATCAACTTTTAATCAAGAAAAAATCATTTTAAATAAAAGAGAAACTTATAAATGATCTATTTAATTTCAATTCAGATTTATAAATTGCAAATTTGAACTTAAAAAGCAAATATTCTAACAATTTTGCTTATATGGAACAAATTCTATCCTAAAGTAGAAATATGGTCAATGCATTAACATATAATGTCCTTTTTAACCTACATGAGTAAGCTACAACAAAACTTAAGAAAATAAACTTAAAATACATTCTTAGAACCACACAATAAATACTCAAGAGTTGGAAAAAAAATTCCTTTGTCGCTAAGTAGTAATCATCCAAAATATATGATGCTGGAATTTTTAACGGTGAAACCAAATTATAAAAATCTAAAATTCTTAGCATAGAAAACTTATATTCGTATTTCATTAATGACTCAATTTCTTTCTAGTATCACCTATCTTCCATGCAAGCATGTTTCAAGTGGTTTTACAACTCTAAACTATCCAACAAAAACAAAATATATTACTTTCACAAATCTAAATTTTTTAAGATAAAACAAATTTTAACTATTTTCAATCAAAATTTAAAGTTCTCTTCTAGATTTTATTTGCTATCAAACTAAGATCTAAATGGTCACTCAAACATAGATTAAAGTAAAACAAAATTTAGAATAGTTTTGATTTCAAGAAAATAAAAAGTTAAAAGACACAAAGTTAATGACAAGGCATACACATTTCATCTCAATTTTCTCACTAGCTATTTCTATCATTCATGTAAACATGAAATAATAATCAAATTGGTGTAACTACATTTTGAATTATCATTTGTTCAATCAATACGCATGGATTTTAAAGTATCACCAATCAAATGGAGTAATCGAAACTTACTTTAAAATAGGCATATATAAGCTCAACAATTTTCATGTTCAATATAAATTTATGGTAGTTATAAAATCAATTTAAAGGGACATATTTCAGCACCTAATTTTCTTCCTAAACTCAAACCAACTTGACTAACATTTCATAGCCAAAAGTAAAGTATATAACAGTTCTTTTCAAGGACAAAATCTAAACAATTCTTCATAAACTTCAATAGCCCGTATTTCATCTTATAATACTTTTAATCTTTAATTGGCATACATCTAGTTCAATCAAGATACATATCTTTACATAATTCAACTAGTAAAACGATCTTTCTATAAACTAATGAACTACTAAAAGAAACAATCCAAATTATAAATGATGTTAGAGACCTCTTACAAAACTTTTATCGAATACTTGATATGCTATTGAAATTCATCCCTACTTTGTTTTAAAACTACTGTCTTCTACCATTATTCACCAACATAACTACACAATAACAAACAATGACCCATTAACAACCCAAATAAACCCTCATGACTCAATCCACAGTAACACCAACACATCCAACATACAACGGTTCACATAAAAATTGAAGACAAAAAAATTAACCCAAGAGTAGTAAGTGGACAACCAACCTCGAGATGAAAAACCCAACACAATGGAAGCAGTTGGTGAGAGAATGAAAGAAGATGAGCAGATGGAAGAAGAAAATGCGTAGAGGAGCTACGAAGAAGACGAAAAAATTGAAGAAGCACGACAGGGGGGCTTCGGGTTTATAATTTTATTAAGAATAAAATGACGTTGTTTTACTTTAAATTTAAACAAAAATATTGACGTTGTTTGCATTTACTGACGAAAATTTCTTCCATCAGTAAAATTCACCGCTTATTTTTACGACAACTTTTACTATTCCGTCGCTAAATTTTATCGGCAAAGTTTCGCAGATAAATTCCCTCTACCTTTACCGATGGATTTTTTCCATCACAAAATACTAATTCTTTCGACAATTTTACTGATGGAGTTAAATTTCTGTCACTAATTTTCTACATAATTTTTTTATGTCGATAATTTGTAATTTTCTAGTAGTGCAAGTTTAGACCCACCTTGTTGAAGACCAAGAGGGGAAAAAAAAGGATGAAGAAAAGAATGAGGACTCTCCCTATGCTCTTCCTCCACCTTACTTACTAAAAATACCATTTCCACAAAGACTTCAGAAAAACGAATTGGATGAACCATTCGCAAAGTTCATGGACAAGCTAAAAAATGGCAAATTTACTTGTCTTTATTGGAAGTGTTGCAATATAGGCCCAAGTACACGAAGTTCCTTAAAGACATATTATCTGACAATCAGACTTGGGAAGATGACCAGAGCCATGACAGAAACTTGTAGTTCCTTAATTACCAACCATAAGCCCTCAAAGTTGAAAGATCCAAGGAGCTTTACGATACCCTATGTAGTTGGTAATTTAGAGATTTTGAAATGTTTATGCGGCATAAGTACAAGTATAAACCTTATGCCTTTGTCGATTTTTAGGAAACTGGGGCTAAAAAATATGGAGCCAACTTTTGTGCTTATTCAATTGGTAGACCAATCAATAAAGAAACCATTAGGCTTGGTTGAGGATGTGTTTATAAAAGTGGACAAGTTTATAATTCCTGTGGATTTTGTTGTGCTAGACTTTAAAGAGGCTTGAAACTGTCTGTTAATATTGGTATACCATTTTTGAACATTGGAAAAGCTTTTGGTAGATGTCCATGAAGACAACCTTGTCCTTCGAATTGGTGATGAACAAGTAAAATTCAATATGAATAAGGTATTAAATAATGCAAAGGAGGGTAACTCATTCAAGAGAATTGATGAAGTCGAATCTTTAAAAGAGCAAGAGGAAGAAGAACAAGTGACAACAGGAATTGGGTTTGAAGAATATAAGGAAGTCTTTGTTTAAGAAGCTGATGAAGAAGAGAATGACAAATAAATGATAACGGATATAAACATTGAAGAAGATACAATCATCTCTGTTCACAAAACAGAAGAAGAAGAGGAGACAAAGGTGATTGAGGAAGAAAAAGAATAGTTCACCTTCTTAAAAGTCAAGCTGTTGAATTCGATAAATGATTTAGGGAGTTTTATTATTTCCTATTTTATTAATAGTTTGTTACTTAAAAGGGCATTATTGAACTTACGTAGTTTTCTTAATTTGATTAATTATGTCCTTTTTGAAGTGAATCACATGTTAATATACAACTCGCGGCAGACATGTACTCGTGACAGCCTCCACTCGTACTCTTCCTATCAATTCTATCTCCGGCATAGTCTGCATCACAGTATCCAATCAACCTGAAATCTTTACCTTTCTCATACATTAAGCAAAGA
>JAOTAX010000006.1:28867572-28882775 GCA_025629825.1 Erythroxylum guanchezii
TGAATGAATTATATTTTAATTAATTATATTGTTGTTAATTAATTATTAATAATATTTTAATTAATAGTCTTTAGAATTCAATCAAGTAAAGCACAAGAGAATGAGAAGTGAAGTAGTCTAAAGAATGAAAGAGCAAAAGAGCAAGACACTACTTCAAGCTCCAATGTAATTGAATTCCTATACTTGGAGGAATGAATTCAATTTATAAAGAAGATGGATTTTAATTACATGTATGAATTGAATTCATTTCATTATTATGTTTCCAAACGGTGAATTCATTTCAATTCAATTCAATTCAGCCCTTTCCAAACAAGCTTTTAGAGAACAAAATTGAATGAATTCTTCGTGAAATCCATGAATGAAATTCTGTGTACATGAAGATTGAGAAAAAGGCAAAAACCTGTGGATGTATAAGGTAGTGTAAATAATTTGACATCCTAGACTAGACTTATGGACAATTATCTTCTTGCAACTCATCCATTTGAACATTACATTATATCACAATGATGGGGGAGAAGATTTATAAATAAAATCATCTCTACTGCCTGATATCCTTATTAGCATGGCTAGTACCTCCTTCATGTTTGGTCTTGCTTGCGGTGTCTCAGCTGTGCATCTTATACCAATTTGCAATAACTCACACATCTCCTCCGCACCCTCGGCCAAACCAGATCCCAGAAGTACAACCGGTATCATAGCTCTACCAAATCCACCCAAGACCCGTTTTGCCCACTCCACCAGACATTCTTCCCCGCCATCCACAGCTCGCCTCGCTGTTGCCAACTCCATTGCCAGTACGCCAAAGCTGTACACATCACCTTTCGTAGTGGCTTGGCAAGTCTGTCCATACTCTGGTGCTACATAGCCCACCGTACCTGCAACCATTGTGCTCACATGGGTATACCCAACCTCAACAAATCTAGAAAGCCCAAAGTCTGTGACTCTTGCCTTGCCATTTTTGTCAAGCAGGACATTGCTAGCCTTGACATCACGGTGAACGATGGCAGGGTAGCACTCGTGGTGCAGAAACACTAATGCCCTCGCCACATCAATTGCTACATCTAATCGTCTCCTCCAGGTTAGCCTCATTCTATCCGAGACAAGGTCCTCCAAACTTCCACCGTCCATGTACTCGTATACCAATATTTTCTCTGAACCATCAAGGCACCATCCATAAAGTGTTACAAGATTCGGGTGTGGCCATCCTAAGCCATTTCCACTTAATGCTTCCATCTCAGCTCTAAACTCCTTTTCACCTTCTGTTCCTTCCCTTAGTAGCTTCTTCACTGCCACTTCTCTCCCATCAGGCAGTACTCCTCGGTACACAGTCCCAAACCCTCCTTTCCCGATGATTCTACCATCTGAAAATTTTCCTGTTGCCTTCAAGATGTCAGCATGAGTGAATGCTGTTTTATCCAACTGGAACACATTAATTGCATCTGACATCCATGTGGATGAGCTGCCAGAACTCGTTGCTTGATCGTAGCGATATTTGGTATCCTCCAGGAGGCATCCGGGTGCAGTTGATGGACCTTTGGCTAACATTCGCACTATAAGTGACAGAACTCCACAGATCAAGAAAGCCAGAACCAGGGTAACACAAATCAGAAAGTTAGCCCATTTTCTGTGCTCTCTTCTTTCCTTATCAAAATTTGGATATTTGGGAGGGCCATTTGGGGAGTTGCTGATAAAATTTGGTAGATGTAACAGCGGATCACCAAGGTAGGAATCTTTGTCAAACGTAGCCAATTGCCCAGTTTCTGGGATAGTGCCAGAAATGAGCGGATTGTATGAGATGTTGAATTTATTCAACTCAGATATAATGCTCAGGCTTGTAGGAAAGGTCCCAGAAAAATTGTTATACGACAAATCAAGATTTTGCAAGCATTTGATGCTTCCAATTTCATTCGGGATGTCACCAGAAAACATGTTTCTTGTGAGGTTCAGGACCACAAGTTGCAACTGTCCAATTTGCTGAGGGAGCTGCCCAGAAAACTTGTTGAAACCCAAATTCAACATACTGAATTTCTGGAGTTTATCAATATCCCGAGGAATCGTCCCAGAGAGCAGGTTTTCAGAGAGCTGGATATACCCTGATATTTGCAAGGTTCGAACCGTAGAACCTGCACTACACACTGAGAAAAGGCCAGTCCCTGTAAGTATCCTAGACCAAATGCTTCTGCAGGTCTTATGAGTAAGGATATTATTTACAAAACTGAAGGGAGGATAATCTGCAGGAATCCATCTCTTCAATGCCATACACTCTCCAGAACCAGCAATGGTACGTTGGTGTTGCCGGTTCAACTCAAATGGTGCTGTAGCATTCCTGCCTATGTTCATCAATTCGGGTGGGAAGCTCCCAGACAACCTGTTGTTGGCGAGGTTTAACCACAACAAGCTAGTGCAGTTCCCAAGTTCAGGTGGAATTTCACCTGTTAGCATATTATTTGCAAGCATTAACCACAGGACTGAGCTCAAGTTCCCGAATGTCTTCGGTATCGACCCAGATAGCCGATTGAAGGAAAGATCAAGAGCTTGAAGACCTGCCAGATTTCCATACTCTGGTGGTATAGTTCCGTTGAATTGATTATGAGCAAGGACCAATAGCTTCAAACTTGGCATTTGAGAAATCTCAATCGGTAACGCACCCGAAAAATTGTTGAAGCTAAGGTCTAACCGGAAAAGATTAGGTAGTTTGAGAATCCCAGAAGTATATAGACCACCAGTAAATGAATTTCCATGCAACATAAGATACTTCACCTGAGTAAAGTTCCCAAAGATATCCTGAATGTCACCTTCAAACTTATTTTGGCTTAAATCCAAGAAGATTAAATTGCTCAAACTCAAAAGAGAATCTGGTATAACCCGATCAAAACTGTTGTTTCCTAGGTTCAGGACTTGAAGACCAGAAATTGACCCTATCTCAGAAGGGATCTTCCCATTGAATTTATTCCCGTACAGATTGAAGTTGGTCAAATTCTTGCATTTCAAAATCTCTACTGGAACCCTACCTCCAAAATTGTTCACTGAGAAGTCCAAAAATTCAAGGCTACAATTTTCTGGAAATAGGGACCCTGAAACTTCACCACTAATGAAATTTTCGGAGACTGAAAACTCTTTAAGCCTAGAAAATCCCGTCCACATACTCCCACTGAAACGGTTGGAGCTCAAATCAAGGTGCTTTAAGTTTGAACATCTATCAAAGGCGCTATGAATACCACCGGTGAAATTATTATCAGAAATATTTGCAACTACCAACTTGTCACATACTGTAGGAAAACCGAACTGAATTTCCCCAGATATCCTGTTCAAGGTCAAGTCAAGGACTTCCAAGTTATTCAAACCCGTCAAGTTCAGGTTACCGTGGAGGATGTTGTGCGACAGATTGAGGTAAACAAGGTTGTGACAATTGTTGAGGTCATTTGGAATCGAACCACCAAACGAGTTTTTAGAAAGATCAAGGTGAGATAAGGCTGTCAGGGAAGAGAAGTTGTAGTATAGCTCACCGGAAAGGTAGTTTTCTGTAAGATTGATGCCAATTACTCTTGAGCCATCAGAAGTGCATGTGATTCCAGACCAGTTGCAGGGGTTTGAGCTCTGACGGTTCCACTCAGACCAGTGTCCTCTGTTCACTTTGTTTACCTTTTCGAGAAATGATTTCAGGTCTAGTAGGACATCTCTGTCTGTGTCGAGAGAATCTCCGGCTACTAATAGTGTTCCTGCAATTAATTCATAGAAACATAAAAAATCAATCTTTATCGAAAAGAGAGACAGATTCATACAAGCTTCTGGGAGTTTTAGATTCTTGAACTAAACTTATAGTAAAATAATCTATCATCCCCGAAAACTGCAAAACTGACAATACACATGAAGAAACTGAAAAGGAGAACAAAAAGACCGGAACTTTTAAAGCCAATGCATGTGTTTACATGTTTCACGGTCAGCTACAGAATTCTCATTAGATACAATTCTCAGAAAACTAAACTCCAAGAACAATTCTTCAATCATGTAATTTGAACCAGACTTCGAGCATTTTTACCGAAGAATCAATCCAGAGTCAGAAAGAACACGATCACCATGAAAATGGAAAGATAACTGCCTCATATCGTACCTGTAATCAATAGAAAGAGTGCAAATAACAGAAGTCGCCATAAATCGTTATCGTCCTCTGTCATGATCAGTCCCGCACCGCCTTCTTCTCCTCTTCGTCCTACTTCTTCTGTACACACCTTTGTTGTTTCTTGGTGGAAATTCAGAGTTATAATAACTTGTCTACAATTCCACCAAAGTAAATTTCGTAGAACACAAGCAAATGGGATATAGACATTCGTTAGTATGCTAAAGTTGAAGATTTTGGAATGTCGTTGAAGCTCGAGGCCTGCAGGTAGACCAACCCAAACTTGGAAGAAATGCTTGCCACTTTTATATGTTTTATTAATAGTAATCCTAATTAGTTAAACAAAAAAAAAATCGTACTAGTTATATTAACCATACAATAGTCTCAGTTGATGTTTTGATGTGTAGAATAGTGTAAATTATCATAGGGGGTGTTGTCTGCTTTAAGTTACCTTTTTCTTTTTTTTCTTTTTCTGATGGAGAGGACTGACCTTTCCGATTAGAAATATAACCACATACACTTGGAAAATTCTATTCAAAATGAAATTTATGATATGACCAAATACTAACGCCTACAAAAGTTCTGCAGATTAAATTAAAAAAAACTTGTCCGCTTTTAGAACACGGTTTAAGGCTGTTGTGTGGTGTGTTCCGTGGGTTGGAACTTTAAAGAAGAGTCATGGAAGCAAGCAAGCAACGGGCTGGGTAAGCCGCCAAAGTTGACGGGTTCGCGTATTTTTACCGGGATTTTGACTCGAGATTCTCAAGTGTTGATTTTGCTTCTTAATCTGTACGCTTTGGCATTTGTACAAGTTTGATCAAGAGGTGGAAGTTACATGCTAAAAATGTGAACTTTCTTGGTTGGTAGGCATGTTTTTGATCAACCAAGAATCTGCATTTAACCGGGAGGCGTCAAATAACAGAAATGCACGCAAATTAAACCTAATAAATTAAGAAATATGAACTAATAAACCCACATATTTGTAGCAACAGTAATCCATAGTTTACTGCAAATCCGACTTCTGTTTCTCATGAGTTTATAGCAACGACTTTTCTCACGAAAGGCATGAGAGGCTATGAGCTTCCATAATTACGTACATAAAATGCCTGGAAACTACAGTGAATTAACTTATGAAGTTCTTAATGGTCTTTGAGATATATTTCAAACTAATCCTAAATAATTAAAACCAAATCTATCAAGATAGCACGTGTTATGATTATTTCTTTGGGAAACCCCTTATATATAGTTTGCATTTAGAATGCCTCTTCAAAAACAATTTAGAGGGCGTTTGATTTGAGCACGGGGTTAGATATGGATATGGGTATAATAGTAGAAGGGAATGTGAATAGGTATGAAAAATTAAAAAATGATGTTTGGTTTGTAACTTAGGTTTCTGTATTAATACCAATAATGTTGTTTGGTTTGTTGCATTAATAGGAATGAAAGATAATAGAATATCATTTTTCAATATCATATTTCCATATCATATTTTTTGTTGTTGTTGTTGTTGTTGTTGTTGTTGTTGTTGTTGTTATTATTATTATTATTATTATTATTATTAAGATAATGAATTTCGTATAATAAAATTAATAATAATAATAATAATAATAATATAATTAATTTTGTATAATAATAATAATTAATTATTATTATTATTATTATTATTATTATTATTATTATTATTAATTATTGTTCTTATTATTATTAACAATAATTAATTATTATTATTATTATTATTATTATTATTATTATTATTATTATTATTTTAAAGTTTATAATAATAATAATAATAATAAAGATGACGATGAGTTTAATAATATAATTAAGAACAAAATTGCTTATGTGAAGGAGGGGTATAAATAGTAACCACTAGATTGGAATGAAAATTTGATACCCGCCTCTTTTAGAGGGTTTAATAGATTCCCAAATTTAATGGAATAAATCCATTCCCTTAGAATTGAAAACTCCAAAACAAACACCACTTTTTACTATTATTCTATTCCTTAATTCCCAAACCTTCAAACGAAACGCTCCCTTAATATTACAGAATTATTGAGTCGTCGCAGTAAAAGACAATTTATAGGTCATCAGATATTAAAGTTTTTTTTTTGTGAAGAAAATCAGATATTAAAGTTTGTTTACCAAAAATACTGAGTAATACATCAATCATGGTTGTAGCTCGTTGGACATGTACTTATGTACCACAGATGGATATTTATCCACCAGAAACTTTAACAAGCTTCTGGTTCGCGGATGGTGCCTAGAAATTTCGTGGAAAGAACATGAAAAAAAGCCTGGCTTCCAAAGCTAGCCAACTACTTCGGGTTAGGTAACTTTGAAAGCTTTGAGTGTAAACTTTAGACTGACACCTTGACTTCATTAATAAATTCTTCTTATTGAAATTATCATATGAAATGTTTAATTGTTATTTTTGGTATGAAATCGACATTTTTGGTATAGAATATATTATGTAAGCACTCAAAAGTGGTAAGGAAAAAGCTTAGTTAGGCTCTATATTATTTTATTTTCTCAAATTTCGCATATTAGCGAAATTCTTACTTAGTGTTGTTATTGTTAAGTGATTTATATTATATGTATATATTAGGGACATAAGTTAGATTAGAGAGTGTTCAAGTTCTATCATCTAGTAATTTAACTACAAACTCATGATATGCCAAATTAGTGTCTAAAAATTTGAGTGTGACACATATCACTTAGTTTGAAATTTTATATATCCAAATTATTAAAGTTAGTGTGTATACATAATAATTTTAGAGCAATTTGATCCAACACCAAAATCCTTCTCGTTTTATCTTAGTTTATAACAACTTTGAACCTTTGAAAATTTGTACTTATTTTTAAAATTTTTAGATGTGTTATTAATTTTTTAAAATTTTAATAATTCAGTTCAAAACGACATTTTTTTAACTTAAGTGATCAAAGGAAAAGGATGTTTAATTTCATGAATATTTGTTAGACTTTATTATATTCGAAAACGAAAAGAATAAATTTTAAAAATAGGAATGAAATTAGACGGGCCTAAGATATACTCCACTTTCATCTTTTATTTATTAAGGAACACGTGTCAGTAAGCCACCCCGTGATGAAGTAAGATTATAAGATTTAACTTGACGGCTAAGGGAAAGACAGTTCCACGCCCGCGGGGTTTGTAGCCTTGAATGAAAGACGAAATAAGACAATAGTAATGATGAATGCGAAATCAAAGTCAAAATGAGGCCCCTCCTATTTGTCAACCTTTTAGTCATCAAAGAGGGTGAAGATAGATACAGTTTTAGTTGTGACGTTCCTTTCACTTCTCCTACCGCATCACATTTCTAATCCTATTTAGGAATAATATAATTTCACACTTTTTTTTTATAAAGAAAAAGGTTAAAGCACATAAGAGGAAAAGCTTTTCCTATCGCATCAGTGCCTCGTCGGAGAATCGGGAAGATCTCTAAATAAGAAGCCCCGGTGTAATGATCTTGTTGTAAGTGTAGAGAGTCAAACTTCTGATTTGAAGAGTGCTGGATTTTGTATTTCAATATACACAACACTGCCTCGTTTATTTATAAGCCTACATCTAAATTAAAGTAGAATATTAAAGATCAGCATAAAGGGAATAAACTAATAATTAATTAGTCGAATAGTAAGATGCCGCTTGTAGATCAACCAAGTTGACACACTAATATTTATCAGGCATTCTTCGTAAAGTTTTTAGTTGTTATAATAAATGATAAAGCACCAAAAAGGGGGAAGAAGCTGTAAATTGATTCTTTAACGTAAATCTTGAAGTCCTTATAAATCATATCGGAATCAATAGTGTGACAAACTACATTTCAACATATTATGAATCACCACGTCATAAACCAACAACAAGAACAAAATTCTTTGGAATTATCTTAACGCATCATTCATGTTTTTTTTATATATATAAATGTTATAGATAATGACACTATAACTCTCAGCCACCCTTTACACATTTTCCAAGTTCCTTATCTTCTACTTAACGCACTAATATTAAATTTAACATTAATTACCTCTCGGCGTACCTTTATCGGAAAGCTGTTAAACAAGCAGAGCTTCAACAAGTCAAAGTTGTTAAACAAATAAACTCACCGCATATAATTTCAAATGAGGTTTTATTCTAAAATTAATTGATAATAAAATGAG
Organism: Erythroxylum guanchezii; assembly: GCA_025629825.1. NCBI lineage: Eukaryota > Viridiplantae > Streptophyta > Magnoliopsida > Malpighiales > Erythroxylaceae > Erythroxylum > Erythroxylum guanchezii. The sequence continues at coordinate 28,875,863 of JAOTAX010000006.1, forward strand.
TAATTTACTAAGCTTATATGCATGTTTAAGATGATATCTCTCTTACACTTCAATAAAAGCCAACCTTACCTCAACGTTCAAGGCTTTGGTCCGGTGCTTAGTAGAAATAATTTCTAATATAGAAGGATAGAAATTGGAAATGAAATGTAGGTTTTTTTTATTCTTGTTAAACATGTACTTTTTCCCCGGCATGTTATTTTATCTTATTTTGAGATTATCTAACAAGAACCCTTTTTCCATATAAATAAGTTGTGAAATTTGCAACAGGCTTACGGATCTACAAAAGAAGGAAAGTTAGACCACACACAAGTTTAAGCAAGTTTTCATTCTAAAACTAATTTGTAATAGGTGAAACAACTCACTAGGCTTATATGTTAGTCTTCTTTCTCCTCTTTTTCTAATAGGGGACACTCACGTATAACTATTATCAACATCCTCAAGTACAACTAAGACAATATTTAGTAATCATTTGAAAAAAATACAGTGATAATCGGACCAGGCCGTTGGAATTGGACATCTAGATGGATAACCGGGAAATTAATAATCTGGATCAAACTTACTCTAATACCATGTGAAATTTGCAATAGATTTACGGGCCATATGAGAAGTAAAATTAGACCACACACAAATCTAAGTGAAATTTCGTTTTAAAATTAATTAGTAATAGATAGAGTAGCTCAGCAGACTTATATGTTAGTTTCTTTTCTCTTTTTTTAATATAAAATACTCATATGTAAATATTATCTAACTCAGAACAAGTTATATTAGAAGAATATTGTAATGATAAATGTCAAGGAGTCATAAAAATTCGGCACACGTGTTATTACTAATGAGGCTTAATTTTCCAAGTCAACATTTCAAACTTGGTTAAATTATGTTTTGGTCAATATTTTTGTACTCGGCACCACCAACAATTTTGGACCAAAGTTAGTGGAGTGTGAAAATCATTATACGTCCAAGAAACTGATGAAGCCATCTCATTATGACATTTATGAATGTTAAACGACTTGATTGAAGTCCGAAACGTCATCCCCCACGTGTGGGCAACCTTTGACCCTTGACCCAGAGAAACAACTAATAATAATCCAATCTTATACGCAAGTCACATGTACTCACTTATTACTATGTTTCTCTAATAAGGGGAGAAAAAAAAAGAGTAAGGGTTTTTTTTTTTCCGATAAAAAAAAAAGTAATTTTCAAATAAAGATTTAGACAACTTACTGTTAATTGAATCAGATGATGGGCACCAAAACTATAAGTTAATGGCGTGTCATTGTTCAAAAGAAGCTTAACATACATGCAAGTGCAGTTGCAATTAATTCATAAAAAATAGATGTACGTATGTGCAAAAACAAAGGATAGGGATAGGCTTGAATAGTATAAGCAGTAGTCTTCAAATGGAAACAATAAAATATAAATTCTGATGAGACTTCCAAATGGTGGTGGCATCTTAATCAAATTTAGAGGCTGTAAAGACTATTGCTTGTCTTCGTCTCCCTATATATGTCTAGACATATCCATCGAAGTGACCAATTTGCAGGAGAAGCATGAATCCATTGAAACGCGACCCTATGCTTTCGAAACTTAGGGGAAGAGCTCAACAATGTATCAGCACAAGAAAAAGTACTTAAATTGGAAGTGTTATTCTCTAACATCGTATATCACATCATTATATTTGGATGATAGAAAGAAAGAGGGAAATTCAAGCCTTGATCATAACCTCAGTAGTTGTCTTGCTTTACATTTGGGTTTTATTATGTCCATCGTCGTCCAAGAAGAATATTAGCATCTAGAAAAAGAGCATCGAAAGACGCCTGCTATCCTTCAAGATTCCAACGTCTATGTTTGACATTTTATAGCATTCCAGCCGTGCAAGCACACGTAATTTTAGCTCATGTTTATGAGTAAGCCACAAATCAACTGTTACTGCGTCATATGAGAGAGGAGTGGAGATAAAACCGTCGCTTGGACCATATGTCCTTTCTTTATAATACTAAGAATTCTTGATCGTTGTTCTTTAGGCACCATTATGTTTTTTCTTGAAAGGTACCAGCCAGTAGGCAGTAAGCAGCTTCCCCTACGATGTGGGCTACAAATAACTTTTCCCGATGGATCACGCTTGTGACTCGTAAAACACTATTTGTGCTCAGGCCCAATTCATATGCATGATGGGAGGGAGCTACAGCATTCGGTAGTAGCGTAATCTTCCCCTTCTGAAATAGAATTAACATTCAGACTATGGACGCTATTGGCTCTTATAATCAAATGACATGTATCTTTTTATCAGCAAACTATTCAAAAGATTCCACTGAAATTTTAATTTTGAAAGGCAGAGATTTTGCAATCTCTTATGCCACCAGGCCTTTGTGACTCTGATAAATGGGTAGAAATTTCCACGCGGAAATCAAAAGTTTCATGTTTCGGAGGGCTGAAACATTATTATCTCCTAAGTTTTCATGTTATAGCAGCCAGACTTGTTATGGAAAGACATGCTGTTCTTCCTTTTCCAAAAAAAAAAAGATAAAAAAGACTTCTTGTTGTCCACAAGTGAGGGGAAAATGCAGAAAATGGACAATTCAGACACGTCGTAAAAGATCGGTCATTATTCTTCAGTCATTTATCTTGATGCTAGAGCATATTTTGTTAGATAAGACAAAAAAAAATTGTTTAAAGCTTCAAGATTATTAGTTTAACCTTGAACATCTATATGTATATATAAACATTTGAGCAACTCGCTCAAACTTTTAATCGCACTTTACAAAAGTTATTTGGAATAAAGATTTTTTTCTGCTTTCTTAACGGACAAACTTATATTATTAACGAATTAAAAAAATTAGATATCTATAATACTTAAGTATGTGAATTGGAGATGGTAATTGGGTTAGGGCTAACCTAAGTTGACCAGGTCTTAGGTCAGACCTTGGGTCTGGTTTTTTTAAAAAATTAAGCCTCGATCTTGGCTTGGTCTTAGACTGGCTAGGTCCAACCCGAAGTTCAACCTTTATAAGTAAAACAATATCATTTTGCTTTCTTTAATTTAAAGAATCAAGTCGAGTCGAGTTAGGTCGTTGTCTTGTGCTTTATCGGCCTCGAGCTTTCCCCCAGGCCTAAACAACAAAGGGTTGAGTTGGGATCAAATATTTGATTTCAGGCATAGTCATTACCATCCCTAATATGCCTGAAACTTAGTATGTTTTGATATTATTAGACTTTTCCTTTGTAAGTCTAATAAATATACAACCCACACTAATAAGTATTATTTTTTTCACTAGAGTTTGAGTTAATTAAATCAATTTATTATTTTATCCCAATTTAAATATTGATTTCTTAATCTTAATTTTGAAAATAATAAATAGTAAATGTCTATTAAGAATAAAATTCTAACATTCTCCCTTAGATAAATATTAATCGACATTGTATTTATAGACTTTTCTAAAATATTTGATCTGAAGATAATCGAAGTCTATTTTCAGTCGAAGTCTATTTTTAGTCTTATAAGACTTTGGATACTAGAAGATATTATAAACATGTGTTAGATGTGACACATATCAAATATAATCATGCATATTTAGCAATCTTACTATCATGGATGAAAAAATGAAGTACAGGAAACAACAATGGCACCTGAATGATTTATAGTGTACCATGTTTTGTTTATTAGTCTCAGTTTTTCTGAGCTTTATACTAACTAAAATAGAAAAAAAAAGTATTTTCTCTCACTATATGCTAAACTGTATTATGATAAATCTTTATAGGATTAAAACTTATATTCTCCCATATCTTATAAAACCTATAAATATCTAAAGACTCATAACTTTGTTAGGAGATATAGGCGTAAGATCAAGTTGTGAATATACTATAAATATCTAAAGACTCATAAATTTGTTAGGAGATATAGGCGCAAGATCAAGTTGTGAATATACTTTCTGATCTATAATATGCTTAAGATTGACATAAATCTTAAAACTTTTATATGTATTATGACAACAAAAAATAATGTACTTGATAAAAAATGATCATAATCAATGTATGAATAATATAGTCTTAATACATTAGAAGAAAAACATGAAATTTGAGGCTCCTCTCTCTTCATTGAATGCTCTGTCTTCTCTCTATCTTTCCTTTCCCGCTCATTTTGGTTTTACTCCTTTACCCCTGGTTCCTTTTTGACCTGCCCTCTTCTGCCTGTTGACCTACTCCTTTCTCGTCTTTTCCAGGGCCCTTAGTGGGCAATAGACGTTCACCCTTGCTATGGGTGACAGGTCTTTACCGCAGGGCTCTTCCCCCCTTTTGCCGTCGCCTGTTGATTCTGGCAGTCTGCCGGTGTTGGGTGTGTTGGAGGACGGCGAGATCCCCCCATTGTCATCGTCGGTGGTTGCTGATTGCGCGCCGGAGCGGGGTAAGGCGGCTGCCGGCGAGATCCGGAAGTCCTCTCCAGCCACGGGAAGTTCATGGCGTGATAAGGTCGGCATTGGTTCGCAGGCTGGTCGACTCAAATATTATCCAAATGTTATTAAGGATGGTGTCATTTCCCCACCGATGGAGTTGTTGCAAGCGGGTGCTCGGGCATGGTCCAACGCTCTGGTGGGATTCTTTTAGTCCAAGAAGGTCGCTTTTCCGGTGGTCAGTGCATGGGCTAGAGGACGGTGGGGGAAAAAGGGCTTCGAAAAGGCCATGCTTCGGGAGGATGGATCTGTCCTATTCAAGTTCTCACTGAATTCCAACCTTGGAGAGATTCTCGAACTCGGGCCCTGGCATGTCGGGGATCAACCCTTGTTTCTGAGGCAGTGGCGACTCGGTTTGGGTGTGGACAGGGGAGCCTTTGAAGTAATTCCGCTATGGGTTCAGTTTCACAATCTGCCGATGGAATATTGGACCATTGAGGGATTGAGTCATTTGGCTAGTGAGTTAGGGAAGCCCCTTTGCATGGATGCGCAGACAGCGGCAATGGACCGCATAGGGTATGCCAAGATTTGTATTGAGGTTCCTAAAGACCTTGAGTTGCCAGATAGTCTGTCCATCCAGAGACTTAGTGACAATGGGGAGTTGATTTGTGATAGCATTCTTGTGTCATATCCTTGGAAGCCAAGAGTGGGTGCCAGGCAGTGGGTTGCAACAGGGAGAAGGTTTCAGTCTGGCTGGAGTGCCGATTTGGTTAAGAGGGCTGAAGAGGGACAGATCATTTCTCAAGGTAGTCAGCGTTCGGATCTGAGAGGGGTGGACTTGCGGGTTGGGGGGTTAGATGATCCAAATGATAGTGCGGATCCATATGGTGGGGCAAGGATTAATAGGCTTCTGGAAGCTATTGAGAGCAGTGGAGGATGTAATGACGGGCGGATGGCTCCTGTGGAGACGGGGCTGGATAACGGATCCCCTCTTCCTCATTCAGAGCCTCCCGGGGATGCTGGTACGGGTCGGATGCCTGAAGGCTGTGGGGCTAGGTCGGAGGGGGTCTCTCCGATAGAGGTTAAGGACACTTTCAGTGCTGATGTAGCTAGTCCTCATGCTGGGATTACGGTGGGGTCCGCTGTGGTCTCCACGGAGCTTAGCCCATCATCGGCTGAGGTTGTGAAGAAAACCATTGCTAAAAAGAAAGCGAAGAAGAAAAAGCGCAAAGGGGTGATGTCCCCGAAGTGCCTTTTTTAATATGACATTTCTGGTTTGGAATATGAGGGGGCTGAACGCTCCCCACAAGAAGCTGATGGTTAAGCAGTTTGTTGCGGAAACTCAACCGCTTTTGGTAGATCTTATTGAAACTAAAATCAAAGAGAGTTCGGATAGGAGGGATGTCGGTTTTTTGGGGCCTCATTGGGGCTACATCTCCAACCATGCCCATCATTATAACGGGTGCATTCTGTGTTGGTTTAATAAGCTCAAAGTGGCAGTACAAGTCCTTAAGATGGGAGCTCAGTTCATGCATTTAAAGTGTCAGATTTCTGGCGGGGGATTCGTTCTAATCACTTTAATGCATGCTTCAAATTTTGCTTTTCAACGGACTGATTTATAGAGAGAGCTGCAGGACTTTCAGATGAGTTTACAAGAGCCATGGTTGGTCGCTGGGGACTTTAAACGTTGTCATAATTCGACGGAGGTGGACAGTGGAGTGGAATTTCATGGTGGAGCAGGCAGAGAGCTCCAACACCTTTTTTCACATACGGGTCTTGTCAACCTTCGAGGGAGTGAAAGATGGTACACTTGGGAGAATAAACAAAGGGGTAACTTGTACATTCGAAAGAAGTTAGACCGCGCCTTGATCAATCAGCATTGGTTGGGTGCTTTTCCGTATGACTCGGCTATTTTTGGCGAACCTAGATTCTCAGATCATACCCCTGTCATTATTCATCATTATAGCAGCATGCAGCAATCTGGAGCTCCATTCAGGTTTTTTAACGACTTGCTTCAGGTTGGGGGTTTTATGGACATGTTGGTTGTAACACTCCACTCCCGCGTGACCCGAATCCGACATCGATGGTGATATCCGAGTTCGTGCCATGCGAGGGTGGCGTGCTACATCACTCAGTCAAAACTCAGTATAAAATATTTTTTTGTTTAACACAAACATACATTATGCGGAAAATCATTAACAAACAGATTTACCGAGAAATACAATGACCACGGGGGCCCTTTCTATAAACACAATTTACTACAGTCAACTACAGTCCGTCCGTTGACTTTACAAATTGACTTAATCATTTGTAAAAAAAATTCAGAAAATACAGTTTTCATAGACATTAATGCAGACGCGAACTGATCCCGACCTCTTCTTTCACTGACATGCGATTGGTATACGCCCGTTGCCTAACGGGGTATTCTTCTGGGTCCTTAAAAAAATAATTGCAAATTTTGGTGAGTTTTGCGAACTCAATGAGGTGACCAGCATCGATGGTCCACTCAATTCATGCAACACATCATG
>JAOTAX010000006.1:28904616-28920512 GCA_025629825.1 Erythroxylum guanchezii
GAAATAACAGTTCCCAGTCCGAAAGTCCATGCAGCCATTCTCTTCACCTTCTGCACTTTTTCTATCTCGTCACCCATCGTCGCCACCAAAGTTATCTTCTTTACTTTTTTTTCCTCTATAAATGAATGAAAAATGAGAGAACCAAGGTATCTTTTGATTCCTCATATTTTCCGGACAAAACATCAATATCTTTTTATTCCTCATATTCATCAAATCACAACTTACTAAACTCCCAACAAGCTGATAGCCAGTAACAAAACCCACAAAACCAAAAGTCAAGAACGCAAGGGTTGGAAGTGCAAAGAGAGGTAGAGGTGTACAAAAAAAAACTGGATCATCATCGTTGAGGCTCGACCAACAACAATGCTAACAACCCTCCTCCACCTCCTCTTCTCAACCACCATTAGAAACAGCAGCGGCTCCGACCTACTGTTACAAAAACACACACAAGCAAAGCAACCAGAGAAATCGTAGAAACATTGAACAAGTAATGCTACAGTAACATGCATGGGTACTGTAGCATATTTAAAAAGAGTCATTTTCATTCCTTCGTGCTGTATTTTGTAAAGATGATGATGTTCTAAAGACCAAAAACGCAAGTAACCTCACAGATACGTGAAGAAATCGCATAAACAAACAAAACGAATAATAAGCAGATAGGAAAGCACACACAGATAACACATACGTGGAGAAATGGTAGAAACAGAATAATAGAGATGTAATACAGTAACAAGCAACAGAAACAAACACAAATGTGGAGCAATCGCCAAAAAAATCACAGCAAGGCCTTGAAGATGTTGAAGTTGGCGCAGAGAGAAAACTTGTTTTGTGAAAAAACAGTTTTAGAATAAACGAAAACCTGTTGTGAAATATTAGGGAAACGTATTTTTCTGTTTTAGTCAAATAGTTGTAGTTTTTTTATTTTTGAAAACAATGTAATACAAGAACAATGAACCAAACATGTTTTAATAGGAAGTTTCATTTTTCATAAAAACCACAATAAGAAACGGGGAAAAAAAAAGAAAACAAACACCCCCTTAACATCATATATAGAGATAGAAAATTGACTTGCTACCATTGAAGATTTGATGGAGAAAATACAACTATTAATGGTTGCATTGTTGCAAATTTGCGGAAAATTCGGCATCAGCATTATAATCTATCAAACAGTCTCCTAACACAGTCGTCAACCTTTCGTTTGTATGTGATGTCGATACATAAATAGACCTACCATGTATGAAATAATGAAAAACATCAATCATAAAATAATAAAAAAGTAAATGATAACAATAGTAAAGAATATAAATTATCTTAAAAGTTTATTGAGTGGAGTCTAATTATTATCAACGTAATGTGTCGTCGTCATTATTTAACCCTTCTTTTGGTTATCAACTATCCACATGTCTGTTGTAATGTCAATCTGACCTTCAATGCTTGATAATGTTCTTAAAATTTCTTTTTTTTAATACTCTTATATCTTCGTAATATCCTTCTTCAATGTATTCAGAGTTAGAACCTTAAAGATAGATCGATTGCAGTGAGTTGCAAAACATCCTAAATCTTTTGGTATCAACTATAGATACCGTGTAAGTCACTGTAATTTTTTCATACTTATATAGACACATACAAAAATGTATATATGATCATGTATGTTACTTAATTATACTTACATGATCACTTACACGGTGGATATATGACCTTATAAGTTCTTGAAACTCATAATCACAATAATAAGTCACAACAAAGATTTTTATCACCTTTACTAACCAAAAATAGTTTAACGTCATATATACCACCAAAAATGAGATAGAAAATTGACTTGCTACCGTTGAAGAGTTGATGGAGACAATACAACTATTAATGGTTGCATTGCTGCAAATTTGTGGAAAATTCGGTGTCGGTATTATAATCTATCATATAGTCTCCTAACACAGTCGTCAACCTTTCGTTTGTATGTGATTCCGACACATAAATGAACCTACCATGTACATATATGACTAATATCAATCATAAAATAATGAAAAAGTAAATGATAACAATATGAACAAATATAAATTATTTCAAAAGTTTATTGAGTGGAATCTAATTATTATCAACATAATGTGTTATCAACTATCCACATGACACGATCACATACATGGGCGTGTATATGACCTTGTAAGTTCTTGAAACTCATAATTACTTATACAGTTACATATACACTCGTGTATGTGTTCATGTCAGTCTACAAAAACACCCTCCAAACGATAGTAATTCCAAAAACTATGGTATCTCACAAGTTAAATCTTTAAACAAATGATTCAGGAACCTTACCTTAATGGGTGGGTGGCGAAGAAGAAAAAAAGATAGTGGCAGGAAGTGGGGTAGTGGGGTGGTGCAACAAAGGGGCAACATGGTGACTGGGATGTGCGATGAAGGGGTGACAATGAGAGAAAGATAGAGGAGGGTGGCAGTGTTTGTGAGAGTTGGCTAATAGCAAAATAGAGCAAGATAGAGGAGAGGAGGGCGGTAGTGAAACCTAGACTAAAACGACATCGTTTTACATGTAAAGACTATAAAACCTAGACTAAAACGATATTGTTTTATTTGTTGAGATTCAAAGCAGTGTAAAAATAAAACGACGTCATTTTCTTCAAAACGAAATAGTGATAGCAAAAAATGAAGCAAAACAATGTCGTTTAAGTTATCAAGTAATTGGGCCTTGAGCTCAAGGTTTACAATTTTTGGGTCCAAGGTTCGTCCCTAGACTCATCCAACCTATGCTTAAACCGTTGATCTCGGGTCAAACCGGATCCAGCCTAGACCCAAATGTCATCACTATTTGTAATTGGATTTGTACAATTATCAAATATATTGAGCTCCTTTTAACCAACGCATCCCTCCACTTCGAGAAGAAAATATATTTCTTGAGAGACTAAGGGATAGATCTCGATTACTTCTACCAAACCTCAATAAAAATAATCACTTCCCATAAGATAGATAGAGGAAAAATGGACTTAAGTCTTCATTGACCCACATCAAATTTGATTATAGTTGTCTTTGTAGACTTTGGAAGTCCACTCACTTATTAAATTAGTCTTTTTTTAAAACCGTTCTAAATAATGATGATGCCCCAAGCTGGCAAACACCACCATCTACTATCTAGAGAAGTAAAAGAAATTATTACCTTCAAGCAATTATCAACATGCACCAAATTCACCAAGCAGAGACCATAAGAGCGAAAAGAAAAGAAATTTACCAACAACAATTGTAGATCTCTACTAGGCGTTTCTGAAGAAAAGTGAAAAGAAAGCTTATCTCCAATCATTTTTAAATTGCATGTGGACAAAACTTTGTGTTTCTGGAGAATCTCTATGCGTCTAAATGCTCCTATTGAATGATTAAGTTCTTCCTCTAATTAATTTGTTAATAGCTTGTTCATGGAAATAACCCCAATGATGAAAAGGTCCCTCAAACTATGATCATCTTATGCAACTTTTCGATATTTTTGTCCCTTCCGGAGTTGAGTTGGTGTATGCCATTCTCAATGCATTATGCAACCAAAATAGTTCTTGGTCCTGTAAGAGATGAAGAGTGAAGTTGTTGGGATGTCGACAACAGTAGACCTACCTTTGACTTACCCCACCTTTCTCTCTTTTTTTCTCTTGCTGAATTGAGTGGGCTATCCTTACTATACGCTTCATATTTTTAATTGGTGTTGATGGATTTGGTGGATGATTTTGTATAGTTTTAGTTCCAAAAAGGCACTTTTGTTCAGGGCATTACTGAACACAATAGTAGCCACTTAGTTAACTTGTATATAATTTGAAGTGCTTGCGAAAAGAAGTGTTTTCGTGAATCTGCAAATTGGTAATTGTCTTAGCTCGCCTATGTATCTATGCTGTGATAACCAGGGTAAATTCGTCCATTGAAAGCCTCTGTCTTGTTATCGTTTCTGATCATGAAGTTTAGAGTCAGATTAATACTTCTTTTTTGTTTTAATACAAATCGTAGCATCCCCATTAAAATGAAAACTTATTTTATGAAACTTTTCTACTAACTCAGTTCTTGACAGATAAACCAATTAGATCATAGCCTGATTTAAACTAGTGAGAATCAATGTTTACTTATAATAACATACATATTTTTTAGTTTATGCCTATCTTAAAAGTTGACCATTGACCATTCAGTCCCCTCGTTGTACGAGTAGCTTTGATTATTATGTATATATATAATAAATTTATTAAAAATATATTATTGGTTATGAGAAGCTTGTCATATTAAAAGCTGATGTACGTGGTCGTATTCTTAGACTGCTAGTATTCCCCAAACTCATTGGAAATTGTCTAATTTAATAAGCTAGTACGCCACTGAAAGGAAAAATTAAGTTGACAGAGATTTTGGTTTGCTGATATTACTTTATATAAGGTGATGATCCCGATATGTATTAAAGATAAAAGTTTGTACTTCTGGAGCCAAGCTTCTCTTGCCAGGCACAGTGATATGTTCATTTGCGGACTAAATTGGTTCATCTTTTTATAAAAAGCACAACCTTAAATTGATGTTGTGTTAAAAGGTAGTGTTGGTAGTGGCTTACGATGTCGTCTGCGCGGCATGTGGATTGAGGGCAATCAAGTATATACAAGAATTCTGATTCAATCATGGGAGGCAGCCATTATAGCTAAATATGAGAGCAGTGGTGGTGGCACACATCACATGCATAATTGCTCTAAGCAAAAGCTGTTGTGTAAAATATATGGAAGATCAGCTCTTCAGAGTTAGATTCGCACAATTTTAAGCATTTTTTTATCGCTAGGGATTTGAATATGAGTTACAGAAACACTGCATGAGTGACCTAAATACTCGAATTCCACGTCCTTGTCTTATTAAAAGGTGAAAGAAAAAAAGGGTAGAAAGAATGGGAATGATCAAAGAGTAAAGCAGCAGCAGCGGCAGCTCCTCAACCCAACCCAACCCAACTCAACGGTCCCCATTCATTCCAACATAATTTTATTGAATAATGTTCAGTGTCTGGGACTTTTAATATGTATTTTGCATGTCAATATTACTATTCCTAATAATAATATATATAGTAAAATATGTTATATAATAAAAAGAAAATCAGCAATATCCATCATCCAAAGGTAACATTTTTGAGGTTGCCAAAGAGAATCTTAAATGCTAAAAAAAATCCAATGAGTTGGCGCCCACCGTAGGGTAAACTCGCGGCAGTGTATATGTCAGACGAAAGGCATGGACAGTGGAGTCGGAGTGGCAGGAAAAGGAAGGCAGGAAGACAATAGCTAAGGGTTACTTTTCCTTTTCCTTTTTATTATGTATTACATTAATTTCCCACAATTATAGCCTACATTTGGAAAATAAAATACGTCACAAAGTCAACACCAATAGCAACCTCAAATTTGAACGTTTCAAAACAATAACCTACCGCTACTCTCCAGAGAGAAAGCATTGGGTGTACTGGGGGGAGAGTGGAGACCACCTCCCACAGTCTCCATCTGCCAACCCTACAAGAAAATGTTTTAACCAAAATGCAATGCAACACGAGACACCTTTTCCTTGCCACCCTGTCTGTTCATAATTAAAATGCACCCAACCCAATTCCAGACAAAAACAAAGAATAAAGACCTCATGCATCATTCAACACAACCACGTTACTGTAATACTAACATATTTCACCTTATCAACAATATAAACGCATAACATATAAAGTAAGAAAAATGCGTACGCATAGAAAGAAAGATTTGATCATACACCACAGAAGTCTACAGTTGCGTGGATTACGGTCGTCTCGTTACGCTGCCAAATTAATGACCTTCTCTCTCTCTCTCTCTTTCCCCGTATCTTCCTATCTTCTTGCTCCCGCAATTCTCGGCCAATTGAGCAACTATTCGGAGACTTCCAAGGAAATGAAAACTTAAGAGAGTGGAGTGATGATGTTATACACTAGAAAGTGACATTAAACATTCCATTTTTTCCCTTGTTTTTGGGTATAAATTTAGCCTTCTTCATTTTAGAGCTCTGCATTTTCGTTTTGCCTTTAAATTTTCTTGCTGGTTTTTTGTGGGTGTGGGAGTGTTCGGACCCGGGTCGGGTCAAACTCGGTCGGAGATGGGCTGTGTCAGCTCGAAGCAGACGGTGTCAGTGACGCCGGCGATAGACCATTCTGGTAGGTTCAACTCCGGTCGGATCAAAGTCGGGTCGGAGGTCGACAAGAGTTGTCAGAAGGGTTACTGTGGGAACAACGAGAGCACTAATAATAACAAGAAGAAGAAGAAGAAGAATGGGGAGCTGAGTTGCGGCAGCGAGTTGGGTGAGTCAGGGAGGGCGAGTTCCAATGGTGACTCCTTGAGCTTTAGGCTGAGGAATTTACACAAGTATATAGAGGGTGAGCAGGTGGCCGCCGGTTGGCCCGCCTGGCTCAGCGCCGTCGCCGGCGAGGCCATTCAGGGATGGATTCCTCTCAAGCAAGATGCTTATGAAAAATTGGAGAAGGTTGTTTAATACATTCTTGAAAAGCTATGACTTTTCTAAACCAATGAAAGGCCACACGTTAACTGAAATTCAAAATTTAGAGTTTAAACAGGTTTGCTTAGAGTTTTATTTTGTTATAAATGGTTTCTATACTTTGATATAGTAAGGTATGGTGGTCTTATATAGTTCGGCAAGAAATTAAAGAAAGCGCGCTTTTTGACTGGTTTGAAGGAATTAAGGGATTGATGATCCTTGTAGATTTGAACAGTCCAGAAAAAAATTTGTTTTATTATCTTTTTGATAAGGGTAATGGTAGCACAATACATGATTTTATTGAATATTGAGATTAATTGGATTCTGTTGATTATTTATTACTGTATACTATTGATGCTTTGTCTGGATGATGAACTTATTTGGTTCTCTGTTTTTGCTTTTTCCATAGATAGGGCAGGGTACTTACAGTAGCGTGTTCCGAGCCCGTGAGGCTGGGACTGGAAGGATAGTTGCTCTGAAGAAGGTTCGGTTTGACAATTTTGAGCCTGAGAGTGTTCGATTTATGGCAAGAGAGATACTGATTCTTCGCAGGCTTGATCATCCCAATATTATGAAATTGGATGGATTAATAACTTCAAGATTATCCTGTAGCATTTACCTTGTCTTTGAGTATATGGAGCATGATATCACTGGACTCTTGTCTTGCCCTGATGTCAGGTTCAGTGAATCACAGGTAATATCCACTTTGCCTTTTCGGTTTCTTCTTTATGAAATTCTGAGACAACCACGTGAAAATAGTCCTGCCATAGTGTGTAGCAGCCCATTTCTACATTCGCGATGAAGGTATTTCCTCTCATTGACTACATAGTGGAGGCTTATAACTTAAAAAAGCAATATGATATTGGTGATTATTTTGCTGATATGTTGTTTCATCGTCTTAGTTGTTTATTCTTGTGCTGACTAAGGCTATTCTTCTACTTTGTAGATTAAGTGCTACATAAAGCAATTGTTATCTGGACTAGAGCATTGTCACTCGAAGGGTGTAATGCATAGAGATATAAAAGGATCTAACCTTCTTGTAAACAATGAAGGTATACTAAAGGTTGGAGACTTTGGGTTAGCAAATTTCTGCCCTTCAGGGCAAAAGCAACCACTGACTAGCCGTGTTGTGACTTTATGGTATCGACCTCCTGAACTCTTACTGGGTTCAACTGATTATGGAGCATCTGTGGACCTTTGGAGCGTTGGATGTGTTTTTGCTGAGCTTCTCCTAGGAAAACCCATCCTTCAAGGGAGAACAGAGGTAATCGTCTAACTTAAGTTATGGTCCTATTACCTTGCTACTTCCCATGTTATGGACACAATGTACTAATGGTAGATGTTACGTCATGTAAATTACAAAAGGCTTTCTGAAAGCAACTATTGTTTCACCATGTTCTCATACTGAAAAGGAATCAAGAGGCGTGAGGTTGTCGAAATGTTTTTTCTGCTTAATCCTATACTGGAAGATTTCTGTGCTGATTAATTCTCACAGGAATTTGATTAAAGAGCCTATATTTTGAAGACTTCATATAAAAGAATCAAATGAGTTTATACTCATAACAAGGTATAGACAGGTTATGTAGAGGAACAGACCTACAAATTAAAGATGAAGTTGCATGATTGCTTTCCAGTATGCATCCTATCTCACACCTTATGCTATTCTAAAAGAAGAAGCATTAGCATTTTCTAAAAGTTATACCAATATATTACATCCTGAAGACACTGAACTAATGCTCAGTCTAAGTTACCCCATGCACTCCACTGCTAGAATTATCAGCAACAACCCCGGAGTATGAGAAGTAGCTACAAAAGAATTAGGGGGATTCCTTAATTACAAGAAGTCAGTTGGCGGTTTTTAGCTTGGGTAACAACTATCTACAATTCTTAGGTTATATGGAATTAAAATTTGGCAAGGTTTTAGTATGTACAGCATGATTCTGGCCCTTTTTTACTGTTAAACAGGGCAATGAGAAAGGATGCAGTGGCGGCATAATATATTGCATTCCATATAGCATTAATATTTTCATTTAATTCTTGAAATAAATGTTGATTTTATTCCATTTGAAGCTTGTGTAAAAAGAACCTCTTGTTTCTCCTTCAGGTTGAACAATTGCACAAAATTTTCAAGCTTTGTGGGTCCCCACCTGATGAATACTGGAAAAAGTCAAAACTTCCTCATGCAACTTTGTTCAAACCTCAGCAACCTTATGATAGTTGTCTTCATGAGACATTTAAAGATTTGCCAACAACTGCAGTGGACCTAATAGAAACTTTGCTTTCGGTAGAGCCATATAAACGTGGGACTGCGTCTTCTGCCCTTACTTCTGAGGTACTACTATCACCTATGAAATTTGACCGGCCATCATAGAAAATAGCCTTGACTATTGTGACAATGCAAACTCAAATTCCTCGATCAAGTTCTTTTAACCATTTACTTCTAAGTTCATTTCAGTCTGTATGTTGCTCCAACTCTTTATATGTGTTACCATGTTTCGTTATCTTCAAACAAGTGCATTTCAAAATTATTGCATTCACAGCTTGGCAGTTCTGCGGTATTATTTGTCTTTTGTTTGTATAACTGGGATCATCTAATTCATTTTTGTTTTCAGTATTTCACAACAAAACCTTATGCCTGTGATCCATCAAGCTTGCCAAAATACCCGCCTAGTAAAGAGATTGATGCAAAAAATCGCGAGGAGGGAAAAAGGTATGTCCATGGTGCTTTAAATGGTGTCTTAAAGGAGATGTTGCTGTCATGAGCACTGATGATTTTTACTTCTTTTTATTTTTTTTGGATGTTATGGAACTCAAAAGATGCCATCCACTGATCCAACCAGCGCATTTTAGGACAACGAGCACAGTTTTGGATTCAAATGTTTCCAAGATCATGTTCTGACATTTTCTTTCATGCAGAACTGCCAAATACTTTTGGGACGTATAAGCATTAGCATATTTTGCATATCTATTGTTTAACAAGTTGTCTGCTCTCACGGGTAGCTCTGCTATGTAATATGGATTATACTAACATTAGGTTGTAATCGGTTTGAAACTTGCAGGAAAAAAGTCAGTGGGAGAGTTTGTGGTGGTGAAGCAAGAAAACCAATGAGGAAGCAGTCGGGAATTTCTAAATTGGTACCATCAGAGGTCCTTCTTTCCTCTCTCTCTCTCTCTCTCTTTCTCTATCTATCTTACATGTTTGAGGAAACTAAGTCTCTATGTTCTTTCAATCTTCTAGGATCCGGCAGCTCGAGTGCAGGGTGCTCAACTTAGTTCTAATTATACCCTACGTATTCCGAAGGGAGGAGAAGGCAGGTCAGGTGGGGAGTCACGGAAATCATCACTTGATAAATTGGAAGAGATCTTCCATGTAAAGAATGCATCCCAAGGAGATGTTCCCTTCTCTGGCCCATTACAAGTTTCTAGTTCAAGTGGCTTTGCATGGGCAAAGAGGCGAAAAGATGATACTTCTGCAAGATCCCACACTAGGTCCATTTCAAGAGGTCATATCACTAATGGATTGGAAACCAATTTCCAGGAAAAGATTAATCTTGATTCTAAGAGGCATGATAATGTGGATGGCTCATATGGATTACGTACCAATTCTAGAGGCCGTGATTCATATGAGATATCAAAGCGTGGTTTACAGAAACAATGGAGCCAATTTGAACGTCCAGACTCCTTTGATAATTCTGAGGAATATCATTCCCAAGAACTCTCATTGGCACTTCTTGCAAGAGAGGAGATGGATGCCAAGAGAAATAATTTGGTACGTTTATCATCAGAACACATCTAACTATAAACAAAAATAGATTGAAGTTGAAAGGAAACCTTTTTACAATTTTGCAATTAAGTAAAGAAATTTGTTACATTAGTAGGATACATTTGAATGAAAATTTGTTCTGTTACTGTTATTGGAATCGAGGAAAGAAATATGCTTATTGTCAATTTCAGTAACACAAGTGATTAGACCTATGGTTATTGGGCTATTTTTCTTAGGGAGAAAAATTGGTGACCATTAGTGGCCATCACTACTATAAATGGTAAAAAATATTTTTTTTATGAAATAAAAATTATCTTATTTAGTAAATATAGCTACTAATAGCCACCAATTGATGACCACCTAATTGGTTCCTTGTCTTAGTTGTGGTACATTTAGAAAACCCAAGATTAAGTTCCTCATTCATTTTAGTACTAAAAAGATTCTATTCATGTCAATGCATATACAAACCCTTTTTGTTCCCTGTTCTCTGTTTCCATTGAGAAGTGTTGAAATGTTTTAGAACCATATATGTTTTATAAAAGAAGACGATCAAAACCTTTGGACTAGTTTTGAGGTTGCATAGGATGGGTACCCTTAAGTATCTCTGAGATGGATGAGCAATATGGAAGCAGCATAGAATTCAAGTGGCTGTTAGATGTGGCTTGCAACGTGGGATTAGAGAAGGAAGAATGATTTTGTTTTAGCGACAACAGGAATTGTGGGGTAATAATTTGCATAATTAATTTTTTTTTCTAATCAATTTTTCTTTCCTTCTTTCTTTAAGAAGCATTCGCATTTTGGCTCAAATAGACCTTTTAATTAAAGTAGGTTGTCAATGTCATCATAATCTAGATAGAGCAAGTAAATTGGTTTCATTAGGTGTTCTATATTCTTTATGTTTTCCAACATTATTTATCAAGCTAATTTAGTGGTAATGTTGGAACCGAACAGAGTTTTCAAGATCAGGGGGACAAGGTTGATTTCTCTGGACCCATACTGTCTCAATCGCATAGAGTGGATGAACTCCTAGAAAGACATGAACGCCACATTCGCCAGGCAGTTCGAAAATCATGGTATCAAAGAGGTAAGAAGATAATTACAATCTCTAATGAGAAATTTTATTTCAGACATGGGTGACATTTCTCTTCTTGACAAGTTTTTAGGAGAACCATTTGTGTTATTTTATCAAAGAATTACATGGGGAAATGTCAGCAATGGTTGGCATGATGGCTGGAAATGATTTTAGAGAATTTGGAAACTGCTGTAGGTTTAATGGGGGTGGTATGCATGCTTACCAGCATAATATATTTTCTTTAAAGTTCTTCAAGTACAATGGCCCAAGCATATCAACATATGATTCTTTTTAGTTACAGGTAGGAGACATGAGAAGTGATCATCACTGCTTATGGTTAGTTACTCTAGGTCCAATGTCGGATTAATGTAAGTGGAGAAGTGAAAGTTGCTGCTAGAAACCAGTAATCAAGACTCATATCCTCTGGAGGGAAAGGTCAAGCCTACTTGACACAACACTAAAAGCAGGGAGTCAAGCAATCAGTTTGAGGGACATTTCTATTGCTTGGAGTGGTGATGAATGAAAATATGGAAGCCACAAAGTGATGAAATTAGTTTGTGCATACCAAGTAGCGAGATAAAAGTGATAAGAATGAGTGGTCCCTGCCATGGCAGCTATCCAGCTTTTCCTACAATGATCATTGAATTGATTCTTTTCTTTTCTTTTCTTTTTTTTTTATGAAGCCCTCAAGCTTAAAGTAAACTTTGCCAGTGACTCCATAGTAGGCTCAGTCCTTTGGCTCTTTTTCTTTCTTGACCTTGAACTTTCACTTTTACTTTTTTAAATCTTCAGCTTTGTCATATCTACCTCCCTATGTATAGTGTAGGTAACGGTTATTTATCCTAAGAAAAATATATATCTCAAGTAAGTAATGGGGTATTGGAAACTTCAAATGTGTGATTCAGGTTAGTGGCAATGAACAGGTAACATCTTTATTCGAGAGCAGTAATATGCTTCTTCCCCCACCACTAGAGGTAATTAAAAGAGAAGGAAGCTTCTTAGGCTTGGATCAAAAGGAACCTATGAGCCCTTGTGTTGGGATAAAAGCTTAGAAGGTGGAGAATATTGTGTTGGGATAAAAGCTTACAAGGATGGGGATAAGTGGGTACCAAGTCCTTTGGAGGGGGCTTCATAGACCTTTTCATTTCTCAATTACCTGGCATATGCATGTATGAACCATTCCACAAGGTTTTATGTTTCTATTCACTCTATATATCTAGCTTGTTTTGGTAAATAACTCAGTTTTATAATTGAAGTCCTCTTTGTTCACGAATGAACTTACCAAGTCTAGATGTTTGTTTATGAAAAGAAAGACTTGTTGTGCACAGATAGGATTATAAACTTGCAAATAATTAATTAATGTTTTAATTTAGTTTTGCAAGTTATCTGGATTCCTTAAATTGTATTTCGAACATATTAAAAATATATGTATTTCGAACATACTAAAAATATCTTTCTATTTTTATAAAATTCAAGCAATTTAATCATAAACTTAACCATTTTTCCGCAATATAATGAAATTACAGTTGAATTGAAATATCATAAAGTATAATTACGATATTTCATTATTTCAATTCAGCGGTTGTAATTCGTAAGATCTCTCTAAAACCTTCAAATATAGAGAAAGTCATGTTCGAATCTTCAAAAATTTCAGAATTTCTTTTTCTGAAAATAATATAAGGTGAGTTATGTTAAGGAATTGAAAGATTTGTCAGATAATTTATGGTAAAAAAGTGTGGTTAGTGGATTATTGCGTGCTTCTAAACGTATATCCGAAAGATAATGAATATATTACTTCGTTTTTATTTTTATTTTTAATACCATTTTATATCATAAAATTATTAAAATAGTAATCATTGCACTTGAAAGTGGTAACAAAAATAAGGTAAGTGCTTATTTATGTATTTTGTAAAATGTTAAAGTAAAAATTACAAATTTAATTAATATTTAATTTTTTTTAAAGATTAAATTAATGTCCGGTGGGTTTAAATTGTCTAATTATGATATAACATAACCTAAATTTATAACTCATAAACTAAAAAGCTACCAAAAAATAAAAAAAACTGAGATTAGATTTAAGATACTGAATAGCATTATTTTGAAAACATGAAGGTACTATTAGTATTAGTTTGAAAATGTTAAAATGTAACATGATACTATAGATAACAGTAGAGATTAATTTAAACTTTATAAAAAATGCTAAAGGGATAATTTATACTTTTGCTATTAGACATATGTAAAGTGTAAAGTGCCTCCTACACTGCATATACATATATTTTGCTCCTCACACAAAGCTGGCATGTTGCTTCCACATGAAGTACCGAGTACTTTGTGGCGCCTAATCCTTACACTTGAAATGTTCTGTTTCTGTTGGATTGGTCAGTCTGATGGAAATTTGTGGCCTAACTAAAGTGTTTCCTTATCTTAGAGTGGTCCCTATGATCCGTTGGAGATCCGTTGGAATTTTTCACTTTTGTTTTACCTAAATGATATGAATTCGAGTCTCTTAATTAAAAACATTATTAAATGTCATAAAAAATTATTAACGATCCCATCCCCATGTCTTAGTTTTGACTTTTGAGTCCCGGTATGATCACATGTACGAGCAGAAAAAGATTCGACATAGTTATATCTAAACATTTTAAGGGTAAATGACTATGCAATTACTAATAATAATTGTTAAGGGAGTCATAGATTCAAGCAATACATATATGGCAAGACAAAGAAAGTATCGGAATCAAAATTTCAACCCCACGACATCCCCAGAAAATCCAGAAACTATTTGCATGTATAAACAGATTATAAGAATATGAAATTACATCATATGTACCTTGTAAATGCTCCTCCTTTCTTGAATCTTCTCCTTATTTGGGATGTAGCAGATACTAAACACCTTCCTTGGCCTCTAGAGAGCATGCAAAGAAAAAGAAAAATTAGTGTGTAAGGGTGGTTAGAGCACCAAACAAGATGAGTTCAAATAGATACTCTAGTGAGAGTTAGATCAAGACCAAGTTTCATACAATTAATCTCATGCAACAATTGTTTAAAATTGCATGAAAAACTCTCAAGATCACTCCTCTCAACTTCCAGAACTCTGTTAGACCCTTAACCTCTTTATTGAGTGTGTTTCTGGGTAAAAATTCATATGTAAATAAGTGAAGAACTCACTTATGTACCACCTGTCATTAAGTCAGTCACAATCGTGGCCTATCTTCACAATCATGGCTTACTTAATTGACATTCATTCACACTTTGTTTTTCATCCAATCTTTAATGCGTGTGACCCTTAAGTTTCCAGTTATTTTGGTCAGTTGAATTAACTCTTAATCTGAGCAAATCATGAGGGATTTTGTGATGTCAATTTACCAGAATGTAAGTGGATTAACACTCGAACTCTTCATTAGTTAATTATTCGACTTACGAACCTTTCCATAGTCAATTACTGCGCAATTTGTCGCTTCACCATCCTATAACCCACTGGGTTTAGAGTATGGCTATGTGTCAACTCCCACTAGACTGACTATGTCAGATCTAGTCCAAGTGATGCTAGTTCTTGTCGTGAGAATCTCCTTACTCTCTTCATGACACATAATTGCTCTGGCTAGAGACTCTGAGTAATGACTCACGATAAGAGGCCGTGGGTATCATCTCCTTCTATCAGGAGTAGTGAATCTTTTATTGGCTACCCAATTAGCTTCGAATACTAATAACTGTCCTCAATCACCACCCTATGAGCGACCTCATCTTGAGGTAACAAAGTATGATGTCAAAATGCAGGATCAGTATCCAAGATATCCTTGAGTACCTCAAGTTTTAGGATATTTGCACCATTGCTATGATGAGATTAATCACAGACATTTGATAGATCATCCATATGATAAGCTCATAATGGGTCATTCGATGTACTTACTACTCTTAGTAATCATCCACATGTTAACTCTAAACATCTCATACTCATAGTTTATGAGATCCATTGCTTGATCAAATCAAGGTGTATAACATGTGCTAGTCTATCCAGATTAACAATGTCCTATCTCATTAATCCTATGACTAGGGATAATTTAGATACTAGCATAATTGCACATGATATAAATCTCATTATCATGATCTCATCATGATTTCCTTCATGTTATGTTTTGTATCATGGACTTCATTAATTCGATTTAAGAACGACATCAATTCATAAATAAATGAACATCAAATTAATGAAAATTGCCTTTTGTTGTATCAATCAAAATAAAGTTTGTGCAAAGTGCTAAAGGTGATTGCCTTTAGATCATTGCTATAACAATCTCCCACTTGCACTAAAGCCAATCGCCTTTGTATCTAATACCATAGGCGGTTATACTATAATCAAATCTCATTTGAGGAAGTGGTTTAGTCAAAGGATCAACTATGTTCTGATCTATGGGTTCTCTCTCTTTCTTCACATCACCTCTATTAATGATCTCCCTGACAGGTGATATCTCCTTAGTACGTTCTTAAACCTTTGATGAAACCTTGGTTCCTTGGCTTGAGCAATAGCCCCATTGTTGTCACAATATAATAATATTGGGT
>JAOTAX010000006.1:28920612-28935982 GCA_025629825.1 Erythroxylum guanchezii
GTTTGTTTCAGGTTGATTATTTCGTTCGCTTTGTATTTGTTTCGGTTCGATTCGCATTCGATACTTTGTGTTTCTTCAGAATGTCGGAATGTGGGCACTTGTCTCCGCTTCGCATTCGATTCATAATTCTGTTTTTTGATTTTTCCGCTTTCCGTTTTTCCGTTTTCCGGTTGGGATCCGATCCCCGGATTGGGTCCCAACACTAACATAATTACACATGATAGGAATCTCATTATCATGATCTCATCATGATTTCCTTCATACTATGTTTTGTATCATGGAATTCATTGATTTGATTTAAGAATGACATCAATTCATAAATAAATGAACATCAAATTAATGAAAATTGCCTTTCGCTTTATTAATTAAAATAAAGTTTGTACAAAAGTGCTAAAGGTGATTGCCTTTAGAGCACTACTCTAACAATCTTCCACTTGCACTAATGTCAATCGCCTTTGTCTCTAATACCATAGGCAAGTACTCTAGAATCAAATCTTATTTGAGGAAGTGGCTTAGTCAAAGGATCAACAATGTTCTGATCTGTGCACACTCTCTCTATCTTCACATCACCTCTATCAATGATCTCCCTGATTAGGTGATATCTCTTGAGTATGTGCTTAGATCTTTGATGAGACCTTGGTTCCTTGGCTTGAGCAATAGCCCCATTGTTGTTACAATAAAATAGTATCAGATCTATAATGCTCGGAACCACTCTAAGTTCGATAACGAACTTCTTGATCCAAACAACTTCTTTTACTGCTTCCATAGCTGCGATGTACTCTGACTCAATCGTTGAATCTGCAGTCGTCTCTTGTTTGAAACTCTTCCAATTAACTACTCCACCATTTAGTGTGAAAACATAACCTAACTGAGATTTGGAGTCATCTAGTCAGATTGAAAATTGGCATCTGTATGCCCGCTTACTATGAGATCTCCGTCTCCATATACTAAGAATACATCTTTAGTCCTTTTCAAGTACTTTAGGATATTCTTGACAGCCACCCAGTGACACTCACCAGGATCTGATTGATATCTAGTTGTAACACTTAGAGCATACGATATATTAGGTCTTGTACATAACATAACATACATGATTGATCTTATTGTTGAAGCATATGTGATTAAATTCATGCGAGTCCTCTCATCTTGAGTCTTGGGACATATAGATTTCGAGAGTTTTATCCAATGAGTCATGGGAAGAAACCCTCTCTTGGACTGCTCCATGCTAAACCTCTTTAGTAATTTATCTATATATGTAGACTATGAAAGACCTAGCAACTTCCTTGATCTATCTCTATAGATCTTTATTCCCAATACATAAGTTGCTTCTCTAAGGTCTTTCATGGAGAAATTTCAGGCAACCAAATTTTGACAAATTGCAAACTGGAGACATCATTTTCTATTAGTAATATGTCATTAACATATAACACAAGAAATATGATATCACTCCTACTAATCTTCTTATACACACAAGATTCATCCAGATTTTGTGAGCAACCAAACTCTTTGATTGTCGCATCAATGCTTCAATCCATAAATGGATTTCTAAAGCTTGCATACCTTTTTGCCATCTTTGGATATGAAACCCTTAGGTTGTATCATATACATATTCTCAGCTAGGTTTTTATTTAGGAAAGTCGTCTTCACATCTATTTGCCATATCTCATAATCATCATGAGCAGTAATGGCTGGGAGTATTCTAATGGATTTAAGCATGGTTACGAGGCTAAAAGTCTCATCATAGTCAACTCCTTGTCTTTGACAATAACCTTTAGCGACTAGTCTCGCTTTATAGATAATCACATTACCATCCATCACTACAAGAAAATGTAGTTAGGGACGAAATTTCAGGGATGGAAGTTATTCCGTCTGGAATCACCGACGGAGTAAATAATATGTCGGAAAAAGAAGACGGGAAGGAAGCGTTTATCGGCAGAGTATATTCTGATGGTGAGTGTCGTCTGTAAGCGTTTAAAAAAATTAATCAAAATGACGCCGTTTTGGTTAACGTTTTAAGCCTTTAAAACACTCCTCCCCTCCCATTCTCCCGCACTCCTTCTCCTCTTCTCCTTCTCCGTCGGCTGGGCGTCACCTGTGGCCACCTGTAAACGCCATCGCTGCCGTTTGCTCCAGCCATCGTCGTCGAGCCGAAGGTCACCAGCATCCCGTGCTCCGGTGGTTACATCCGAAGGTATTTAAAGTTTCTTCCTCTCCTGTGTTGACAATCGGTGGAGTTGGTTTGAGGTTAATATTAATTTGTTGTTTGATTAAAAATGAGCTTGGTGAGTGTTATTGAATGGGTTTGTGTTTGTTGTAGATTAAAGGGAAGAATGTGGAAAATGTTGTTGAATTAGGGATGAAAAAATGTGTGCACACCATGTGTTTGACAAAATGCCTATAGGTGTTTTTGTTGAATTGTTGTTGAAGTTTAAGTAATATTGGTGTTGTTTTGCATGAAGTTTAGAATGTATGTGTTGATTTTGATTAAGTAGTTTCAATTTTGTTTAAAAATATAGGACTTACATTGTTAATATGATTATATATGTATGCATAATGATTATGTATAAGATTAATTAATTTTAAAGAAATTAAATTTATAATCTTTTGAATATTTTTGATATTGTTTTATTAAATTAAATAATTTTAAATTAAGTATATATTTGTTTAATTATTAACTCCTATTTCATTGTTAAAGTATATATTTTAAACATATTTTCAATTTAATTAAAGTACAATTTAATAATTATTAAATGAAATTAAAAATATTAAATTCAGTTAATAACTTAAATTAAATAAAGCAAATTATTTATGAAAAAATAAATGTAATTAATTAAATTATCCATAATTTTAATGAATAAGTTTTATATTTTGTGTTCAATTAAACAAACATTCTTACTTTTAATTAAATGGTATAATTTGTTATATATATTATTATTAATAAATGGATAGTAATTAAGATGAATTTAATATAAATATGATTAAGTTATATATTTTGTGCTCAATTAAACAAACATTATTACTTTTAATTAAATAGTATAATTTTATATATATATTATTATTAATAAATGTATAGTAATTAAGATGAATTTAACTTAAATATGAATACGCACACCAAGAAACATGACGGTGTGACATTCGTAAACAGCCGATGTCGAGAACTTAATGTATGTTAATTTCATAGTTTAATATTCAATCTTACTTTTAATTATAACTTACTAATTATAATATACGCATTGCCTCCTAATAGATCCAAATACAACAAACAATTGGGCAACAGTCGCAGGATGAACAACCTGTTGATGAGACCCAGGTATATTTTGATGCAGTGGGTGGCAAGGACAATCGGGGAAGGATCTTTGGCCTAGGATCATGTGCCAACGCATTTTATTCGCAGTCTTCCACTATGTCGACAACAACAGCATCTAGTTCAGAGCCGACAACGTGACGTATCAATCAGCTTAAGGCTATAGTGAATACGTTGATGGAGGTAATAACTAAGCTAAGAAATGACATAGACGAAATGAGAACAAAGGATACAGACTTATACTAGCCACACTCACCAAGACAATAGGATTGTTGTTGTCATAAATTTGGTTTTCAGTTATATACTATTAAATGTTAAAATTTGCAGTTAAGAATGGTTTCCCTTTTATGATCATTTAACTTTTTCTATAAACAAATTCTATGGGTTCAAAACTCCTAAACTTATGCTACGATAATTTATAATTTGTTAAAACTGGAATTAAATTTAACGACCAGATTTTCGGAAAATTGTCATTCAGCTAGACATTAACAGAGATTTATAGGTGACTTCAGCGATCAAACATGATCCACCTTTGAATTAAGCAATGAAGGGTATATTTGGTTAATAGCTAACATTATCGACGGTACACGTTAACATATACCAACTCTCACCGGCAGAACCGTTGGAACATATACCAACTCTCACCGACGGTTTGGTCGAAAATTCTTCTGACGGTTTGGTCGAAAATTCTTGCTTCTCTCTCTGACGGTTCGATCGGAGGCGTCTTCCCCATTATTCCGACACTTTTCCTTTTCGGTCAGTAAAATATTACCGACCATATGACTTCACCCTCGGTAATCAATACCGACTGCGTCGATGCTGACATCGGTCTCCGTCGCACCACAACGTCGGTAAATGAGATTACTGACGGAATATCTGTGCTTTCCGCTAGAAAATTTCGTCAGTAACTCCTTATTTTCTTGTAGTGCATGTTGATTGTCTTCTTGAAAATCCACTTGCACCCTATGGGTTATAGCCCTTTGGGTGGGTTAACCAAAGTTCAAACTTGGTTTTCAAACATGGAATCTATTTCGGACTTCATGGCCAGAAGCCAATTTTCAGATTCTGAACTCTTCAGAGCCTCTTCATAGGTTATAAGCTCATCATCCTCTATGACAATACGTCATTATGTTCACTTACGAGAATTGAAATCCATATCTCTCTAGAACATTACATATCCTACTTAACCTACGAACATTTTGTGTGTTAGAAGGTTTAACTGTTGTCTCATCTCCATGAACAACAATCTTGGGTTCAGGTAATTGATCTGCACCTGTTTGAGCATTATGAACTTCATCTAGTTCAACTTTGCTCCCACTGTCATCTCTTAGAAGAAACTCTTTCTCTAAAAAGATAGCATGCTTTGAGACAAACACCTTTCGCTCTAAAGCATTGTAGAATAGATATCCAATTGTTTCCTTAGGATATCTTATAAACAGACATTTATCAGATTTCGCTTCAAGCTTGTTTGATTGAATCCGCTTTACGTAAGTCGAACAACCCCAAACTTTCATATTAGAAAGATAGGTTTTTGTTAGTTCATATCTCGTATGAAGTAATATCAACTGCTTTTGAAGGGATTGTTTATCACATAAATAGTAGTCTTGAGTGTATAACTTTAAAAGGATTTCGGTAGATCTTCTAAGCCCATCATTGACCTTACAATATCCAACAAGGTTTGGTTTCTCTTTTCAACCACACTATTATGTTGCGGTGTGTAAGGTGGAGTCCATTGGGATATAATCCCGTTATCTCTGAGATAACTCAGAAACTCCTCGTTCAAGTATTCACCTCCTCGATCTGATCGAAGCGTCTTGACACTTTTACCAAGTTATTTCTCTACTTCATGCCCAAATTGTTTGAACATTTCAACTGCGTCAGACTTGTATCTCATTAGATGCACATACCCATATCATGAATAATCATCGATAAAGGTAATGAAGTACATAAAACCACCTCTGGCATGAATGGACATCGAACTATATACATCAGAATGTATTAGGTATAATAACCCATTCGCTCGTTCACCCTTTCCTTTAAAAGGTAATTTAGTCATCTTGCCTAACAAGTAAGATTCACATGTGTCATAGGATTCATGATTAAATGACCTTAAGTTACTACTCTTGTACAGCTTAGACATTCATCTCTCATTTGTATGGCCAAGTCGACTATGCCATAAGTAAGATGATTTTAAGTTATCTTGTTTTTGTCTTTTATTGTCATTGATATTTAAAATTGGATTGCACATATCTAATATGTAAATGCCATTACACAGTGTAGTAGTACCATACAACATGTCATTCAACATAATTGAACAACCATTGCTTGAAAAATTTAAATGAAATCTTGTTTTATTAAGACATGAAACAGATACAATCTTCTTTGTCATAACAGGTACATAATAGCAATTATCTAAAATTAACTCCAACCCACTAAGGAGATACAAAACATAGGTTCATACGGCTAATGCAACAACTCTTGCTCCATTTCCCACACATAGGTCCATCTCTCCCCTCTTGAGCAGTCTACTATCCTTAAGGCCCTGCATATCAACACATATGTGTGAGTCACATTCGGTATCTAATACCCAAATATTATGATCAGAAATAGTGTTAACCTCAATGACAAATAACATACCTCAAGTAGACGGTGGAACATCTAATGTCTTCTTCTGCTTCAGTGATTCCAGATAGGCTCTCTTCCAATGCCCTTTCATGCTGCTTTTGCAATTCTGGTGACATAAAAGCCAGCATAATACAGCTAGCTAGCTCACTATCATCCAGTAGCTTCTTATAAGCTTTTTGATCCTCATCAGAGGCATCGACAGTAGGGGGATCAGGAAGTGACTCGTCTAGGACATATCTTAGTTTCTTAGATTTGAGAATAATTCTCAAATTCCGTAGCAAATATAAGAATTTTGGTCCCGTGAGTTTGTTGGAGTCAAGTAGAGAGCATAAGTTCATAATGGACGAAGACATCGTAGCGATTCAAAAACCTAGAAGAATGAGAGAAAACGTTAGAATGTACATAAATGCATATCGATAAGGACTTTAATCACATGCATTATGGTTCCCACTATTTTATCCAAATCCATAGCCCTCACTACGAATCCGAGAAAAAGTTATAATTTTCCTAATGGGTCGATATCTAATATCACTAAGAATGACCTTAGGTTTGCCCAACAAGCCACCTTTGTTCAATCGGTAGCTATCATTCATACCAATTGCATTCAGTTATGAAACTATCGACTTTTGCCATCAACTGTTGATTTGGCACACTCATTGGGTTATCAATTCTTGATGCATATACATCCATGTATATTACCCAACTTTGTCTCTATTCACATTAACCTTGGTTTTACCTAGCAAATCAACGCTTCTAGGTAGGACTAACCCATTAATCCGGAAATCTAATTTCTATGGTTTGAAAATATTCGTGTAGTGCGGGCTTGGGTTTACCCAACAACCCATCACTAAAAGAATTCTGGTTCTTGTCGTATTAACGGAAGGCGTAAGTCCTAATATTTTGGTTGAGGGATTTATTCTTAGGTCTCATCAATACTTGGATGTATATATATATATTGGGCCTATGTCCATAACCACCCTTAAAATGCATCTAATGCATGTAACACACAAAGGAGGTTTAATTTAGGTTATGACTTGACTATGCATCTAAAGTTCACGATTTGATTCAATTCTTAAACCGAATCAGATACTAGTGTTAATCTCGGTCAATTCGAATTATGAATGTGATTCGATTAGGAAGCCTAAAATTTAATTATTTTGATGTCCAAATTAAACCCTTTAATTTTAGTACACATGCCTTTTTCTAGTCACACTAGAAATGCTTTGCTCTATGGATTAATTCTAAATTAATCCCTAGGGTTTCCAAAATTTTTGAATATCAATTAGTCATCTAAAACATCCTTAAGTCATCTCAAATTTATGAAGACAATTTCAGCACAAGCCAAAAAGATATCTTGACGGCCAAAATTATCAAGATAAATGAGTTAACCTACTAGATACTAAAGAGACCGATTTGATGTTTGAAAATTTTCTAGAACCTTAATTTCAAGCACATGCACTCAGCATGCTACTAGCATCAAAATAATACATTTCTTATCTCATAAAAATAATTTCAAGTCTTATAACTGAAACATATACACATAAGTCATCAAACAAGTCAGCCCCATCAACTTTCAAAAAGTTGACCAGTGTTGACTTTGACTTGATCTATTAATTGGATCAAATTCAATTAATTCTAGAAAAATTCTAGAGTCTTATGCATATTCTAAATGTGCCTAATAAAAAATTATAGACTCTAATTCCTAGGAATCCTTATGAACTAAGTGGAATTAGCCAACACATCATATGTCCACTAACACTTGTCATACACCACCAGCAGGCATGTAAAAACGAGAATAAATAATTAATCACTTCAAAAATAGGTGTCATGCATCTCATACATGTGAAAACATCATATGTGCATGTTTACGAAGAAAATTCATAAAAACAACTTTTTATAAAATTATTCTAGAATTTACAAGCATGAATGTTCATCAGATTTCCAGAATTTCCCAAAACTTTATACATGCATTAGGCTGAAACTAAAATCGTAATAAAATAGAAAATGACATACAATTGCATTTTCTTTTTACAGAAACATAATATAACACCTTATAAACATTTCCGTGAAAGAAAATTAGAAATTTTGTTTCTAGAATTATTACAAAAATTTCAAAATCATTACATATATTATGTTTTCTAGAAATTCCTAGAAACCAACATATGAACATACTGGACATTAATTCACAATAAAATAGAAAATGAAATTCAATTGAAATTTCCTTTTACAAAAACATAATATAACATCTTATAAACATTTATGTAAAATAAAATTAGCCATTTTTATACAATTTATACAATTTTTTTGAAATCAACGTGCATGTTAGTCGCAACCCAGCAAACAGTTTGCACATGTTCAGTAGATCATCTTATACATGTATAAGTATCTTTGATACCATTGTTGGAGAGCCATGGATCCATGCATCACATACATGGCAAGGCAGCGGAAGTGTCAGAATCAAAATTCCAACCCCACAACATCCCCAGAAAGTCTAGAATCTATGTGCACGTATAAAATAGATTATAAGAATATGAAATTAAAACATATATACCTTCCAAATACTCCTCCTTTCTTGAATCTTCTCCTTGTTTGGGTTATAGCAAACACCAAACACCTTCCTTGGTCGCAAGAGAGCATGTAAAGATGAAGAAAAATCAATGTGTAAGGGTGGTAAGAGCACCAAACAAGATGAGTTCAAGTAGATGCTCTAGCGAGAGTTAGATCAAGACTAAGTTACATGCAATTAATCCCATACAACAAATGCTTAAAATTGCATGAATAAATCTCAAGATCACTCCTCTCACCTTCCAAAACTCTTCTGCACCTTTAGCCTCTCTACTGAGTGTGTTTTTGGGTAAAAATTCATGTGTACATAAGTGAAGAACTCACTTATTTACCGCCTGTCATTAAGTCGGTCATGATTGTGGCCTATAAGCCACCATCGTGGCTTGCTTAATTGACAGTCATGCACACTTTATTTTTCATCCAATCTTTTATGCGTTTGACCCTTAAGTTCCCAGTTATTTTGGTCACTTGAATTAACTCTTAATCCACTTATATCGTGAAGGGTTTCATGATGCCAATTTACCGGAATATAAGTGGATTAACACTTGAAATCTTCAATTGTTAATTATCTAACTTACGAAACTTTTCATTGTCAATTACCATGTAATTCGTCCCTTCACCATCCTATGCCCTACTTGGTTTGAAATATGGGTTATGTGTTAACTCCAATTAGACTGACTATGTCAGATCTAGTCCAAGTAATGTTAGTTCTTGTCCTGGGGATCTCATTACTCTATGTGTCATTGAAGACTCTCTTCATGACACATAATTGCTTTGGCCAGAGACTCTTGAGTAATGACCCCGACAAGAGGTTGTGGATATCATCTCCTTTTATCAGGAGTAATGAATCCTTTATTGGTTACCCAATTACTTTCGAATACCAATAGCTATACCCAATTACCACCCTATGAGCGATCTCATCTTAAGGAAACAAGGGATGGTGTCAAAGCACAGGATCAATATCCAAGACGTCCTTGAGTAACTCAAGTCTAATTTCACTATTACTATGATGAGATTAATCACTGACATTTGATAGATCATCCATATGATAATCTCATTGTGGGTCATCCGATGTACTTACTACTCTTAGTAAGCATCTACATGTTAACTCTAAACATATCATGCTTATAGTTTATAAGATCCACTGCTTGATCAAATCAAAGAGTATAACATGTGTTAGTCTATCTAGATTAATAATGTCCTATCTCATTAATCATATGACTAGGGATAATTTAGATACTAACACAATTGCATATGATAAGAATCTCATTATCATGATCTCATCATGATTTCCTTTATGCTATGTTTTGTATCATAGACTTCATTAATTCGATTTAAGAATGACATCAATTCATAAATAAATGAACATAAAAATAATGAAAATTGCCTTTCACTTTATTAATCAAAATAAAGTTTGTACAAAAGTGCTAAAAGTGATTGCCTTTAGAGCACTACTCTAACAGAAAGATGTCATGGGGAAGATCACGGACACATTAACAAGTCAATTTGATTATGTTGTCATAGCCATTGAAAATTCTAAAGGTTTGGAGTCTATGACTGTTAATGATTTGCAAGCCTCATTAAAGTCTTGTAAAACGAGGATGAAAGAAAGATCACCAAACACAATGGAGCAATTTGTAAAAGCCCAAGTAAATATGAGAAGGAAACTGAAATAGGCAAAACAGAGTATACTTAAAGAAATTCAAATTTCAAAGGAAAAGGAGGCAAAAATTTTAGAACTAATTCTAAACCAGGAGCAAGAGAGAGCGAAACTTTGTTGGAGAAAAAAGAATAAAAATAAAGAAGGAAGACAAGGAGTTTCGTAGTTTAACTCATGCAATGTTCCATTGCAAAATGAAAGTAAAGCTATGCCTACTTAAATAGGCTTACAAATAAACTAAACTCAACAAAAAATAAGAAACCATATAAAAAAGTGGGTAAACATCATCCCACGTAATCCTCCACTAATAGCTAGAGAATACCCACAAAATATCACATGCTAATTTGACCACTTACTCCACTAACATCCTAATTGTAGAAAATAGGAACTAAGAAAATAAATTAATTTAATTATTTTGAAGCACTTGCTAACACTCCCCCTTACTTTAAAATTTCATGGATGGAGCACTTCTCTCCTAATGTAATGGACTTCTCATCATCGTCTTCAAATTTGTTGATGCATATTATCATCAACTTATATATATTGGAGTACATCTCTCTATGGTGCACTTCTCACCAATAACTCTAAAAAGAGTTTCTTCTTGTGCTAATTGTGCCATCTTTGTTTCTTCTTCATTTTGAAATATACAATCTTTTTATAAATGCCCAAACCTCTTGCACTTGAAGCAATGTGATTTTCCTTTAAGCCAACAATTCTTCTCTTCATGATCGGGCTTTTAATAATTTATACATTGGAGAATTTTACTTTTACTTGCAGAGGAACTCTTGACCATATATGCTCTTTCGACCTTACCACTATTTTCTCCACCCCTCATTGTTCTTCTTTAGTCCACAACTTGAAGAGCAATTAGTAACTTTGTAAAGGTTATATTTGATAGATCATTAGTAACTTCAAGCGATAAAATTTTGAACTCATACCTTTCGAGAAGCGTCACAAGAAGCTTACCTACAACCCCTTGAGTAGGAAATTCTTCATCAAGTAACTTGATTTGATTAACAATGGACATAAGTTTGCTTCCATATTCCTTGACACCTTCAAAATTCTTCATTTTTGACATCTCAAATTCCTTTTTGAGTTTTAAAATTTTGCATCATCTTAGTTTGAATGTTGCTCTCAAATTCTTCTTTTAGTTTCTCTCATACTTCTTTAGGAGATTCACATGCTATTATACTCGTGAAATTCTTTCCTTTATGGCCAAATGGAGGCAAGATAGAGCTTTTAGTTTCTTTACCTTTTCTTCATCATTCTTCTTCATTTAATGTAGGGTTGGATTTTGGAGAAGAGGTGTGGGCTCAAACTCACTTTCAATAACCTCTAATAAACTAACAACTTGCAAATAGGACTTCATTTGATAGCCCAAGAGTGATAATTTTATCCATTCAAAATAGGAATTAGAATAGAGAAATTGTTTGATGCCATTATTAGGGTTCAACACTCATACTTTTTTTAAAAAAGATTTTTCTACTCAATCCTCACAAGCCTAAGAATAACTAGAGCTCTGATACAATGTTAGAGAAAAAAGGATAAAAATGGAGAAGGAAGATAAAGAGTTTAGTAGTTTAACTCATGTAATGTCAAGGAGTTTAGTAGTTTAACTTATGTAATGTTCCATTGGAAAATGAAAGCAAGGCTATGCCTACTTAAATAGGCTTACAAACAAACTAAATTCAACAAAAATTAAGCAACCATCTAAGAAATTATGTAAACATCATCCACTTAATCCTCCACTAACATCTAGAGAATACCAATAAAATATCACATGCTAATTTGACCACTTACTCCACTAACATCCTAATGTTAGAAAATAGGAACTAAGAAAATAAATTAATTTAATTATTTTGAAGCACTTGCTGACAAACTCCTTAGGATAAATCCAATATTCAATGTTACAAGGCAAAAAGTTCGTTTACTATCAATCTGAGTGCAATTCACATATTCAGTGCCATAATTGCAAAAAATATGGTCATTATAATAGAGAATGTCATGCTCGAAGACAAGAACATAAAGATAATCAAGTTGTAGCTGTTAAGAATAATAACCAGAGACGTTGTTGATGGTCATCATGAAACCAATAACACTAACAACTGTCAATGGTTGTTAGACTCGGGTTGCAGCAATCACTTAAATGGAAACAACCAAGTTTTTCCTGAATTAGATGAATCCTTTGATTCTTCAGTAAAGCTTGCCGATAACTACCAAATTCCAGTTTTAGGAAGAGGAAATATTGCTATAAAATTGAAGAATGGGTCTTTAAATTATATTTTTGATGTGTACTATGCTCTTACTTTTTGCCAAAATCTATTAAGCGTTGGATAACTATTAGAAAAGGTTTATAATTTACACTTCAATAAAAATGGATGCAACGTAAGTGATATAAAAAAGAGCATGATTCTAAAGACGAATATGACATCCAATCATCTATTTCTAACATATCTTAATTACAGTAATACTTCTTGTTATAATACTATGACTCTCAATGATAATTAGCTATGGCATATAGCACCTAATTTTGGAAGCATTAAGTTTCTTGCAAACAAAAGGTGGGTTTCAGGCTTGCCAACTATTTAAGTTCCTGACCAGATTTGTGAGTCATGTGTAATGGGAAAAAAATCATAGAGATCCATTTTCTATAAAGCAGGCATAAAGAACCAAATGTCCACTAGAGCTTGCGCATTTAGATCTATGTTATGTGGAGGTTCCATCAAATGGAGTTAACAAATAATTTATTACATTTATTAATAATTATAGTAGAAAGGCATGAGTTTATTTTTTGAAGTAGAAATTTGAGGTATGTGAAGTACTTAAGAATTTTGTAGCATATATTGGAAAACAAAGTAGTTATTCTATCAAGACTTTAAGAACTGATAAAGACACATAATATATTGTTTGTGATGATTTCTTAAGAAAACATAGAATTAATCATCAGTTGACAGCTAGGTACACTCCTTAACAAAACGGAGTGCCAGAAAGGAAAAACAAAACTATCATGGATATGGTGAGAAGCATGTTATTTTGTAAGAAGTTACCTACAAGTTTCTCGACAGAGGTCGTGGCTTGTGCGCTCTATATTTTGAATAGGTGTCCTGTTAAAAGTGTTCATGTTAAAACACCACAAGAAGTATGGAGTGGACAAAAGCTTGATCTTAGTCATATGAGAGTGTTTGGTTGCATAAAACATTCACATATGCCTGATGAGTTGAGAAAGAAACTAAATGACAAGGCAGAAAAATGTATATTTCTTGGTTACAACATGTAAACAAAAAATTATAAGCTTTACAATCTAAAGACTCAAAAAGTGATCATTAGTTGAGATGTGACTTTTGAAGAAGATGGATTATAGGATTGGTAAGAAAAAGAAAAAAAAATCATTTTAATATAGTGTTAATAAACAATGAATTGGAAACGACTAATCAAACTAGAGAGTCATCTTCACCTCCTATTCATAAAGATCCAACTCGTGTCGATCCCGAAGGGTCATCTCATCCTACTTCACCTTCACTTAAAGCCCACAATAAGAACGCCATCCACCCACTTATCCTATTAAGATTCATTGTAAACATTACGCATGGTTAGTATTAAGAGAAATTTCCAAAGACAAACAAAACAACACATATTCATTTATGTTTTCTAAACGAAATTAGTGTTTCTATATGAATAGCTCTATTATACAAAGTTACACACAAAACTAAACAGCCTCAGTCAAGAAACTAATTAATACTAACCCAAGACTGAAAAACAGCAGTAAATGTAACAAAAGCAAAAGATTAAAAGCAGAATCTGCCGTCTCACCTTCTTAGTACTATTAATTGCTATCGTTTACAGTAATGTAGTAACGAGCAGAGTATCTTTCCCATAAGAATATATTAAGAATTAAGCCCAAATTTTCCTAAGTTGATATATGTAGATTCATATATAATTTAATTGCTAGCTGATATTATGTCAACATTAAGTACAACAAAGTTATTTCTTAAGAATAAAACTCTTCCTTAATAAATGAAATCAATCTATGAAAGAAATAATAGAGTTCCTCTTATCTAGACGTAAAAATAATTAGATACTCGTCATTCTTGAAATAATAAACATAAACAAAAAATTGTAGAAATCGTATAAAAAACTGTTTTTCTTATGGAATCATCAATTTTTGTGCTTTCTACTCAGTATGATGATTCATATTTCTTCTCTCAAAAAATAGCTTGAAAGTTATGTTTAGGTGTTCTCTCTCCCTAAAAATAAGGTCTTTTCAAATAATAAATAGGCATTGTTACGACAAACATAACATATAATATACTTTTGTTTGAAACCATACTCAATATTAGAGTTTAATTTCTTTTTTCTAGTAAGCAACAAAGGTTTTAACATATTTGTGTTTGATACTGTTTCCTTAAACCTTAATTTCAGATAAGAATATGAGCTTGTACACGCCCATATGTGAAGTTGTGTTCATACAAAGATTCTTCTCCCTCTTATTTTGAAACCCCTTAAATAAGGCAATAGCCCCACTCCTCACATTACATATATTGAAAGAAAAACTAATCTTTCCACATATGAATACTTGAAAGAACATCAGTGAAAATCCTATTATTGGAACAAAGAAATATCACGATGCTAATCAAATACCTAGAAATCTCCTTGACTTGGTTATATAAAGAGGAAAAGAGTTATAATGGGCTTAATAACTTTAATTTGGCATGCCATAATAAAACTTTCTAAGATATACTATACATGTGGATGCAACTGATTGAGCTATAAGTTGGAAAATTTTAGAACTCATTGAATGGTTAAATAAAAGAAAAAACTTAAACTACATTTCAAAGTTCTTTGTTAAGATGGTAACAATTCTTTCCCCCAGAGCAAAACTATGGTTAAAAGGATTATAAATCTTAACTTCATTCTAGGGAGAAAATAATAGGCACATACCCAAGAGGCCTCATTCATGACTCTAACATAACTACTTGTTCTATAAGTCGAATATACGTCAACATTGGTCATTAGAGCCAAATGAGGATTACCCAGTGTTGGGACCCGATCTCGAAGTCGGACCCCAACCGGAAAAAGACGGAAAACGGAAACGGAAACAATAAAAGAAATCGAAAAAAATCGACGGAACGGATCGGAAATCGAAAACTCGGAACAAACAAACGGAAGCAAAAGCAAACAAATCGAAAGCAACTCGCGTAAAGAACGGATACGAATGT
>JAOTAX010000006.1:28975329-28991447 GCA_025629825.1 Erythroxylum guanchezii
TGGCTCTTCTCTCCACTGATTGTTTGCTCTCCCTTTGTACTTTGATTTTGTAAACTCCTTGCCATATGCTGCATGAAGAAGCTCTCTCATACTAATTTCTAGGGTGATGTGCTTTGGGTGTTGAAAACACATTACATTTATCTTGGTTTTGAAAGTGTATTAGTTGCTTGGAAGGTGTTATAATAGTTGGATTCTTGGGGTTGAATTTGAAGTTTAGTAAGGTAAGGGAATTATAAACTTGGTAGTCTGTGATAACATGTGTTGTTTGATGTTTGATATGGATCAATTGTGTACTGAAATGGGAAAGAATTGAGGTTTGATGCATGCTGGAAACTGGTTTAGACGAGTAGTTATACTGGACATATTTCGGTATTTAAGCCATATCTTGCAATGTAGGCATCCAAATTGGATGAATTTAAATTCGTGTTAAACTAGAAACATATATCTACAACTTTCATGAAGGCATTAGATCTGACTTATGTCATTAAGTGTGTCAAACGTTGGCTTGAAGTTGAGTATCTGGAATCTGTCATTGTTTGTGAACAGTCTGTAGTCATTTGAGGATAATTTTCAAAATACTGAATCAAATTGCATGAAATTGGTGTCAATAGAAACTTAAGACATAAAGGAACAAACTTGTAGAGAATTTGTAGCCTAAATCCTTCGTTTTCATTGTCAAAATGACCGTGTAACATTGACCCGAAAGTCTGTTTTGTGGAAAAGTTGGAAGAAATGAAGTGTTTTCACTGAACTTGCTTTGGTATTTTGATTATAACTTGAGCTGTAGATTTTGGAATGAGTAAATTTTTGATTCATATTAAACTAGAGACATATTTATACAACTTTGATGAAGAAGTCGAATTTTAATTCTGTCTTTAAGATTTTCAAAATTGGCATGTAAGTGAGCTGTAGCTTAAGCTGAAACACTGTCAGGGACAGAAATTATGTCCTGTGATTATTGAATAAAATGTATTGATGTGGGCTGAATTAGGCTGAGTGGTCTTCACCAAAGTTGTAGCTTATTCTCTTAGATTTAAATTGGTATAAAGTTTGTAATTTTTGGATATCTGAGCTGAAAGATATGAGTTGTGCAATTAGAGGGTATGATCATGTACTAGCTAAAAGTTCAAATGTGTACCGTCTGTAGTATTTGGTGCATAATTCATTGAATATTGAATCAAATTGGATGATATTGGAGTCATTAGAAATTTAAGACATTGGAGAATAACTTTCTAGAAGGAAGTTTTGCCTAATTTTGTCATTTACCCTATTAGATTAATTATGCAAAGTTGACCCGAAATCATATGGGTAGAAAAATCTGAAGTGGTCAATTAGGTTATGAAATTGATTTCACACTGTTTTATTTTGGTCCAAATTATAAGTACCAAATGTTATTAATGAAGGCTTTGATATATGATTGATTTGATGATGAGAATTTCAATAAGATACCCGGAATTGTTGTGAACATGCATTATGCATATTCAGTATAAATAAATGAATTCTTAATCATGCACAATAGTAATTTGTATATGTGTTAAATGTTATAGAGTAACGCATAGAACGACCACTTCCAGATATTGCCGGGACTTCAAGGCAATAAGCAAACGAAAGCAATTGTAAGTAATTTAGACGGTAACTTTTGTGAGTAACTTAAGATGGTCTTACCTTGATTTGTTTTGGTTATTACTGAATTGAATTTGATATTGATGATGTACTAATTGTGTTTTGAATTCTGGACAATGATTTTCCGAGGCGTTTGATGCATGATTATATCATTGGAAGTGCTACTTATATGTGAATATGATTGGCTACTTGCTTTGCACATAAAATGTCCGAAATGACTCTGTTTTGCTTTAAAACTGTTGAGTCCTAGTTGTGGGTAAATAGGCATGCCTAGAAGGGTCTACGGCTTCTTCTGTGACACTTCGGTGTTTTCTGTTATTGACACTTTGGTGTCGAGACTTCGGTCTCTTCTGTGACACTTCGGTGTTGAGGCTTTGGTCTCTTCTGTGACACTTCGGTATCGAGACTTTGGTCTCTTCTGTATAAGTCCCATTACCCGCTTCTGTAAATGGATTTAGCAGTCATCTGGTTTTGTATTCTGATATCTGTTTGATTCTGACATAAGCTAAATTATGTTCTGATTCTGAAGGGTTTATAACCTCCTATGTTATGTAGTTTTGTTAATTATAAAATCTGTTCTGAAATGCATTATGTCTGATTTATTGTTAAAGAAATCATTTAATATAGATTAGTTATTACTAACTAAGCTATATGCTTAGCACGGTGGATTTGTCCCATGTAGGTTCAAAGTGAAGATTATAAGGACTGTGACAACTCAACCGCAATGGCCAATGGAGTTTGAGTGTGGTTTGAAAATAATGTAATTTAATTTTTGGTTGACTTTTGGGCTTGTATCTTATATGTATATGTGGACTTGTTTGTAAGTTTGTAACAGCGATACTTCAGTTTGGTTTGGATTTTTTAGCAAGTTTGTGCTATATACTCTGTAATTTAATGTATGTTTCCTTGAATTGTTTATTGGAAGTTTTCGTATGATTTGATTTGTTGTACTGTTTTGTGTAGCATTCATATATCCTTTCAGGGGGTATGTGGGTGTTACACCTACACCTACTCAACTATTTTTGCATACTCACACGAAGAAGTGTAACATTGTGACATTCGTCAACAGCCGATGTAAAGAACTGAATGTATGTGAAATTAATGCGTTATTATTATTTCTTTTATGATTACTTAGTTTTACGATTATGAATAATCCCTTACTAATGTAAAGATTGGTTCCTAATAGGACCAAATACAACAAGCCATTCAGCGACAATCTTAGGAGGAACAACCTGTTGATGAGACTCAGACGTATTTTGATGTTGTCGGTGGTAGGGACCATCGTGGACGGATATTCAGGCTAGGTTCATTTGTGAATACTTGTTATTCGTAATTATCCATCTCCAGTACAGCAACGTCTACCAAACAAGCGCAATCGTCGGAAGTCACCGAGCTTCGGGCCATAGTGCATACATTGATGGAGAAGATGACTCGCATACAAAAGAAGATGGACCAGATGACTCACGTGTAAGAGCAAATGGAGTAAATGGCTCAACTGAGACAGGAGCTGGAGCAGTTAAAGGGGGGGTTAGCACCCCAAAGCACTAGCAATCACCTAGACATTAGGATTCTTCTATCATTTCATTTAGATTACAAATACTTATTATGTACAATTTAATGCTTTTATTATTAAATACATAAAATTTGAACTTTATATCATCAATCAACTTCTGTTTAAACTAATTAAATATTTCAATGTTACCGACAGAATACAGTATTCCGTCGGTAAATCGTTCATTTTATTTACCGATCGCTCTTGTTAATCCGTCAGTATATTTACCGACGTCCATGTTTTCCAACGTTATATTTACCTATGCCTGTATTAATGACGTCATTGTCCGTCGTTAAATTTTTATACCGACGGAATAATCGGATTTAGCATCGGTTTTTTTCAACGCTAATTCATTGATTTCTTGTAGTGAACATTTTTTTGTATCTTTCTTAACGGGTCAGAGAATCCGAATGTTAACGACTTACTTAAGTAGACAACAGGAGACCTTAACAACTACATATAATAATCGTATTAGGTCTTCCCATCACAGGCCTAATGCATGTCCTGGCTACACTGATTAAAGTCAATTTTTTTTCGCTGGACTTCAACTCCATTAAATCAGATCCTTTATTGAGCTTCTTTATTATCTTTAACCATATCAAATTTGAGTTGTTTAACTGTAAGATCATTAAAATCGTAAATAATTATTGTCCAAATTTAGAAAATTACTAACATTCTCCCCTTTGGACAAAAATTAATTACAGAAGTTGTAACAACAATAAAAACCAATAAAAACGGTTAAGCCAAATCAATGTATAAGTCGAACAAATTTAAAAAATCATTCAATCCAAAGATAATGAAAGCTCATCATTTTGTTCCGTAAGGCTTTCGATACAGAAAAATATCAAATGCATGTATCATATGCAATACAGATCCAATAAAATCACACATATCTAATACCTTACTAATATGAATGAGAAAATAGAATGTGGTAAACTAGGATGATACCTGTATGATCTTAAATATGTCACATTTTTTTGGGTCTCAATTTCTCTAAACATTATACTAAACTGCACCAAAGAAATTTGTTTTTCTCACACTGAATGCTAAATGCATTAGAAAATACCCGTTATGAGATTAAATGCTTGTATCCCCTTATGTCATATCAAAACCATGAATTTACATGTATATCTATATGTATCCTGACAATATAGGCTAAAGGTTAATCTGTTTACATATGCCCGATGATGTTTAACAATGCTTAAAATCGACATTGATCTTAAGACTTTCACCTATATTATGACAATGTATAACAACCTATATGACTGAGAGCAAAAAACATGATCATTTATATTGACAAAACATACCGTCATAATACATGAAAAATATATAATATGTGTCAAGAGTAAATATAGTGATCCCTAACTAACAGTGTCTAAGGACTTCAATAAACCCATGTTATATACATGTCTCTAAAAAATAAGTGGGCGAAGTCCTTTAGTTAAAGGGTCAATATGCATATCCTCAGTCCTCAAATGCTCCACCTCAATGTCACCTTTCTGTATCAGTTCCTTTATGGTCAAATATTTGACCTCCAAATAGTTAGACCTTGTGATGTTCTTATTGCTATTACTAAATAATATAATAGAAAAATGATCACAATATAATTGAATGGGTCTAGTCATTAAATAAACCATAGACAACTCGAAAATCAAGTTCTTAAGCCAAACCACTTGTGTAACAGCCTCATAGCATGCCACAAAGTCTGCAAACATAGTCAAAGAAGACACCAATGTCTGCTTGACATTCTTCCACGATACTACACCATCCACTAACATAAAGATTTACCCTAATGTGGACTTTATATCATCTGGATAAATAGAAAAATCTGAATCCATATAGCTTATAAGGTCTAGATTGTTGACTTTTTTTAATGTAAACAAATAATCCTTAGTTCCCTTTAAATATCTCAACACTCATTTGACTGCATTTTAGTGGGCTATTCCTAGGTTGGCCAAATATCTAACCAGCAGTCCAACAATAAATGTAATGTTTGGTCTAGTCCATACTTTGGCCTACATTAAGCTACTAACTGTACTAGAATAAGTCATATCCTTATAAGTCATTTTATACATAAATAGCAAATCCTAAACAGTTAATTTTATTAAATATCTTTAAATAAACAGCTAATGTTATCTGCTAGTCAAATTAGTTATATTAATCTGTTATTAGCTAATAGCTGATAGAATCAATTAACAGTTAATATAATCTGCTGGTTACCAAACAGGGCCTGAGTAAAGATAGCTACATGGCACATTATTTTTTATCAATTATAATTTAAATGTATACTCATATAGAATAGAGTAAATAATATTAATAATAGAATTAACAATATATTATATTAAAAATTCATAATTAAAACTTTATTCAAATTTTATATAAAGTATATTATAATTTATCTCAAAATATAAAAATAAAATATAATTTAATAATACTTGAGAATAAATGAAGAAAAAAGAATGAGTAGAAGAAATAAAGAATAAGGAAATAAATTATCCATTTTTTTAACTTTTAGTGAAAATTGAAAAGCCTTAAAAAGAAAATAACCTTTTGTAAAATTCTGGTGAAATAGAAAACTATCCCAATTGAATCAAATAGTCTAAATTTGAAGCAATTTAATTAAAACAATTAATTTTAATTAAGAGTTTTTAATTTGTCAATTCTCTCGATTAACCTGTTGAACCAATCAACTTCGTATAGTCAGATTTAGGCCCTGTTTGATAATTAACACATTGCATTAGCTGTTAGTTAATTTTAACAGCAGCAATATAGCTGATTTGACTAACAGATAATATCAGCTATTTATTTAAAGATGTTTGATAAATTAATTATTTAGTATTAGTTGTTTATGTATGAAATGATTTATAGGGCATGACTTTATTAAAAAAAGATTTATAAAGACATGGTTATTATATTTTAGTATTTATTTGAATATTCACATAAGAATTTAAATAGAGTAAAAGAAGTCGATACCGTCATTTCAAAGTTAAAGGAAGACATATATAATGGGATGATAACTCTTTATATATTCTAACTCAAATTTGATATTAATTCAACTTCAAAAATTGAAGTTAAAAATATTAAATTTAATAATAAAATTATTATCTCTAACTCAATATATCGTTATCTCTATCTCTACCTCTATCTCTATCTCTATCTCTATCTATATCTATCTTTAGCTCTACCTCTATCTCTATTTCTACCTCTTTGAGTAATTTGTAATAACTTTTGGATGTAATAGTCTTTTAGTCTCCTAATTTAGGAGCGTTTTCCTCCAGCTGATTACAAAACATAATTATCAGCGGTTTGATATGGTCAAACAGTTAAATTGTTTCAATCTGCTAAAAAATGATGATAAGTTATTTACCAAACAAGGCTTTAGTTTTTATTTTAGAAATAAATTTGGATTTAATGAAACTTCCTAGGTCTAGGTGAGCGCATGACCCAAAAATAGTGTTTAGGTGAATGGGTTTTTACGGGAAGGGGTTAAGCCTAAAACCTCTAAAAGAAGGGACATTTGGATTTGGGTTGGAGCAAGTAAAACTTGGACCGGTTATGTTCCCAGCTCAGGCTCAGGCTCAGGCAGCACAGATT
Source organism: Erythroxylum guanchezii (assembly GCA_025629825.1). Classification (NCBI taxonomy): domain Eukaryota; kingdom Viridiplantae; phylum Streptophyta; class Magnoliopsida; order Malpighiales; family Erythroxylaceae; genus Erythroxylum; species Erythroxylum guanchezii. The sequence continues at coordinate 28,982,099 of JAOTAX010000006.1, forward strand.
CCACTTCTTTGGGGCCTAATGTTCGTGTGAACATTGACGCTGATCTCCAGTACCATGCCAAGTGGTTAGGGGGATCTCTGTTTCCTTTCAACGACAATTACAATTCTCAGTTAATTTACTTCCTCTTCTTTAGGAACAATAATAATTTATATAAAATCTATTCTATGTTGACAGAGGATAAGATCTCAGAACGGCTGAACAGGGAAGCATGATGTATTGATATTACCTGTAATTCGTATTATTTTTTCCTGTGGAGTTCAGGTCCTAGCTCTTTTTATATTGCAGCAGAAGTCAAATATATTTGCACATCTCTGGGGATCCTATTCTTTTTTGTGAAAATCGTCATCAACTTAGAAAACAATATTAAAAAGTTAAAAACATTGCATTTATAAGATTGGGAATTGCAATTAACATCATCTTTTAGTAGTTTAGAACATCTATCAGTTAGAATAGCAACATTAGCATTCAGAATTAATGCTTAACATGTTCATATTCAACAACCAAACAAAATTTATTATTCCAAAGTTTGATGACTTTCCTAATAAGCGTATATTGTAACTGCCTGTTGAATAATAATATGGACTAAAATAGCGTATGAAAAAATCATGCTGCACAACACAGGATTAGGACATGAACTTGCTGTTAGTTAGCACGTAGTTACACCAAGACAGAGAAGCAATAGAGGCTTTAAAGGTCCAACGCACAGGTCGCTACTCCAAGTTAAACAGAAGTTTCTGTCTCTTTACCAAGTCTTCTTCCGCCATATCCATCCACCAAAAACACAAACAAAACAACCACCCCTAAAAAGAACCAATCTTCATACCATCACCAGACCACCCTGCACGTTCTTTACTTACTGGTTTCCAACTATCTCAATTCCTCTTCATCTCTTCCTTAAAACTCACATATCCATCCATCAAGCAGCAGTTTTTATCACTACCACATTCATCACACAACCATCACATTAGTCCCTCCTTTTCTGGAGGAGAAGGTACTTTGTTTTGCTTTTGCAGAGCCATTGGCCATCAATTGTTGCCTCCACCGTCAACACCACCGGTACCGTCATCTCCTCCCCTTTAACTGCACCGTTGGCCCCCATTAACACTGAGTCATGATAATGGGAGGAGAGAATCACAGGCTGTTTAGGCCTCGACCCTTCTCCTCCCTTCCCATTCTTTTCATTTGTTTCATCATTCTTGCCAATGCAAAATTTGATTCTTATACTCCTCCTGATAAACATCAGCTTGATTGCGGATCAACAGAAGATACCAATCTTGACGATGGTCGAACCTTCACATCCGATTCTTCCTCCCGAAACTATCTTGAAACCAGTGAAGATGTGAAAGTTTCAGTCGATTCCATTCCCGCAAATATATCTTCTGTTTCTTCTTCTACTCCACCCACAGCTCTTCCTTTGTACCGTACTGTAAGGATATTGCTTGTGGATTCAAAATATAGCTTTCATATCTCTTGTCAAGGGTTGCATTGGATTCGTCTTTACTTTTACGCCCTTCCTCACCCTCAATACAATCTAACCAGTGCAGTTTTCAGCGTCAGCACAGACAAGTTTGTTCTCTTGAAAGACTTCTCTGTGTCAGATGATAAAAAATCGGCGTTCAAGGAATATCTAGTTAATGTTACAAGTGACAGACTAATTCTTGTCTTCAAGCCCCAGAAAGATTCTTTTGCATTTGTCAATGCCATTGAGGTGGTCTCGGCTCCTGACGGTCTTATTTCCGACACAGCTTCAACGGTTCCTCAAGGTGGCACTTTCAATGGCTTGTCCAAGTATGCATTCGAGTTTTCTTATAGGTTGAATGTTGGAGGGCCAGTGATAACTCCGAAAAATGATACGTTGTCAAGAACGTGGTTCTCTGATGCTGCGCATAATACCTTTCCTCAAGGGGCTCAAAATGTGTATGTTGATCCTAGTGTAGTCAAATATCCACAGAGTGGTGTAACTCCTTACATTGCTCCCAACTGGGTTTACGCAACTGCGGATGAGATGGCCGATTCCGAAACACTGCAACCAAATTTCAATCTCACCTGGGAGATGAGTGTTCATCCAGGGTTCTCCTATTTGATCAGAATGCACTTCTGTGACATTGTAAGCAAGGCCCTTAATGATTTATACTTCAATGTGTATGTAAACAACTTGATGGGCATGTCTGGTCTTGACCTCTCATCTATCAACAATGCACTTTCCACTGCATACTACATAGATTTTATTCTCAATGCATCATCTATACAGAATAGCTCTGTCAGGATTCAGGTTGGCCCTGCTTCTGGTTTGAATTCGGGCACGCCTAACGCTATTCTGAACGGACTGGAGGTTATAAAGATGAGTGATCCAGAGGGGAACTTGGGTGGTTTATTTGGTGCCGATGTATCTTCTGGAGGAAAAAGAATGAAGATTGTTGCAGGAATTGGCCTTGCAATGGGCGCAACAGCGATGTTTCTACTTGCAATAGTTTTCGTACGTTGGCATAAGAGGCCCCAAGATTGGCAGAGACGTAACAGCTTCTCATCATGGCTCCTCCCGCTCCACGCCGGTCAGTCGAGTTTCTTGTCCAGTAAGAGCAGCACTAGGAGATCAAGCATCTTTGGTTCCAGGAAGAGCAAGAGTGGTCACTCTAGTTACTTCTCTAATCAAGGTCTCGGAAGGTACTTCACATTACATGAATTGCAGAACGCGACACAGAATTTCGATGAAAAGGCAGTAATTGGTGTTGGTGGGTTTGGAAAAGTCTATCTTGGAGTGATGGAGGATGGAACTAGGACTGCTATAAAAAGAGGAAATCCGAGCTCAGAGCAGGGCATAAATGAATTCCAGACAGAAATACAAATGCTGTCCAAGCTAAGGCATCGCCATCTTGTATCTCTTATTGGCTTCTCGGATGAACAATCTGAGATGATTCTTGTTTATGAATACATGGCTAATGGTCCATTTCGCGATCACCTCTATGGCTCAAACAAGCCTACACTATCATGGAAACAACGGTTAGAGATTTGCATTGGTGCTGCTAGAGGCCTGCATTATCTTCACACTGGTGCAGCACAAGGCATTATTCACCGTGATGTAAAAACCACAAATATTCTTCTCGATGAGAACTTCGTCGCAAAAGTATCCGACTTTGGCCTTTCGAAGGATGCACCGATGGAGCAGGGTCACGTAAGCACCGCAGTGAAGGGTAGCTTTGGATATCTTGATCCAGAGTATTTCAGGAGGCAACAACTCACTGAGAAATCTGATGTCTACTCTTTCGGAGTAGTACTCTTTGAGGTGTTATGCGCAAGGCCTGTGATAAACCCCAAGTTGCCTAGGGAACAAGTTAATTTGGCCGATTGGGCAATGCACTGGCACAGAAAGGGAATGATTGAGAAGATAATTGATCCTCACATTGCGGGGACAATCTCTCCGGAGTCACTGAAAAAATACGTAGAAGCTGCGGAGAAATGTTTAGCGGAACATGGTGTTGACAGACCCGGAATGGGAGATGTCCTATGGAACTTGGAATATGCTCTGCAACTTCAAGAGGCTTCTTCACAGATTGATGCACCTGAAGATAAGAGTGCCTATCTCATTGTTTTAGAAAAGCCAAGTGACAAGAACTCTGCTTCTGACTCCGTTTCTGTAAACGACGACTCTGCAGTGTCTGTGGGCTCTCCACTGTCTCATGCTTGCCAAATTCAGGGGAGGTAACACCTATTTCCACGGGAAAACAATCCCAGCAGTAAGATATTTCGGCTTGGCCAAAGTTGAATTTCCCTGAAATTGATCAAAGCTTCCAACTTTTCCATGAAATTTGATCAAATCGTACTACTTGGTTACTTTTCATTTTGTCAATGATTCGAAATTTAGTGAGATGGTACCTTGCAAGCACCTTTAACCCTCCACCAATTCCTTTATTTTTTGATTGTTAGGAAATTAAACAAATTTTGGTAGGATCAGAATAAAATTAATATTATAAATAAATAAATAACGAAAAAAGATTAGAAGACAATTAGGAACACACGCCAATAATATTATATGATTCAACAAAACCGTCTATTTTGTATTTTCACATACTTTTCTTTCAAAATCAATCGAAAGTCCTCATACACTCATTTTCAACTTCTTCAAATACACTCTCAATATATCTAACTTTTTCTTGCAAATGATTTGTAACTCATAAAATGTCTTTAAGATAAAATTGAGGCCTAAATTATATAGACTATTTATAAGAAATTTTAAAGATGTTCAGAAGAAAATAAAAAAGACGTAAATTTCTTGACAATATTTTTGGCACGTCATGCTATAAATAATAAACTCTTAACTATATATAAGCAAAACATTTTTTTTTAACATTCGTTTTCAATGCATTTCATCTGATCGGAAACAAAATAAATAAATCATTTTTTTTACTTTTCAAACAAAAGTTTTAGAAATCTCTACTTTAACTTGAATGAGAATATGAAATTGATATAATTCCACTATTTTAAAATATTTCCATTAATAATACCCACTATGAAGTCATGAACCTTCATAATTACTATAAAACATACTTATAATATTATAATAAAAATATAATTTAAATCTACATATTAGTTACAAATAAACTTTTTAACTTTTGTTTAATTAAAAAATTTGGCCCACTAATATGTGTACGGTGAGGGTGTAAGGAGAGTACTTTCTTTTTCTATATTACATTACCATCTTCATTGTTAGATTAAATTGTTAGAATAAGTGAGTTATTAACCTATAGTTTTGATGTTAATAAAATATATTATTATTAAAGAATTTAATTTTAGTGGCATTAGTAGATCAATTATAATGGAATTATGTAATGTGTGAAAGTGGAAGTTCAACAAAAGGGCAAGTAAACAAAGGAGCTCGTTGAAATAAATTAAGTAATCAAATAATAGAAAAATGAACAAAATTGAGCACATTTACAACTTAAGAAAGTTCTAAAGTAACTTAAGTGAAGAATCAAGAATAAGGAGGAATCAAGTATATCAAGATTTAAACAAATTATTGTAATCTTTTTTATAACTCTATCTTAGTCATTTCAGTGAACTAGAGGATTAATTATTGCATGATCATTTGTATATAAGGCCTAATATAAATCTTTTCATAATTAAAAGGTAAATTGTTTTGATCTTTAAAGAAAACCCTTTTGATATTCAAACAAACTTTGCAATTTTTTTAAGTATTTCTTAATCAAGTTTTCATCAAATAGGTGTGTTTTATGTTTGAAAAGATTTGGGAGTTGAAAATTTTGACTTAGATTTTGCAAAGGGTTCAACTAGCCTAAGGATTTAGATTGCTAGCAGAGAAAGGAGAAAAGAATTAAATACTAGGTGATGTCTATTAGGCTAGGGGATATGTAAGCTTAAAGGTGAGTGTCTGGTTAGCTAGACATGCCTAAATACTATTTGTTACAGTGGATGGTTTGTGTGTCTAATAACCATTTTTCATTTAGGTTTGAGTATAAATAGATCATAAATGAGTTTTGAAAAGAACTTTTAGCATATTATAGAGTTGCTAAAAACCTTGAGAGACTAAAGAGTGCATATTTACGTGATATAACATATATGTCTTTATTTATTAATGTGAGTTTTAAAAAAGGGAGTTTTTGATTTATATGATTGTGTAATTATTACAATTGAAGAAATTATTTAAAGTACACTTTTTGAGGGTTTCTTTTGACCTTGAACAAGACTTGCAAAAAACAGATAACTGATTTTTTTTGTCTTTTATTGAATCTTTTTCTCGATAGATAATTAGATAAATCAGGATTTTTTTCCGTATTTCAAAATAGAGTTTATCAATATGTTAACTAATCAATTATTATGATAAATGGGAGTAGATTTTGCAATTTTTCCTTCCACAATGCCTCGACAAATTTCTCTTCACCTATGACAAGGCAAGAAATTTGTAAAGGTTTCCTCTTTACTTATGATAAAGAAGTTGTTATATGGAGGGCTACTATTCACCCATTGAAGGATGAAGATATTAACTTCTAAGTGGAGCTTGTAAAATGGATGAAAATTAAGGACTATTTGACCAAATTGGCCAAATCATTACAAATTGATTTTATCTCTATTTTTCCACTTGTTTTTTTCAATTATAGTGTTTGTTATAAATTTTTTATATGAATTTTTCATAACCATTCATTAAAATAAGTAATTCATTCATTAGTTTACAAATATAATAAAAAGTGAATAAACGCAATTCATCTCCCTTCATATGTCATCAAAGATCAACACTCATTTCTTATTCATCTACAAATTTTCTCTTCTTTTGAATTCTGTGAAATAATGAAAATGTTTTCTCATGATTGGGATTTAATATATTCTTAACATATAACAGTGTCATAATCAAACTATCATAGGGCTCAAAAAACAAAATAAGAACTAAAAATGCATTATCTCCTTCAACATTGACCTTAACTTTATGTAGTTAATCCATTAGACTTTTAAACATATTAAGATGGTTATGATCTTTTCATCTACTTGTCTCTTTTAATTGATATAAATGTCGTTCATATGTAACTTGTTGGATAAACTCTTTAATAGATAAAGAGCTTCCAACTTTTTTTAAATTGATATGGTGAATTTTCATTGATAATATTATTAATAACATTATATATCAAATAGAGTCAAATCATACTAATATAATAAGCTTCTAATCCTTTTAACTACTTTCTTTGGTCATTTTGCTTGTCCAATTTTTGCTATTCAAAAATTTTTGCAAACTTTATTTAAGAAGAATATCGTTTACCCTTTACTCCTAAACAGTAATGATTCCACTTTCATTAAGATTTTTAAGAATAAAATTACCCACTAATATTGACGTGGTAACTATTTTAGTTAGTTGTGTCTTTACCTCTAACAATATTTCTGAAGAAATTAAGTGCACAAAATAAATATTGGAAGCATTGAAATAAAATTATCACTAGATACAACCAACAAAAAAGGGATAATCTTTTTGGTATTAGCAAACCTAAAGTTTTTTGGTATCCACTTTCAAACTCTTAAAATGCACTCTCAGTATACTGCACTTTGTAATAAAAATGTTTGTAATTTAAGAGGTTTTATTAACCATAGTTTTGGCATCTAATGAGATAAATAACAAATTCATGAATAAATCCAACTCAAATAGATTTATTTAATATTTATCATGTCTCATCAATTTTTATGCATTTATTTAGTTAAAAACATAATAAATAGTTAATGCTTGCTTTGTTTTATTCAAGTCACATGTTTCATAAATATCCTTTTTATTCATTTTTATTATGATTTTACAAATTGTATGTTGCGTACAAAAAAAAATAGTACGTGCATTATATTTATGTAAACTCCCTTACCTTTCATTAAGCTTCAAAATTATATCTTTATTCAAATAGTTTGAATAAACATACTAGCAAATATGTCTAAATTTAGATTAAGCAACTTTCTTATTTGTTATGAAGATTTCTTTACTACATATCATTTTTCTATATTAGTATTTTGCAGATTACGTTATAGGATATCTCATAATTATTCAATACTAGGTATCTTTTTTCTATGTCTCGGAAAAATTTCACTTAATTATCTAGTAACGAATGATTTTTATCACATCAATATGTATTTTCTTAAACAATAATTAAACATGGCATATTGCATATATTATATTACCATATTAGGTTACGATCACCTTATTTATTTACTTTTTATAAAATAAATTATATTTAAAATCTTGGTATTTAGTTGATTTTGTGATACTAGCTAAAACTATCAAAAAATAGTAATAAAATATTCACAATTTCAATGTATTACAAGACTAGCATGTATGTTAACTCTCTAGTTAACATTAACTCAAACTCATACTAACATCTTAATGATTTATTGCTTATTCTAAGATTAGTTGTAAAAGAAATCTCAAAATTTACTCAATTTTGCTATACTGATTCAAATTTTAAAAAGTGATCCTAAAATACTTCAACTTTTAATTTGTGAAAAAAATATGACGTTAATTTTTTATTAAACTGGATGACATGATGAGTCATGTCAAATTTATATGTTTATCACTTGGTTGCCACATAAGATAGTTATGCCATGTATGTGATTTATTATTTAATAATTTAAAGAATATCAATTTATGAAAACTTGATTAGCCCTAAAAAAAATTTACTCTCAATCGGCATTCCCACGTCTTTTTTTACTAAATCTCAATTCTTCGCTCAAAGGTTCTTTCCTTGCATGTTTATATGTTGTTTCTTTATGATGACCATTTCTAACTTTCGATAACTTTTTTTAGTTAATAGTTGAGAAACGATGCTGCAATGAGCAAAAAGACCAACATTATATTATAAATAAGAGGATCAAAATGTGAGATCTTGAATCCCTGATGAGCTCTTAAGATACTTCCTTTCTTACTTTTCTCACTTTCTTATTACGCATTTCTGCTTCAGAAAAATAAGACTCAATTTTGTATAATTGATAGATTATATTGTTTTGTTAGTTTATTTATGTGCTTTTGTCCTTCTAATATGAAATGAGATTTCCAATTTTGAGATATGTTTAGCTTATCTTTTCAATTAAAATGTGTTACAGTGCACCCTTTCTAATGCAACTATAATCAAATATGTAAGGCCTCCAAGGTCATTGTCCCTTGACAACATGGAGATCAAATTGAAAGTACTATGTTTGGATGAAAACTGACTGAGAGTTGACCTTAAATCAAATCAAATCTAACTTTAACCTTTTTAGCAATAAACCCTCAAAGTTTCTATCCCACTAAAGATACGAAAGAGTTACGTTTTTTTAAGAAATTAAATTGATTCATTGATCTGGGCCAAAAATATGCTTACAAAAACAGTCCAAGCTTTAAGCTCACAACAACATCCAGAAGCCCACATGTGAAAATAGAATATCTTTACACATATCAACCATTGTTTAATCTTCTAGTTATCACGCAAAACACAAGTGATTACGTCTCTTCTGTATGCTTCAAGTCAATTGGAGTTATCAAGGTGCAACTCATGCTCCTGTGTTTGCTCCACATGTTTCCTTCATAGTTAAGTAAACTCAACTTCCTTTTCCTTTCTATTTGTGTTTCACTACTATCTACTTGCATATGGTGATGCCCTATCTACTTCACCTTCTTGATGATGATTGATTGACATTTTGAAAGACTTGCAAGCCAATAATGTTTCCTTTCAATTAATTATTGTGCGTGCTCTCTGAAATTAATCACAAGTTAGTACAATGATAATCTACACACAAGAAGGGGGGTTGAATTGTGTAAATTTTTTCGTTTTACCCTTCTTTTGAATAGCACTTGTTTAATTCAGATTCACTATAACTTTTGTAAATGAGAAATCGA
>JAOTAX010000006.1:28997253-29027926 GCA_025629825.1 Erythroxylum guanchezii
GTATAATATATCAATATGGACTATTTTGCAATTTTTAGAAAATTTAGGGACTATTTTATAAATTTAAAAAATATCCCAAAACGATACTCAGTATCGACCGATACCAATACAATTCCGTTCCAGAGTTCAATCCAGTACCAAGTTCGGTACGATATTCATAACATTGCCCAGTGCTGATCTACGCAGTTGATAGTAAAATAGCACAACAACGTTCACTAGTTCAGGAGCTCCAACTACAAATTTTTTTCATGTAATGTTGGTAATGGTGGAGGATGACATCTCTGTAGGTGGCCTCAATGGCTTGGAGTTCCTCTCTTCTTTGGATCCCATTTCCCCTAAATCCCACAAAACCCTTGCAAAGCAATGGCCCTTAGTTGTCGTCAGAGACTCTTCTAACGATACCAACGCCCATAACGATTTCTCCGTTTTTCCTCCGATCAATCACGAAAACCTCATCCCATCAAAGTTCGATGCCGACCCAGGTGCGAAATCGTTGCTGCTATCGTCGAAGTTGACTCATGTGAAAGCTTCGCCGCCGGATACGGATCCTGCGCTGCCGACGGCCACGGTTCCGACGACACCCAGATGGGGACGTGTGGCACTTGAGGTGTTGCGTTCAAAGGTCGTTAATTTTGTGTTGTATGTGATGAGATACAATGTTGGTGGTGGTAGGGAATGTGGGAATGGTAGGCCAATAAAGTTGGTCGGGAACGCTGCTTTTGCGGCGGCGATGGTTGTGGTGTGGTGGTTGTTGCTGCGAATAAGGCGGAGATGGCGGAGGAGGGACCGAGTGGTGCAGTTGTTGCGGATTATTGAGGAGAAAGATGAGGTATGATTTCTTTCATTGTTTGATAATTAATGCTCGTTAAGTTCCCAAATTAATTTTGTTTAATGTGCTTGTGAAAATGCGCGTGAGAGATGGTACTATTTCGTCGAGTTGATCTAGGAGTAGTAGGGCTATATGAATTATTTATCGATCGACTTTTGTTATTAGAAACTAGCTAGAACATCAGTTTGTTCGTATGCTAATGGTAATATTGTAACCCATCATCGGTTGGACGGTGTTTGCTAAGATTATAATTTATAACCTATATCAGGTGTGGATTGGAATACCAATTCCAGATGCTGATGTGGTTTTTAAGTCCTATTTATATTGTTTTTCACATGAGAGAGCTGAAGATGTTAAATTTGGTAGTAACTACATCATAGTAATTGTAGATGGTTTCGACGTGCTCACTTGATATAGTTTTATTGGCAGAAGATTATTCAACTCCTGAATAAAATCGTTCAAATGAATGATGTACTGCTAAGCCGTCGAAAAGCTCTACCTTCCAAACTGGCTGATTAATAGAGATGGTCTATTGGATGGCGATTTGTTCTCCGATGTTCTCCGAGTTGAGACGACAGGGAAGAGTGATCTAGTGCCTCATTCATTGATGTGGATTTTATGGGTAGATTCTGGTCATACAAGCTTTGATCATACAGACATCAGTAGCAATAGAGTTGGTCAAGCACCGAGTCTCATGTAGTGCGTTGAAGCCATGTTACGTACAAGGTAAATTATGCAGTAATTGTAAAGTTTAACAAATTTGGTTACTATGGGACTACAATCTGCAGTGTTCCATATAGATTGTCATCCGGTCTGCATAATTGTTTCCTATTGATTGCTTATTAACCATGCTTCTACACTTGGAAGGAGATTAAACGTGTTTACTTTCTGAGATGATCTGCTTACAGTGATATATCTAATGTTCCTTCTGGTTGAGGTTTTATAACCATAACTAGAACCGATCGTTGGTTGGAGTTCAGCTCCAATGATGATGGCAATGTTTTTGATAGAAAATGATTGGTTTAAGTGAAGAATGCTTTCACAAGTCTGGAAGAAGTTACCGGCCCTTGAAGACTTTGGAAATCGTGCTCTATTACACTTACACGTTTGTTTGGTATGATTAGGATTTGTAAAATCGACTTCAGTTGAATTCTTTTGTTTTTGCGAAGAGAAGTTAACTTGAATTCTAACCGTCTTAAAATAGTAGTATAGGGACAAAACTACTAATTCACTTTAAAAGGTAGAATTTGCTCAAAGTTAATTCTAGATATATATTTATAAACCTTCTAAATATTTATCGTATGCATAACTTACCATTAATTTTATTTGGTCGAATCTATCATCATTTTATCTATATATGGTTGATTAATGCCAACTTTCTTTGGTATTAACAAATTGCAAGCACGAACCTATATGACATAACAATTGAGCCTGATCACCACTACTGCCAGAGAATCTAAAGTTTGCCCGCTAAAGCCTAAGGTTTAAGCTTAAGTCGAATGATTAGAAGACACCCGGCAAACCAAATCTTCATCCACGGTACAAACTGTTCTAATAGTACTGGTGAATTAATGAGAGAGAGGAAAAAAAAAGACATACATGGCGAAGACATGGTTGATTCAGCTCTATCGCTTGACATTCAATTCATAAAATATGAAAATAGCATTGTCATTGAAATAGCATATCAAAATCAATCAATACTAACTTTATCATACACTTCATATATCAAACTACAAATATATGACCATCAATAATCATGATTATCAAGTTATAAATGTTACTCTTCACTGATTGACTATTGAAGTCCAAATTATCCAAGTTTTCTGATACCAAAGTCGTATTGTATTGAAAATTCTGATGAACCTTACTATCCTATCCCTATCACTTCAGTAACAGTCACCTCACAAAGTTTGAAACCAACAGGTCGAAACTAAAGCATTTGAGGCATGTCTAGACATTTGTGCTTTCATTCACATCACAAAGTCAAGAAGCAGCAACGCCATTACATTCTCAAATTAGAACTTCTACATCATGTATATAAACGAAAGAAGAATGTGCAGCAGCAAACGTCAAGGAATATACCCCTTATTCAAGCGTTACGTCAGTTAAAGGTCACAGCCAGAATGTTTTCATAGGAAGGAGACAGTATAAATCTGAAACTTTAAAGAGGGTCTAAAGTAATTTCAAGAAAATAAAAGATTCCAAGCATTTGGTGCGCCTAAATACTCGCAGCAGTTGATTATCCAAAAATTCCTAAAAGCAAAACTCCTGCAGTAACTCTGCAGCAAGTAACTCGACATCTCACCTACAGAAAGACAGTAAGATGCGGCTTTCACATTCACCATCTCCTTAGTTAAAGTATGAACTAACACAAGAAAATCTCAACTAGAAAATTATAGAATAATAAGGAACACTCTTACTGCTCACATTCCACAGAAACACAATGATCTGAAATGAGCACTTGAGCATTGTACATTTTCCTGCTAATGCAATACGTAACATGAGAAGCTTTGAGGCTTAGATAAAAGGCAAAACACAGAAGAAAATCACAATTGAGAATGATTATAAGTTCCTTTGGGTGACTCAAAATACAACATGAGGAGTTGAAGCTAATAAAAAGAAAATTATCAAATTTTCTGCCTCCGACTGATGAATTACATTACCTACAAATTATGACATATTTCCACTCACTCTCTTAGTCTCTTGCCCTTGGATCCACTAGCTCCCTGGGATGAACAGAGTGGCGAATATCAAATCGATCCACATAATTTAGAGGAGTTACAGTCTCATTTCTGATCCTCTTGATCTTGGGGCTAAGCAATCCTCTATGGCCAAAACCATAAAGTTTAAGCACCTGGTTATCAGCGAAATTAAAAGCCCTCTCCATGCTCTTCAAGCACCTTTCAACAGGATAATCTCCATAGCTCCCACAAGGCTTGCAACCCACAAAATGAGTCACAAAAGGCCACCTTTCGTCACCTAAACCAGGATGATGCTTCTCAATCATCTCCTCATACCGATCCACCAAACCCGCCCAATACCCATGCAAATAATACTGATTCTCAATATAAACTTTATCCATCCACTGATCCTTCTGTGAAAGTAACAAGTAAATCAAAGCAGACTGATCGTCCGCCTCAAACTCCGGCCTCCCCTTCAGATTTGCTGTTAAAATCTTCCCGGCCTCCTCCCTTATTGGCCCTTTAGGACCCATCGGAGCCCAGGCATCAAGCAAATCCAAACTCCACTGACAATTCCTAAACAAGAAGCTCCCAGTATTCAAAGCAATCCACGATTTCTGATCGAACAACAAATCAGGATACCCATGAATCACCAAATTATGCTTACTGTATTTAGACAATGGGATCTCAAAGACCATATCAGTAAACATGGCATCGCTATCCATCCACCATATCCACTCGACTTCAGGGTGTGACAACATCAATCTCCTAATCATAGGCAGTTTTGCCCAATACCCAGCTAACTCCTTATCCAAATGAGCCATATTATAAACAATCTCAATCCCATGAATCCTGCAATAGTCTATCTTGTTCTTCACAGCCTTCAGCAAATAGTGATCTCCAATGGCGTTATCACACGGGTTGGGAGGCGAACCCGAAAGCAGCAAAATTCGAGGTTTGCCATTAGCGAAGTGACTAGGGAACTCAGGGTTTTGGCGAAGCCAGACGTTGCGCTCGCGATCCCAGTTGGCGATTTTAGGTCCCAAAGTGTAAGTTGAATTGGGGTTGATGTCCACATCGTCAGGATCGGTGGGGTCCTTGTCGGAGCGGATCTCGGCGAGGATGCGGTTGGTCTCTTCGATGAGGTTCTGGTTGACGGCGTCGGCGTCAGAGCTGGAGAGTGTGCCAATGCCGATGGTGCCACGTAGGACAAGGATGGTAACGAAGCCGCAGAGGATTGTGATTTTGATGTTGTTGAAGGTCTTGTGGATCTGCCGGCCACGTGGGATCATCGTTGTCCGGGATGCTCTGCCGTTGGCGGTGGTCGTGGGTAAGCCTGCTGCCCCGCCGCCGCCGCTGGCTCTCTTTTGAGGCGTGTAGTTCTCTTGCCCCATTTACATAAGATTCTTAAATCCCAAAAAGATCATAAGATTAGAAGCTGAGTATGGATGTTTGGTAAGTGTGAGAAAGATGGAGCGAGAGATCCAAATTATCTCTATTCAAATGAATGTGTTACAAACACTTCCCAGAAGAAAGACACAGAGTGTGTGTTGTGTTTATGTTAATAGAAACCCCAGCAAGTGGCGCTGGAGATGGAGGGAGTTTAGCTAAGACTAAGGACAATGGACATGGAGGGAAGATGAAGGAACTGTGCCCAGAAATACTGAGGAATGGACTCCTCCATTTTGTTTAGAAAAGAAAGTATTTTATTATCGCTGTGGGCGACAGATTATATGCATCCTGCTGTCTTAAGACATACTAAATATTTCCTTACGCTTGAGCTCAAAAGAATTCAGGATGAGAAAGTCTTACATTCAACTCAAATTCTTGATAGTTACAGTTTTCTTAATTTGTCCAATACTATTTGTTTCTCCCAAAAATGAAATTTGGAAGCAATAGCCCATAGTTTTGTTAAGCAATTCTTAAAAATACTACTTTTAAGTATTTTTATTCACTCGGCCCATGAGTAACGTTTAGGCTCAGTATTTTTATTTAGTCATGGATCAAGTTTAGGTTCTGACCTGAAACTTAACGATTTTTGTTTTGCTTAAAAAAGTTTGGCTTCGAATAAGATTAAGTTTGAATAACTTAACTTCCGACCAATTAAAAAAAATATTATTTTATAATTTTAATTTTTTTAAAATTAGCATCCTTATTTGGGAGCAAACATCTTCTTAAACAAATTGTCATAAAAACAAGTGAAGGGTGAACTATTTCCTTTACATTTCGAAATAATTGTAATGCCCTTGTTTTCCTTCATATTAAGATCTAAGCAAAAAATGAAAATTCAGATGAAGTCAGTCCAGCTTATTCAGCTGATAATTGCTAATAATACTATCTTGTGTCACAGCCCGCGTAAGCCTCAACCGCATGGACTGTAAGGCCCCGAAAGTTGTAGGATTCACTTGAATCAAATCTCCATTTGGTGTTTCAATTCAATCGTCACCCTCTTCATCGTCTGCTTACTGTTCCTATTGCCACTGCCATGTGCTCTTCAGTTCATTCCATCCATGATTCACGTCTTCTGATTTTTTTTTTTTTTGGCCAGCTGAACAACTAACACCGCCGATGTTTGGGAAATATATTACTCCTAAAACTGTTCTTCTTTTGTTCTCGGCCAGGAGATTATCAATTTTAGGTTGGTTGTGGTTGCCCACGATCCTCCCAATTAAAGACCAAATAATAATGTCTCATGTCAGGTAGACGTGAACGCAACTCGCCACATAATGAAATGTGTATCAAAAATTGTGAAGAAGAATTTTATCAAATTTATGCGACTTTGATTCCTTTACTTTTGTCCATTAGAAGATTTGGCTAATGTCAAGATTGATTCTTATTCATAGAAAAAAATTGAATTAATTAATTGAAAATTTTAAGTAAAACAATAGAGAATATCAAATTATTGTAAATTAATAAGTTTTTATGTGCACTTTTCTGTTATATTTGTTAATACTTAACAGGTTTTAGTACTCTTATAATTTATAATTTAGTAGTTATATATTACTTTTACAAAATTATAATATATTAATATTTTAGTTTAATCATTTGTAAATTTTATCGTGGGGAGTGATTACTATCATTAAGTTCAGTAATATTTTTACATAACATTGACTGTGGTAATGAACTACATATGTTTGTATTCTTTTTAATTTTTGCCAATTTTTGATCAGATTAATTAGAAATACGTTAGATTCTAAGAGCTTTGAATTGAGTAAGAAAAGTCTAAGTAATGTAACTTTTTAAGTCATAGGATGATATCTAAGGTCGAGATAAGGATTGGTTTAGAAGATATACCATATAAATATTGTTTTAAGTAATTTAGATCTGTCGTTCAAAGCAGTGACAATATAGGAAGAAGACATAATTTACCATATCAAATTAAAGTGATTTAAAATAGAGGAGTGTATCAAAAGTTTTACATTATAAGAAGATAATATTTAAGCTAAAAAGGTAAATTTTGCCGTCTATTAATTAAGCCGACCATACTCTATAGAATAGAGTATTGACTCATTAAAAAGTAAATTTTACCGTCTATTAATTAAGCCGACCATACTCTATGGAACAGTGTATTGACTCATTAAAAAGTACATTGTCAAAAATTAATAGTGGCGGAGATAAAAATACTATATCGATGTGTAATCTTACAAGAAAAGATAAGGTCAAGAATGTAGTAATAAAAGATAAATTGATGGTCACTATCATTAAGAAGAGACTTAAGTAGTTCGAGTATATTAAGAAGAGACATCTTAATGTTCTTGTTAGAAGATGGGAGAAAATTGTATTTAAAAATTATAAAAGAAAAAGAAGAAGACCTAAGAAGAATTAAGGCGAAGTTATTAATAATGATGTAATTTTACTAGAACTAACTGAAGACCTGATCCTTAACAAAAAAACTATGATCGAAGACCTGACTCTTAATAGAAAACTATTGTACTTAAAAGCTATAATAGCAAAAAGAACAAGACTTAAGAAGAACTAAAGCGGAGTTATAAAAAATGATATGATTCTCTTCTAGAACTTACCGAGGACCTAGACCCTTAATAGAAAACTATTGTACTTAAAAACTATCAGAGAAAAAGAAGAAGACTTTAGAAGAACTAAGGTGAAATTATCAACAATAATATGACTCTACTGAAATTACCAAGAATTGGCTCTCAATAGAAAATTCTGACGAAATAGGATAAGTTAAATAATTGACTTTCGTAGAGAGGTTCTTCTATGTTTTATAGTTTTTCTTAATTTTTTGCTCGATTTTTGTATCTTATATTTAACCTAAACAATTATATCAAAATTACTTTTAATCAAATGTTTTTTTTCTCTCTCTTACAATTTCTTGTTTGTTTTTTTTAATTTTCTTCTATGTTATTTATTTACTTATTTTATTTTTATTTATGCTTTACCTTTTTATCTTTATTTTATTGTTTATGTATTAATTTATGCATTTATTATTATTATCATCTCTATTTTTATGATATCAATTATTTTTTATGTATCTTTTTAATTTAATTTTTAATTTTATATTATTTTATTGTTATTTTTATGTAACTATTTCTTTGAATTTTTTTTCTTTTCTTTTTTTAAATAGTTACCACAAATTTTTTCGTTTTTCATTTTTATCTTTTCCTTATAGGTTTATCAATAACAATTTTTCTAATAATTAGAGATAAGGTTGTATACTTCTAAATCTTTCCAGATCTCACATTTCGGTTGAATTTTTTGCTGAGATTTTATTTGTAAAAATTGTAAAGATAGTTAGTTAAGTGTGCACAATAGATGGTTTATTGGAACTTGAGCTAACATTTTGGAACAATTTATTAACAATACGAATTTTATCAATCTAATTCAAATTGGTTGGATTTTCCAATTTAAGTGATTTAAATTATTTTTATAATATTTATTTTTAAAATAAAAAATTAATAAAAGAAACATTACATTTTGTAAGAGTTAAAATATCAAAAGATATATTAAGATTAAAAGTTAGAACTACCACTGAACATTAACAACGTTTAAATATATGTTTTACTAAAAATATAGAAAATTAAAAATATTTAAAGAATCTAACAATAAAACGTTATACATGCACTAGAATGTTTAGAGAACAGGACATTGTATCGTAAAAGCTGGAGTCCCATGACTGAAGAAGAATTCTAGTTAAGTACGTACATAACACACGACACGCTAAAAACGATCGATCGTCAGTAAATCCTGAGATCATTACAAAAAGGAGTTGAAATAGTATTTGGATCAACGAATAGTTTGTAATGTAATTGTAGACAGAGACATACGAGTTGCAGTTGAAGGTAGGATCGTCGATCTTGAAAGGAAAATTGAGACAGCACTTGTTAAGAAGTGAAGCGACATTTTGAACGATTAAGGGAAATGTTCTAACTGCTCTGACGTCTGGTTTCAAACGGTTGCACAGTGTCCCACGGTCGGTTGCTGACTTGGTAATTGCTTTTAATCGTTTGCAGCAAGGCTCTGGAACTTGACCACCCCATAGTATGTAGCTCTGGCAGGGTGTGAAGCTGCTCTCTACCTGTGCTTGTGATATAGCTGCCGCTCTAATCACAGGTACAGCACCAATTATCACCACTAACCACACCAACTTAACAACTGCAGCGCTTGCCATGTTCAAGAGACAACTCAAGGCTGGGGTTTATATGGAGAAACAATTACTGTGTATCAGGTCGCATATTTCAACGAGGAGAAAATCAGTAGTGATGGAGTAAAGATATTGCTAACGTGCAATGAAAGATTATCCTCTATTTGAATAAGTATTCAAATGATGATCATTGCAGGCTCAAGAACTGCAGGGATAATTGTTTAATTAATTAAGGGGCATGTGTTCTTTCTGGGTACTTAATTAGCAGTCTACTAAACGAAGATCAAGCATTCCATTCATGGATCTCCAATAAGGACATCATGATTGAGCAAGTTGCATCATTTCTATCAGCATTACACCAAAATGTTTAATTAAATATTTTTAAATTAATTGCCTTATTTTTCTTGCTTATCTTGCATAATTTTAGAAAATGTATACAAAACGAAATGTTGGTTATTTTTACATCCTTGCCCTTTGATTATGTGCAATTAAAGAACAGACAATGATGTCTAGTGAGAAGTGAAACGCAACGAGTAACAAAGAGGGGGAGGATCTTGTGGATAAGATATTTATGAACAAGTTGCTGTTATTCTGACCGTAATGATTGACGCCAATTGAAAGTTTCACAAAGTTCCTGGCCAATTACCAAAAGAACAAAGAGTTGTAGGTCAAATGAGCATTCATATGATTGATGTATTATGAAAATCCAACAATCAGAAGCATTTGGCGAACGTGAGTTTATTCCCACAGCATTGGAAAAAAAAGATCAATCATATGAAAGCAATGTGTGGTTCATTAGAATCGCAATAAAGGGGCAGAAACTACCATCTATAATGCGGGTTTCTTCTTCGGCTTGGCCTTTCTCTTCAACTTTCCTCTAGTCTTCTTTGCTTTGGTTGGAGTCTTAGGCCGCTTAGTGAAGTCCTTAAGCCTAACCTCCTCCGTCTCTTTCCTTTTGGGCTGGAAGACCTCAGTAACTGACGGATCCAACACATCCTCTGTGCAGGAAAGAGTGACACCGATCGCCATGGCCTCATCCCACAACGCTCTACCCTTCTCAAAATCTCCACCTCTACATAGCTTTGGTATCAACACGTCGTAAACAGGACCATAACCACCCATTGAGCTTCTCTTCATGAGATCAAACAACCCAAGAGCCAAATCTATCCTCTCAACCCCACAAAGAATACCAATCAAATCGTAGTAAAACTTGCGGTTTGGAACCAGCCCCTCTTCAGTCATCTCGTTCACCATTCTATTGCCTTTGACAACCCTCCCACTCAAATACAGTACTTTTGCAACAAGATAATATGTAGTCCAGTCAGGAGCACAACCTGACCTTCTCATCATCTCAAGTACCTCGCATGATTCCTTAACTCTCCTTGTCCTTCCAAGGCAAGAAAGCAATATGTTATAACTAATCGAGTTTGGCATAATTTTGTAAGATCTCATTTCCATCATCACATTCAAAGCTTCTGGGAGAAGCCCTGAAGGGTTCCACCTAACATTTCTCTCACAAAGACATCTGAGAAATGTATTAAAGCAAAGCAAATCCAGCGATATTCCATTTGCCTTCATCTGCTGGATAACATTTCTTGCTTCTTTCACATTCTTCTGCACCGACCATCCATGTAAGAGACACTTATATATGGTAGACTTTACACCAGAAATCTTATCTTTGTGGTGCCAAATCACTCCTAGAGCTTTCTTAGCATGCCCTTTGCTGCAAAGAGCACTAACAATGGCAATGACAGTAAGACTATCTTGTGGGCACTTAAACTTGCCCAAATTCTTGAATATCCCCAAGGCCTCGTCTTCTTTCCCTAGTGTCACCAACGTTTCGGCTACAACACTGAAAGTATGCGCCTCCATAGCTCGACCCTCCTTCCTAAGATCAGAAAGCAGAATCTGCAAACCAGTGAGATCTTTCTTCTCCGCCAAAACCCGAACTGCAAAATTGGAGTCTTCATCTTTTATGTCACAACTCAAATTTCTACATGACCATGAGAAGAATCTCAAAAGTCTCCTACTGGGTGCCTCTTGTTTGCAGGAATCCAACACTTGTCTAACCACAGCAGATGTTAGTTGAACCGCCGATTGATTAAGACTCGACTCCAAATCATCTAACCCGCCAATGGAGCTTGAAACAACTCTACAAACCTCTTGCAGCTCCTTGGGCAGTTGATCATCAGACAACAACGTGGAATATAAAACATGCTTATGTTTGTTCACTTTTGCGTTCGACAGCAAATTACCTGGGCGGCCGGATCTGAATAAGCAAATGGACGCTTCTCTCAGCACTTTCATCAAACGTGTGGCGCATTAGAAAGAACACGATTACCAAAACAAGCTTCCACTGCCCTCCTCTTTTGAAGCGTTAAACTCAATTGTCAATAGAACCCAGAACAGCCAAAAAAAGCTTAAAACTGAATTTCCACTTACGCAGGGACTTGTACTTGCGTGTCTACTGTTTACAAACGAAGCTTATCGCGAGGAGAGTTTGGAAAACTGAAACATCTGTAACTTTTAGCCTCTTAAATAAATATAACAAGTTCTGAACCTGTGCTTTGCAGTGGTTGTTGCAAAGTAGAAAATAAATTTTAGCTATAGAATTAAAAGGCAAATTTACGTACTAAATCTACCTATTGCATGTCATAAAATAAGATTAAGATAAAATAAGAATCTGACAAATAAAATGAGTCCTAAAATATGAGAGCCATATTTATACAAATACAAAAGATAGATAATTTACTATTCAAATACCAAATACTTGCAGGCTCTAAAATAGATAGATACTGTAGTTTACTAAACAAAAAGTAACTGACCAAAAATTGGTCATTCTTGAACATTTCATAGTTAAGTTAACTTTTCTCTTTTGATTTTGATGGTCAACTTAGTTGAAGACATTTGTGGTGATATTAAATCACATAAAGGCATTCTCAAAAGTTTTTGAAATTGGTCTCTTCATTTTGAAAATCTTAGGTGACATTTGAGCTGAGGAAATAATGTCTATTTCAGTTTGACAAATTGTAGCTCTATCATCCTGTAATTAAATAAACTTAATAAGTAGAGTATACAATATATGAATATATTGAAAAAATAAATGTACATACTTTGTTATCAACTGCAGATAGAGAAATACACCCATCAAGAATGTTTTCTGAAAAGTAGCTTCGTGATTCAATTTGATTTGAATTCTGCAGAATGAAAATTATCTTATAAGAAAAGCAGATATGTTGGCACTTTGTGTAGGTTGCATGTTATTGTTTTTTCATTAAACAAGAAAATTCAACTTTGTAAAGCAAGAGATTGTCTTACAATTTCAGATGCAGAAACTGATTGTGATGCATTTGATTGAATAGAATCCTAGCATAAATTTAAATGAATATAATCATTCATGTGTGATCCATATTATACATAATATTAATGTTATGTACATACTTGTTTGTTCACAGTAGGTAATGATGACAGAGGTGCAATATCAATAGGAATGTTACTTAGCGATTCATCCATAATTGAATCCTGCAATGCAAAACTCAATAATTGATTGCTGAATGCCTATTTACATCTAATTAATTTAACAATGAATGGTTTTACAATGAGATAATATATATCTGAAATTTTTAATATAGTGTCAATGAAAAAAAGAAAAATTAGATAATTGAACTTGGTAGGAAATCAATCATATAGTTGCTAAGTACTAATTGTAGCCAAGGCTCCAACAGAAGTAATTTGCTACAATAATGCGATTATAAAAATAAAGAATACCGGAATTTTCTTGATAGAACAGAAAAAATTTTGGAATGTGTAAAAGTGGTATTAATACTCACAACTTTGTTAGGATTTATCAAGACTAGTGGTCCTACTGAAAGATCAGTAGCAGTAGTAGAATCACTCAGATAATATTCCTGAAAAAATATTGTATTTCATGAGATCTATATTGCTACAATATATACATATCTATTTATATCAATGAAGTTTCATGCAATGATGAATAGTTGCTATTCTTCCTTTTAGTGGAAAGTAGAGTAATACCTGAGACTAGGGTGGAGAATCCATGTATTTATTGATCAGTTCCCCATTACAACTTACTTTCTTGACAGTGAAACTTGAAGATTTGTTGATTTTATTAAATTCAGTGACTTATACATTGGAAAGATAAGTTTTCTTAACTAAGCATTCTAACTCATCAGGAAACCATCTTCATCTCCTTCCAAATTAACAAATTAATTCTAAGTAAACACACGAAAGAGTAGACAATTTATTATCAAAAATAAAAAGTAAAGATTATAATCTTTTACAAACCTTAATTAGACGGTTTCTGAGATCATTTGCATTAACTTGAATCAATGGGAAGGCTTGATCATAAAATAACATAAATGACTCCAGACCATCATAAGCATCTTTTACTTGAACATGTACTTTATATCTAGAATACAATAGCTGTAACAAAGAAGAAAAAATTATTACACCAAAAATTGAAAGACAATTAATTTAGCATAATTACAATTATATCCAATCCATTCACATTATTATCTATTGTGTTGCCAATTTCATCTGATAATTGAGATTGTAAATCTTTTGACACAAGATCAGTAATGTCATCGGCTTCATTATTTGTATAATCTTCTAGTGAAATATTTAGATTTGGCAATCAAATTTCACATGCAATGTTTGAAGCCTTAATGTTGTCATGAATTTTGCAATTGTAAGTTATAGCACTACATTTGCCCATACTTCTAATAACATGTCTTCTTGGCTTCATTGCTAATAGATTTTCATTTTGGGTTCTCTTGGAGATTGAACATGGTGAACTTGCAACAGATTGAATCTGAGGAAGGCTATTTACTTCAAAAAATTTTCTTAATTTGAGCCATTTGTTTGAGCAACCAACTTCCTCTAAACATAAAAGAAAGTATATGAAATTGACTAAGTTACAAAAAATATAACATTTTTTATATACAATCTAACATTGACAAACCTGGAACAGCTAATGAGTTAAAATCTTTGAAAAGGTTCTTAGCACAGTTTGAAAGATCTATAAATGGATGCCTCTGCTTGAATCCAGAATATGTTAAACTACTCTTGGCTGAACTGGATGCTTAGGTTCCATTTGCTTCAGAAATTGGTATAACACCATTATGTTGTAAATGAGTTTGAACAGATGATATTCTTCTTTCCAAAAAGTACTGATTTGTAAGAATTGAAGAGGAAGGTGGTAAACAACAGTTTCTGATAATATTTCCATGAACTCCTAACAAAAATAACACAATAGTTGAATGTGAGCAAAAATGGACGTTCTTTAAGTAAAACAGAACTAATGCAAAGAACATATCATATATAGATCTATTAAATTTCCATAAAGATTGTCATTGTAATGATATTCTTCTTTCCAAAAAGCACTGATTTGTAAGAATTGAAGAGGAAGGTGGTAAACAACAGTTTCTGATAATATTTCCATGAACTCCTAACAAAAATAACACAATAGTTGAATGTGAGCAAAAATGGATGTTCTTTAAGTAAAACAGAACTAATGCAAAGAGCATATCATATATAGATCTATTAAATTTCCATAAAAATTGTCATTGTACCTCCTAAAACACCAGTAGTAGTTGTACTTTCTATTTGACTACCTGATGCATTTTCCTTCAATAGTGGAGTCTGATTTTCTTCAAGATGAAAAGAATTTCCGTCATTGGACTTTATAACTTCACTTTTCATACCACACTGGTTTGTCCTTGAAACTACAGGCATAGTTCTATATTGATTGCATATGATCCATTGTCTTCTGAGGCAGTTTCAGTAGTTATACCAAAGTAAGAACATATATAACAACCTGATATTTGCTGAACAACTTGTGAAAGAAATTGTTGTAACCTATTGACCTCACATAAATATGCATGCTTGTGCAAACCAATTTTTATGCTTCATATAATTGATGCATATAACTACAATTTTCAATTCAAAAATTATCTTCTCATACTTAAAAGAATAAATATCTATACCTGAATATAAATATCTATCACGTCAACTCTGTAACTTCCGTCGTTGGTTTCCACCTTGACGCCACTAGCCTACAAAAGCATTCTTCAGTTATTTTGGCAAGAAGAGAAATATAAGCGGTTCAGACCAAGCCACAAGGAAGCTAAAAGAATACCCAAGAATATATAGGAAAAGTTTAAGTTCTCACTTATGGGAAGTTTAGTTTGACAATTCACAGGCAATGGTTTCAATTATGTTCGATTTGGTGGTTATACGTGTCATTAATTCTTGATACATAAATAAGCATTTCGCAATTCCTTTACCAATATGCCATAGAATATGAATTAGTATATCGCAATTGTTTTTACTAATATCCAATAACTTCTAATTACTCACACCCAATGTATGTATTCTTCATCATTTAAATACATTTTACATATATCATAAATCAAGGAATGAAATTTTTGAAGAATGTTAATCATTCTGATGGAACCCACCATAATAAACAAAAGCACCTATGCTCAAGGGAAAGCCTGATCTCAACTTCTCTAACTATTAACACTATCTATTTCTTAATAGCAACAACTAAGATGACAAACCACAACCTATTTCAAAAGGACTCAAAACAACAAAAACCACCATTATGAATCACAGCAGTGCACAAAACTGAGAAGAAAACAAAGGGAAACTGAGAAGAAAACAACGGAAAATAATACCTGAAACAAAATCTTGATTGGTTCAAGCAGAGCAACGACGGTTATCTACAACCTATTTCAAAAGGCCCTAGAACAACAAAGACCACCATCATAAACCATAGCAGTGCACAAAACTGAGAAGAAAACAACGACAAATAATACCTGATTAAATCCAAAAGCTCTGCCAATTGTCATGCTTAAAGAAGCGCACATTATTGGCAATTTGGCAAGCATAATTTCCACGTGGAAAGTCAATAGGTAGATGCGGTAAGTGTAAGAGTTCGGATAAAAGGCATTAGGGTTATTTTAGTAGAAAGCATGAATGAAAAGAAAGCATTAACTGCTTTATTTAAATCAAATATTTGTGTATTCGTTTAAACCATAGTTTTAAAAACCGGACCGGATCGGCCGGTTCGACCGGTGATCGATCGGCTATCCGGTCCGGTTCAACCCAAAAAATCGGTTATAAATTGAACCGGTGTGAATCGGTCAAAAACGGTCAAAATCTGTCAATTGACCGGTCGAACCGGTCCGGTTCGATAGGTCCGACCACTGGTTCGGCAAATTTTTTATTTTTAATTTTTTAAAAATATTTTTAATATTATATATAATTAAATATAATTATTGCATAATTATGACGTCACATCGGTTCGACCGCGAACCGGTCAAACCGGTTATTAGTAAAACCTCCGGTTCAATGACTGGTCTGGATTTCAAAACACTGGTTTAAAGGATTGGAAAAGCTTTTCAGAAGCATTAAATGGTTTGTGAAAAGGTTTGACATTCTATAAGCATTAAATGAATTCAGAAGCATTAAATGCTTTATAAAAAGGAAGCCTTGACATTTTTAAGTGGGGATTGGAGGGATAGGGATTGAGTTTTAAGTAATTAAGTATATGGGTAGAACAAGGGCATTTATGGAATTCACACTTTTCGAGGCATTTTGAAAATAATTGTTTGACTAACCAAATATAATCAATTTCCATTCCTCTCCTCAATTGCAGATCTTTCTCCTGGTCCTAGAATGAGGCTAATTTGCAGAGGTAGAAGCATAAGCTTTCTAAAATAATAGCACAGATTGATGATGCCAACAATTGGTTAAAACTCTGTTTCAAGCCTTCAAATTGTTGGCCGCTTTTCTAAGTATGCATAATTAATTCTGGTAAGACATGTGAAACATTAAATTAAAAAATCTTGTTTTTTCAACACAAGCACCGAAAAAAATTCCTTTTAAAAGCAAAATCTCAAATTTTATGCTTGCATTCTATTTTTTTAACCTTATAAAATTTATACTTTAATGTTATTTCACCTTTGATTTAAGATTAGAAAGGCCGAGTAATAATTTCTAATAAAAATATCACAGTATTTCGGGTTTTCACAGACAATTCATCAAAAACTAGTAGCATCCAGAAGCATATGAAGTTGCATAAGAGTAAAAAGGAGTTTAAAGCATGACTGGTCTTAGCCTATTGAAGTAATTATAGCGCTCATGTCTGGAATTGAAGGAGGAATGAAACTCAGTTTGAATATTCTTTTTTTTTGAAAATTAAGGAAAATTGAGGTTGAATATGTTAACATAGAAATAAGAAAAAGCTAAATGAATTTGTTTTATACCTTGCTTATGGGTATTAGTTTTTTATAGCAATGGATGGCAGCATATTGAAATCTATCTCAAATGGCATGCAATCCAATTTCACTGATTACTTTCATTACTAACAAGTCCTTATGTACCCAGGTTACGTTAACTTTTATTTTTTCAGTATTCTTTGTAGCTAGCCAATCTTGTCATATTGCTACCACATCTTAATATACATATGGATTCCTTCTTAGAAGGGAAAACTCAAGTTTTTGAAGCTTTTATCTACTTTGAGACGTCTACTTAGTTACCAAACTTGAAAAACTACTTGATTTAAATGTCTATCTTAATTAAAAAAGGATCATAGTTAGATTCACCCTAAAACAAAGAAATAATGTAACTGTTGGTCTTAACAAATTTGCTTTAAATGATGATCTTATATGCTGAACATGACTTGTAGACATATAATAAATAGATATTTGAACTGTTTTTATAAGTTACATTTT
Source organism: Erythroxylum guanchezii (assembly GCA_025629825.1). Taxonomy (NCBI): domain Eukaryota; kingdom Viridiplantae; phylum Streptophyta; class Magnoliopsida; order Malpighiales; family Erythroxylaceae; genus Erythroxylum; species Erythroxylum guanchezii. Next base: position 29,015,125 of record JAOTAX010000006.1, read on the forward strand.
TTCATTTTTAATTAACTCGTAAATTGTTTTTGCTAACTTTTCTAGTGTACAAGTTACATCTATATGGAACATGCTTTGACTGTGCAGACTTATATTGCTTTTAATATTTTTTATTAATTTTGAACCAAATTACAAGGACCCAATATAGTTTGATAAGGTAGTTTGATGGTTAGAAATTCATAGCAAAACTTAAAGTATGTTAATAGGCAAACAATTATTTTTAAAAAAGTTAACCTTTACTATATTAGTTATAGGCAAATATGTGAGATGAGGAAGGATTTATGATACCTTCAAGTTCACAAGGCATATTACAACGTACTAGGTTTCAAATGAAGTGAGTCATTGATACTTATTAAATCAAGAAAAAATTGTATTAGGCTTATAAATTTTATGAAAAATCTGTAAAATAATTAATGTTTGTGTAACCCATATGTTAGACATCTCAATCCTTGCTCCTGAGATATTACCTATAACAAGAGGAGAGGGTTAAAATAATTAAGCTGAAGAGGGCAGTTGTAGTCTTAAGATGGATTATGTTAATGATGAACATATTAATGAAGAAGTTGGTAAATCTAATGAATAGTTTCAAGACTTGGGTGATCAAGATGTTGGTAACCAAGGTAATGAAGATGTTGGTGAGTATATGATGGTTATGTACAACTTAAAATTCCTAATGACCATCTACTAGTTAAAATTGATTTAACTAATTATGGTAGTTTTATTGGCAGTAACGAATAACTAAATGGAGAAGAGCCAAGTAAACTATTACGGAGACTAAGTACAAGGATCAGGCATAATCTAACTAGTGAGGAACCATATTAGAGATAAGCATGGAGTTTAGAAATGTAAAATAATTTAAAGATGATGTTGTAGATTATGTTGTGCGAATAAGATACAACATTAAGTTGAACAAGCCATAAGATCAGAGTGGGATGTATTAGAGGATGGCCATAGGAGTTGTATATTGGATATGATAAGAAGGAACGAAGTTTCAAAGCGAAGACATATAATCCTGATCGTAGTTGTTTCATAACCAACAAACCTAAATTGGTTTCAACTATGTTCCTTATAAGACATTTTAGAAATAGAATTCTTAAGAAGCCTAGTATCCCTACATAAAAAAAATGAATGAAGAGTGTAAAGAGAAATTAATATATTTCTTAAATCAAACGTATGTAAAGTAGTAAAGAGGAGAGTAAAGAAAGGTCAATTGATTATGTTAATAAATCTGCCAACTTACAGGGATATGTACATGAGTTAAAGATCACTAATCCTAGCTCCACATTGGAGTTGTAGTTAGAAAGGAATTAAGATACTTCTATATTACAGGTAATAAAAATTACATTTATGCATAAATGCAAACAACAATAGTAAGGTTATATATTTTATTCATACTTTCATTAGCTTTTTCAATAGTTCAAAAAGTTATACATTTACATTGATGCCATAAAAAGGGGATGGAGACATTTAAGGCCAATTTTTTTGATTGAAGGCTACTTTTTAAAGACAGAGTTCCAAGGCCAATTATTGAATATAGTAGGAAAAGATGATGGTAGAGGAATGTATCCATTATTTAAGCTATTATCGAGGAAGAAAACACTGATTCATAAATCTACTAGCTTATGATTTGGAATTAGATCGTAATGAAGGACTTAAAGTCATATCTGATATGTAGAAGATATTTTATTCTTCATATATTTATAATTAATGAGAATATATTATTTTATAATAAGTAAATTAGTTTCAATTTTTTTAGGGATTGGTCAAAGCTTTAGAAGAGACTTTACCAAATGTCACTTCTCAAATGTGTGCTAGACACATATATCCTAATTGTTATGGGAATTATAAAGGAATGGATTTGCAAAAGAAATTCTAGAATTATGCATGATCAACCTATATTGAAGATTTTAACTATCAGCTCAAAAGACCAGATAAAATGAAATATGAATGTGCTTCTCCATTGCTTGAATATACTAAAGAGAGGTGGGTAAGATGCTACTAATTATTTAAATTAAAATGCCTATATATTGACATAATATATGGGAATTATAAAGGAAAGGATTTGCAAAAGAAATTCTAGAATTATGCATGATCAACCTATATTGAAGATTTTAACTATCAGCTTAAAAGACCAGATAAAATGAAATATGAATGTGCTTCTAGGGTGGTAGCTCTTCATATGGTAGTAAAAAGAAGTTTAGAAAAGTTTATTTATATACATTCAAGCTATCATTTTAACCAAAGATTCTAAGGTTTAAAGAACATATCACTTCTTAATAGTTACAAGCTAAACCAAAGAGGAGGACAACATCATTGATATAATCATCATAGGAATAACTTTTCCAATCAATTATAGCAAAGAATAACCATATTAAAGTTATCATATGTGTTTTCTACAACTTTTAGATGGATGTATTATTAGCATAATTTTTTGATAGATCTGTTATTAGTGTTTTCTTTCTAGATGGATGTGCTGTTGGCATAAATTTTAGCTACATGTATATATCTCTGCCACTTTTGGATATAAATTCCAATTGTATTACTAATATTGATGTATTTGCTACTTTCGAAAATGAATTCCAAATATATTACTAATATTAATGTGTTTGTCATTTATTATTAATGAATTCCAAATATATTACTATTATGAATTACTAATTTTATAGGTGTCATATGAGAAATGATGGGGAATCATTACAATGATATGTAATTAAAAATTATATTTCAATAGAAGTTCTAATACATAATCATTACATTTATTAGAATAAAAGTTTGAAATTTCATAATGCAATATAGTGCCATTTCAAAATAACATTTTTGAAAATAACACATCAACATGAGCACAACAAATCCTATTATAGTAATCATTGACATTAATTTAAACTCTTTTTTTTCTTCTTTTTCAATAAATTAATGTCTTACTTTATGAGCTTTATTTGCTCCTTAATTTCCTTAGTTGTACTTATTTCAGCTGTGGTTGTTTAGACTTCCTACTTTAACAATGCTCTCAGTAAATTTGTCATCACATCATTTGAAAAAATCACATCTCCTAACCTGAAACAAAAATGTAATTAATAAAATAAATAATAAACATATCAATACTTTATTCTTATCAAAAAATAAGGTTATATAACACTAGGGAGTTATATAGTCGTATAGCATCATGCAAATATTAGTATGGAGTAAAGATAAAAGGCATATTATCTTAATAAAAATTCATTTTATTTATCCTACTAAAAGCATAAACATGGAATATAACTGAAGGCATTTGTTATATGATAATAATATTTGTCATTAGGACAATTGTATGAATTTTTCTTATTAATATATGATATGATAGAGATCATATATATTTCTAATTCATGCTTTTAGTATTTGATACTAAATTTGGATTCAACATTATTATGATGATCCATGTATGATAAGAAATAAATCATTAAGTACAAGTAGTTAATATGAGTTTACACAAATAGTTTGTAAGTGCTGGATCAAAGGAGAATTAGGCTTAACATAAGTGGTAAGAATATAAAGTTAGATAATAGAAACTATCTTTTTATGCATTGTTAATCAAATAAACATAATGAGAATAATAAAATTACATACAAGGATATAGTATCCGTTAATTATGAATGATGTGGAACATGTGATATTAGGATAAAGAATGACCAAATCAACCTTTTAGTGAAATGTCAATTATAATATTAAGTTATTAAATCATATACATATAATGGTATTGAATGTAATAACAATTCATAAAACGATGAACATTTGTATTTCATTATATTTAGTAATGATTTTATATGATAGAGTCACACGTATTAGATTAAATATCTATTTAAATTTTTGAAAGGTTCAAAGTATTTAAATTTAAATAGAAATTAAGAGTTGAGAATGTTGAAACACTTTGATGTGATCAATCTAGTGAGTTTGAAATTTTATGATTATTTATAGAGAATGAGATTCTTTAATAAAAACCTCCACAACTAAATTCTATAGTACTATATATTTGGAAGAAAATGTAATATGTGATATTTTATGATGTAATATTTATTTTTTCTATAGTTAGGTCTAGTACAATCACTTAGTTTCGATTGATAGTTCTAATAATTTTAACTAGCAAGATTTCCACATTGGATATGGAATGTTAAGAATTTGAAAGAGTCAAAGTTAATAATTTTGACTTGTGATGCTTAGTTGAAGTATATATTATCCAATAAGTTTAGAACTAAATTGGATCATAGAAAGTTATAATATATATATATAAAGTAGTATATCATCTTACAAAACCAATTGAATTTTTTTAATGTATACTTATGGGACAATAGTTATCACGATAAGTTATAGGTTTAAGATGAAGTTTGAAAAGGTTTAAATCTTATGATAATACAATTGGAACTTTTTCCTTTATTAATAAACTTGATATACAGTTGAAAATTTGTTTATGTATTTAGTTATCATTTTTCTTTTCTTCTATTCCTCTTTAAATTGTTTCTAATATTTTTTTCTTTCTGTGGGTATATCGGAAATAGGCTCTCTAATAACTGGAGGTAAGGCATGTTGCTGAACCTTCTTAGAGCCTGCATCTTAGTGAGATTTCTATTAGGACATTATTGTTGTTGTACTTATAGTCGAAAAGTTATGAGATTTTATAAGATTCACTTTTATAATGAATTTAAAGAGTTTATTTTGTAGATGATTGTGAATTTATTATATATACAAGAAGATTAATAAGAGAATAATTATCCTCTTTAGTGGGAGTATCTAAAGATATAATTATAAAAAAGAACAATAGTTTACATTTTCAATTATTGAAGATATGATAGTTTAAGAACAAATCTCATTGGAAATAAAAAAGTTATTTTTTTTCAAGAATTAGATGCAAAATTGTTTCCTTATTCCAATCTAAGTACATATATAATATTTTGAAGGTGTGTAGTATCTGAAATATTTGATGCTTATAAAATATTTAATATATCTATTATTTAATATATGAGTTGATATTTGAGTTCAATTTCCTTATTCCAATCTAAGTACATATATAATATTTTGAAGGTGTGTAGTATTTGAAATATTTGATGCTTATAAAATATCAAATATATATATTATTTAATTTATGAGTCGATATTTAAGTTCAAATTCATATAGATATCAACTTTAATTTGATATAAGCTAGTCCTAGTTAATGTACATTTTACTTTAGAACAATATTATTCTCGATTGAAAATGTTCCAATTTAATATAAATTGCTAATAGCCTTAAACACATTTTTTATTTAGCAAAACTAATTATTTGGATCAAGAAGTTCTTTAATGAATTTAGTATAGTTCCTTGCAATATTGAAAAAGAAATGTCATATAGACTGTTAGAGCTATTAGGCATATGAAAGTAGTTAACATCTCATCAAAGATTAAAGTACATATTTAGGCAGTTTACCTTAATTATGATGATAATTAAGAAAAGTTATAATATTTAAGTAAGTGCTTACTATAAAGAATTTTATAGAATTATTTCGCTTAATCAGTATTCTAGTAGTAACATGATCATCATATGGTGATAAGATATAAGATACTTAAATGATTAACTAAGTGTAAGTGAATGATTATTAATTTATACCCTACAACTAATTGATTGGTTATAGTTTTTGTGACATAAATATTTAAATATTTTTTTATTTTATGTATATTCATTTAATTAACTAATGTATAATATAAATTCTATGAGATAAATGTTCACTAAAAATAAAATTATGAAGAGATCATAATTATGAGATTCATATTGCATTTATGTATTATCTTTAAATTGTTTCTAATCATTGTCCTATTAAAATTGAACATTAATAAAGCAGAGACTAGCACACATTATATTTCTTCCTTATAAACGAAGTATTCAATCTCGTTAGTGTTTAACGGAATCCAAGAGGGGGGAATGAATTGGGTATTGATAATTTGTAAAATAAAAATTACTAACTTATTGTGTTAATGATCATAATTAATAAAGGATGAATATGAAACAAAATAGTGAGTTTCAATAATACATTTAAGTAATAAAGTAACAAAAGTAAGGGAAGAAAATTGTTAAGTGATTTGTAATGTTTTGAAAATTAACTATTACCTACATTCACTCCCAAGATTCTTCTTAGATTTTTAACTTTTCTTTTAAAGTGAATCATAACTTGTGTATTTTAATTGGCAAAGAGGCACCCTTTTACAATATTCATTCATAGTGAAGAGGAATCTTAACTCTTTTTGGAATACCTCCAAATACAATAGACATCACCATATTGGTAACTTATAAACTAAAACATATAGATACTTAAATAGAAGTATTTGTGTTTGTTAGAGAACAAGTTTACTGTATTGACTTAATATGAGAATTTCATTGAGAACATTACTTATATGTCTTTAAAATTCTTATTGTGAAATTCAAAATACTTATATGTTAATGTGAGTTTGAAACAATGAATTTCAACAATACACTTAAGCAATAAAGTAAAAAGAGTAAGAGTATGATAAATACAAAACAAGTTATAATGGTTTAATAAGTAATGCTTGCCTATATTCACTCCTAAGACTCTTTTTGGATTTCCACTATAACTCTTCTTTCAATATGAAGAATAACCTTTGTACAATCTTTACTTAGCAGAGAGAAACCTTTTTACAATCTTCCTTCATGGTGAATAGGAACTTCAATACCACTTAGAACACCTTTAAATACAATAGATAACACTTAAAAAAAACTTAAAATTGTCTCACTTTATCATTTTGATAATTCTAAAAAGGCCCAAATCGCATAAATATAAAATAATGATGTTCAAATGTATAAGAACCCATATATTTTTGATCAAATAACTAATGAGAAACCATGTATTTATAGGTTTTGAGACCTCCTCTATCTCAACAATTTCAATATGTGTCCCTTAGAGGGATATTGGTCAATAACATTGCCATATGGGTTGACCAATGTGTTAACAAACTCACCTGTTACATATTTAACTTACATTGGTTAACCATTAATTTATTATTGGACAACTAATCCCTCTAAAAACATGATTTGAACAATTTTAAATGCTTAAACTTGATTTTTTTAAACACAATCATAATTACAACAACTTCCAAAATATCCCCAAAAGAATGTTTGAAAGATTAAAAGGCTTTTCTTTTAAGAATAAAAGATTTAATTCCTCTTAATATATGAAAAGATTTATGTAATGAAGCAAGATGGAATGAATTTTAACTTTACATTTAAGCAATAAAGTAAAAACGTTTGGAATAGAAATACAAACTAAAAAATGACCTTATTTTTCCTTGTTCTTCTCTTTGATGATTACAACTCCAACTTTTCTTTATTAACTTCATAAATTATCTTCTCGAATTTATAGCTGGATCTTGTTCTTACATTGCTTCTCACTAAAACAATAAACTCATTAGTAGTACTTATGTTTTGATATCATAAAAACATCGATTGAAACATCCTTTGATTCAACATATCTCATAGATTAAAGTATGAAGATACTTAAACAAAAGTATTGGTATTTGTAAGAGAACACGTTTATTGAACTTAACTGATATAAGAATTTCATTTAAAGCATTACTTGTATGTCTATGAAAATTCTTATTATGATGATTGTATAAGTAATCTCCTGACTTGTGATCTCTAAGATATCTTATATAGGGATGATTATATTTTGATATTATTTATGACCTATCCTACTCAATAGTAGTTTAATTGGTAGTTATTAGATATGACATTAATTATGTAAGAGTGAATGAATGATCAATATAAGATGCATCACCTTCAAGTAATCAAGTAGAATGTTCTAATGTTCTTAATTATTATTGATTTAAAAATCTTTAGCTAAGGTGGAATGATAATTTGAAAATAGCTTTTAACTTTCATTAATAGAATTAAATACTAATGATGAAGAACTATTATGTTTGGACTTAAATATAGTTGACATTAATTTCATATTTTATGACTATCAAAATAATGTATAATGAAACAATTAATATCTAAAAAAAGTCATGCATGAAAAGGGCAGCCAAAACCACTTTAACTTTCTTAATATTTGGGTAGTTATGATGCATTGCTAAGTGCCAATTTTGACCTATAGATATCTATATTATTTAATTAAAAAATTAAAGATAAATTAAAAAATCGAGCTTATCTAATGTTAAATGCGATTTAGAATTATAATTTATATTCATTGCTAATATATTTAATAACTTAATGAGTCAAATACAATGAATGGTTAAAGAGATAGAAAATTAATTTAACCAAATTGGACTTGAATATAAAGGATAAGTAGCCTTGTTTGGTGGGACTTTTGGAAACTAGAATAAAAGAGCCTCATACTCTATTTGGTGCTAAGTTTTTGGGTGCTAATTGGGAGACCTTCTCCAATCATCAATCACACTATAATGATCGGATCTTTTGTCTCTACAATATTGATGCAATCTGAGTACAAGTTCTGGAAGAATCAGATCAATTCCTTTATTTACAATGCCAGATGACAGGTATGTCCTCAGTTTTGCTGTTATACTCATTTATACTTTAAACTTTGGATTCCAATGTAACAAGCTATGGTTAGATTTACAAACATTGCAACTGGGAATTACACACTCATAGCTTGTAGTGGGTGATTTAATTGCTTTTTGAGATTGAATGAAGTTGACAGTAGCAGGAAGTTCAATCCTAGTTCCACAAAAGAACTGTCAACCTTCCTAATGAAGATGGACTTGGTGAACTTACACTCAATGGGGAGATTAGCTGACTTATTTAGAAAAAACTAGACAAATCACTAGTTAATTCCACTTGGTTCAACCAATTTCTAAACTCATTTGTCCATTTTGGTGAGAATCTGATGTTTGACCATTCTTATATGCTTATCCAAAAGTTGGTTGAAAGAAGAACTGGAGGAACTCCTTTTAGATTTTTCAATGATATCACTTAACTTGAGTGGTTCTTGGACATTGTTATTTGATGCTATAATTATGAGGTTGTAGGTTATAAATCCTATCAGCTTATGACAAAATTGAAGATGGTGAAGAGATTTATCAAGAGCTTTATGCTTGGCAGAAATTAGTAGATAAATACTCTCAAGGAGAAGCTAGTTCAAACTCAAAAAGCCTATTATGACTCTCCTCATAATGCAGACCACTGAGATTAAGAGATTACAAGAATATCAAGAAGCACTTGAACTTCAGAAGTCCATTCTTAAACAAAAAGCTAGAGTAAACTGGATGAAAGATGGGGACTCAAACACCATATTCTTCCAATCTACATTACTTGCTATAAGAAAAGTCAACAAAATTTCGACTTTGCAAGACTCTACTGGCCTAAAGCATACAAAACATGATGAATTACAAGAGATAGCTAGGAGTTACTACTAAAACTTGATGGGCTGTGACCATATTGCTAATTCTAGCTACAATGTGTAGCAGTTATTCAATTGCTCAAGATATAAAAGATCTTATGGTTTCCCCGATTGTACAGATTTATGTCAAGAGGGTTCTCTTTAACCTACACCCTTCAAAATCACTTGGACTAGATGGTTTTCTTACATTGTTCTTCCGTAATACATGGGATATCATAAGACAATTGTTTACAGAGGTAGTGTTACAATTTTTCTCTTCTTCCATGAAACTTCATGAACTTAATCATACTTTCATTTGCTTGGTGCCTAAAAAGCAAAACCCTAGGAGAATGCAAAGCTTCAGGCCTATACATGTTGTAACACAGTGTATAAGGTGATTTTCAAACTCCTAGTTGAAAGATTGAAAGTAGTGATTTCAGGTATTATTAATCTAGCTGAGGGAGCTTTTACTCTTAACAAAAATGATGAGGATAATATTCTTATATTGTCAGAGCTAATAAAGTAGTATAACTCAGGTAAAATGCTTAACAATTGCTTAATTAAAGTTGACTTTTACAAAGCATTTGATACCATCAGTTGGAATTTCATCTGAATATGCCTTGAAGCTATACAACTGCCACATAGATTTGTTAATTGAATAATGACTTGCATTCAAACTTCTTCATTAAGTGTGATTATGAATGGTTTCCCTACCAAACCTTTTAAGACTGTAAAGGGTATTAAATAGGAAGATCCCTTATCTCTTTATCTATTCACCCTTGTGATGGAAGGTCTATCCAGGCTGTTAAATAAGTTGATCACTAGTAATGGAGGGTTCTAATATCATCATAACTATAGAGCTATCAACCTTACACATCTTATATATGTTGATGACTTAATACTTCTATATAGAGCTGATACTCAATCAATCAATCTTATGATGCAAGCTCTGAAACTTTTTGTTGAATGGTCAGGGTTGAAGCACAATATTGAAAAGAGTTGCGGATATTTGTCCACTAATGTGGGGAATCTTACTGAAGTTAGATGCTTCATGGGTATGGATGTTCACGCAACTTCATTATGTTATCTTGGTATTCTTATTACATCCACAAAACCAAAATTTTAGGATTGCTTGCCTCTCGTTGAGAGGACCAAATCGAGAATAAATGCTTGGCAGAACAGGTTTCTCTCATATGTTGCTGGAATCACACTTATTGTTTCAGTTCCAGTTTGTATCTTCATTGGATTGCTCATATTGCCTTACCCAATAAGGTTACTAAGGAGATGGATAGAATAATGAAGGCATTCTTATGGATGGGAAGAACAAACAATGCAAAAAATGATAAGATCAAATGGAGTGAAGTTACCATTTTGAAGAAATTTGGAGGCCTTGGAATTTCATCAATAACAACTATACAAAAAGTAAAGATGTGCAAAAGACTATGGAGGCTCTACATTGATTAGAATGCACTTTGGATCAAGTGGGTTCACTAGTACCATCTACATAATTGCAACTTCTGGTAGTCTACTTATACAAGAGACGCCTCTTGGATATTTATTCAGATGATGAAGATGAGAGATACTATCTATCTATGGATCAAGCATAAAATGGGTAACGGTGAAAAAACTTAGTTTTGGTTTGATAACTGGTTAGACTCAAGTCTTGTCATACATAAGCTTGTGTTGAATTATTTAAGGAACAGAGTCCCTCTGAACCTCAAAGTCTCATCTTTGATATGGAATGGTGCATGGTAGGAAAATTTTAAATGTAACATCTCGTCCCCATATTAAGGGTTAAGACCCACTCGAGATTTCAGTACATGGGAGCTCAAAGGGAGATTTAAGGAAATGCATTTTCTTGCTCATGCATCATGTTAGCATATATGCACATAATTACTAAAGGTTTTCGCATAAAAAGTGGTACATGCATTCATTGACAACTTCTTGAGAATGAGGAATAGGAGTAGAAAGAGCGATCTTGGTATGAGTTGTCATAAGGAAAGATTTAGAAACAAGATTGGTAGTGATCTGGAAAATGTTCACTGAGTGTGCTTCGGTCTGTTAACCATAACATCTTATCTAGTTATCCAAACGAGATGATTCTTAATTTGGATTAAACTAGACACATATGGCTACATTTCTTATGAAGACATCGAATTTCAATTTTGTCTCTAAGAATCTCAAAAGTTGTAATGAAGATAAGAATTTAGTGCAGTACGTTGGTGTATGAATGGGGATTCGTCTTTGGACTTTAGGTTCAAATTTGGGATTGATATAAATAGATTTTAACAAAAATGCCTTCTGGAAAGTTGTAGATCTCTCTTTTATCTTTCCAACGGTATATAGAATGAAAATTTTGGATATTGGAGCTGAAAGTTATGATCTTTATAAGTAGAGACGTTTTAGACGCAAAAGTAAGACGAAGTTACTGTTCATCCAATTCGTCTTAGTACTATTCATTCAATTCGTCTTAATACTGTTCATCTAAGACGAAGTTATTGTTCATCCAATTCATCTTAGTACTGTTCATCTAAGATGAAGTTACTGTTCATCCAATTCGTCTTAGTACTGTTCATCGAAGACGAGGTTACTGTTCATTCAATTCGTCTTAGTACTGTTCATCCAATTCGTCTTAGTACTGTTCATCTAAGACGAAGTTACTGTTCATCCAATCGTTTTAGTACTATTCATATAAGACGAAGTTACTGTTCATCCAATTCGTCTTAGTACTGTTCATCTAAGACGAAGTTACTGTTCATCCAATTCGTCTTAGTTATTGTTTACCTAAGACAAAGCAAAAGTAAGACAAAGTTACTGTTCATCGTCTGACTTTTGTTATATTTTTGAGCCTTTAGAAGATAGAATTGGCCTTCGAGGTCTTCATGAAAGTTGTAGATCTCGAAGTCTTCTTTCCAATGATCACAAAACAAAATCAATCCGACATTTCTTGTGAAAGTTATGGAAATCGCACCAAACAGGTTCGTTTTGATTGAGGTCATAAACATGGTTGCTTCTTTTTGGCCATAACTTCTTCTTTAGACCTCCAAATGACTTGATTCTTGAACCATTGGTTTCGTAAGAAATTTATCTACACGTCCACCAAAAATCAAAGCTATCTGAAGTGAAGTGAGAAAGGTTGAGTGAAAACCATGGGATGGGTACAGTGAGTGTGTTCTTAAAGGATATGAACTGGTGTTCTTCCACTAAACATACTTTGGTATTTTAGTGATTTCTGGAGCTCTACTGATCCAAATGAGATTTTGATTTGTGACAAACTAGAGACATGGAGCTACAAATGGTATGAAGAACTTGGAATCTAATTCACTCTCTAAGATGTTTAGAATTCAGATGGAAGTTGTGCATAGTATACTAATTTGGACAAGAGCAGTCCAAAAATGTTTGAAGTATATCTTTTGAATCACTAAACCAAATTGAATGATTTTGGAAGCA
>JAOTAX010000006.1:29028026-29054575 GCA_025629825.1 Erythroxylum guanchezii
TACCAAATTTAAAACGATCACAAATACGATTCACTAAAGTTGCCCCGAGGATGTCCGTTAAACGGACTTGTATGTCCATTAAACGGACATGAGCTATCCAAAATGTTCCTATTCACCCGAAGCTGTCCGTTAAACGGACACACAATTCCCACACCCTCTTCAAAACCTCTTAGCTCACGTGCACCAAATTTTTAGGATTCTAACCCTTAGTAGGGGGCGGGATGTTACAGTTACAACCTAACCCACTCCTAACTATAACCTTTTAAATGCTAAACTTGCCTTTATGGTGGATGTAATCAAAAGAGTTAAACAATCAAGACCAAGAATCATATTTTGGGTTTTAACTAAAAAAAGGGTTCATCTAAGCTCAAGGGGGTCACTAAGGATAATATCATGGAGGCTTTGCAAGTTATTGAGATAAATCCTAAATGTCTTCATCACTTCAATGTTTACATAAGATTATATAATTTCGACTAGTATTTGCAAGCAAGTTATAGATTTGCTTAACCATGAAAGAATACTCTCAGCAATGAATACTTTTAACTGGTATATAATATCTAAAAAAGCTCAAATTCTTACCAAAGGAAGGTCTCATTTATCTATCACAACAAGCTAATACCCTTTCAATTGAAATCCAAGTCAATCAGTTTAAGCATGCAAATATATTAATTCACTCATGTTATGCATTTATAATCCTAGTCATGTTCATTTAATAACCGAACATCTGTAACTATTAAACAAGAAAACAAACATGTAATGTACAAACATACACTGTCAACATCATAAGAAATTAATTAAAGGATCTAAGATGCAAACAACATAAATAAAGACAAACAATAAAACTAAAAATAATTTAACGACAAACAATCAAAATAATAAAAAGAAAAAGAAAGAAATACAATACTAAGATGAAGGTGGACGGTGTCTTAAACGAAGATTTAAATTCACTAGGAAATTCCTCATCTCCGCTATGCTAGCCTCAATCTTGTCGAATCTATCATTCGTTCACCATTCAAATACGATAAATTGATTGAGCAATGATTGATATTCAACAGAATTAAGTGCAATGTTCCAACGCGTAGCTTCGGGTGGCAAAACGTCATCCCCTTATGTACCTTCAGTTACTTCGAGGTGACTATGCTTACTACTTGAAGCTTCTGCTGTGTCGTTATTAACAAGAGTATAACGATCACCTTGTCGCTTAACAATCTTCATACACACCAACGATTGCAAATCTAAACTAGAGTTCCCTAAAACTAACTGCATAACTATTCTCTTAGTTAGTAAACCAAGATGCTCTGCAATTTGGGTTATAAATGTTCCAACTACTATTTTGTCGGCTCTAGCTTTAGCCACATTCATTAGATGCATATTTAACCACATACCAGCATTAAAGTGTTTAGCATGAACCATACATCACAACACAAACAATTCTGCTTTAGAGACTGCACCTTGGCTATCTCCTCTACCGAATAACATAAAAGTTAAAAACCTATAAAGATAGCAAAGGCAAGGGTTCACTAAAGCAGACGATTTTAACCAACTTGGAGGAAAAACGTTTCTTGAATTAGTAATTTCATTTCAAAATTCTATAGGCTTAAAATCATCACGGTAGTGGCGTAAATCACTATGTGAAAATCCAAATATACTGTTCAGTATATCTAAAGCAATAACATGCGATATGTTCATCAATCTAAATATTATATTATTCACAATGCCATCTTCGTTAAAAATTAATTGTAAAGTAGTCAAAAATTCTAGAGTTAATTCAATGTATGAATTTTTTTTCTAAATTCAGCAAATCTATCCCATCCTATGTTATGCAACAATTCATTCACTCGGTCTGTTATTCCTAATTTAATAATAGCTCCATGATCAATAAATTTATTCGGCATAATCTGACGATCTTTTAAAGTTGCATATGTTAACTGGCTCTCACAACTGTCAAATTGAAGACAAGGATTACCTAAAATGGGCATATCATCCGGTTGAGAAGATAAAGATGCGACAATGTCACACGAGGCATACTTGATAACGTTAGTCTACTTGAGTAACAATCAAGGTCACAGTATAAATATACGTCTAAGTCGTTAAAACATAAGTTTATTTTCTACGATACAACGTCTCAAACACTTGCAATGTTTCTTATCAATCAACTGTTTAATAAATAATTATAAAGGAAACGATCAAAATAAAGAAGATAATTAAAAAAAATGACTCCCCCTCATAAACTCAGTTGATAACTTGTCTAATTTAACATGTTATACTAACGTCACAACAACAATGAAATTTGTCCCTCTACAAATGTGACAAACAAACTGAAAAATGACATAATTTTTTGTTTTAATGGAGGTTACTAGGTATGTCACCAACAGCTGATGGTAAACGACGTGTTGGAGCAGATGTTGAGGAAGGTGAGGCGATCAAAGAAGCCAGTGGCAAACAAGAAGAAGTTGCTGTGAATGGGTGTGATATTTGGTTGTGCAGCTGAATTGACAATATTGAACGATTAGGTCAATTTTAGGGATTTGAGTTTCAGTCACGGGTATGACTTAATTTTTTATCTAATTTTTTATTCCTTATTTTACTAACTATTTTTATTAATTATTTTGAATATTCTAACTCTTATATTTTAACTTATTTTCTACCCAATAATTTTTTCCATATTCAAAAATTTTAATTTTTTCCATAAACTTTAATATTTAACAATATTCTTTAATCATTGATAACATAATATATTCATAAATACTCTCCAATGCCCTTAAAATTTTAATTTTTTTACCTCTTCTCTTTGACAAAAATTTATCTATAATTACACCACAAAATTTTAAATTACACAACATTCATTTATATATATATATATATATATATATATATATCTCCCGCCCTTCTTTTCTTTGCATAAACATGCAAGTACAATTTGTGTGTACATAATACTTCCAATTATATAGTAACTAGCAGACAGCCACTACGTAAATGCGTACTGATAATCATATTAGCATAATGCCCGTATAATTTAAAATTAAGGAGAATATATAATTTGATATACTCAATAAAATAATTAGAAAAAAAATCGACGGGAATAAAAGAAATAACTAAACAAATTCTTCGATGGTCATACAAATTAGTCGACAATTTTGAACAACTAGAAAAAGAAAATGAAGTTGATATAGCAACAAATCCTGAAATTCGTTCACGTAACAAGGTAGTCTAATAAGAAGGTGCGGCTGGATTACCTCCTTTTCAGGGAAAGGTAATATTTGTTAGGTATTTTGTGACCGTATGCTAGTTACCATATAATTGGAAGAATAATGTACTTACAGACTTGTACTTGCATGTTTATGCAAGAAAAGAAGGGCGGGAGACTACAAGAACGTTCGGCACCATTTAAGCATACGCAACAATTTTATACTTCCTCCTATTTAAAATAAGTGTCGTTTTAGAAGAATGCATACTTATTAAGAAAGTTAATGAAATGTCTAATATACCCTTATTAATTATATGTTGAAAGTGTCTTGAAAATATAATCTGTATAATTAAGATGTGAGATAAATTAAAGGGTAATTTTGAAAGTAAAATTATAAATATACATAAAAAGTTACAAACGACACTTATTTTGAATAATTAAAATCACTCAAAAACAACACTTATTTTAAATAGGAAGAATCAGTAAATATTAAAACACGTCAAAAATCAAACCCGTTATGAACGGCAGAGAGGTTATCTGAATTCGTGATCCCTACCATAGCAGGGAAGTGCTGGAATGTGATTGGTGGCATGGTAGAACCCACGTGGCCACATACACTGGACATTCTTTCTTGCTTGGTTGCTTTTTATATAATAATGATCTTTAACATACATAGTAAATTCCATTTTAAATACGGGAAATAAGAATTAAAAACAATGGTTGTGTGCATTAATTATTAACATGACGTGGCCGTTTCTGTATCTCTAGTGATACTCCTAAACTATCCAAATTCCGAAAACGCAAAGCCACGTCTCCATTTCAATTACATCACCCTTCTTTCCCATGGCGCACGTTAGACACACACAGTACCCAAAGAAAAACCCCTTTTTTCAGTACAAAAAGAAATGCTACTCTTTTTTAGTTTTAGCTTAACATAATGAAAAGAGTGTTTAGAGATGACGTGAAAACAAAAATAGAAGAACTATTGGGGCGTTGCTACGGTGGCTCCGATTGAAGAGGGGTTTGGGGAATTGATGACCTTTTTTGCTAACATGCGCCCTTCCCCTTTTTGCTCTCTCTGGTGATCTGAATCCTGGCGCTGGATTTGCTCCCCACCTTCTCATCGATCTTGACCGTCTGATATACCGACTGAAGCAGCTTTTCCTTGTAGGGACATAGCTAGCTCAATGGGGTGTTAAATATGGAAACTTTGGTGTTTGTATGGGCTTCTTTCTCAGTTTCCAGGAATTTTATTGATCCAAATCGTAATTAAAATCTGTGTATTAGGTGAAAGGGGTTGCATCTTTTCCTTTTTTTTATATAATGGAAGTTCTCTAGTATTTGTCTTTGTTTCGGGAGTTTGTGTGAGAGGGAATTTTGGGGGTTTTCTTGGTTTTGCTGGGGAGTGAAAGAAGTTGTGTTCTTTTATGGTTTTGGATGAGAATGGAGGGGAAGGAGAATAATTTAAACAAGGAGGGGGGTGGAGGTAACAGTAAAGGTGGAGATGGGTTCATAGATAGAAGCAAAGTGAGGATTTTGCTTTGTGATAATGATTCCAAGAGCTCCGAGGAGGTTTTCACTCTCCTTTTGAAATGCTCCTATCAGGGTACTTTTAATTTTCCTGAATTCATATGACTGCTTTCCATTTGTTTTCTCTTTTTGCCTTTTTCTTGTTGAAGATCTAATTGTTTTTTATTTTTTTTGGAATGAGCCAGTATGGATTTGGATAGAACATGCTTGAATCAGCTCATTTATTTGTCTTGAATTTCTTTATGACTACACCGAATGATTTGTTATGGAATAGATGTCCCATAGTTGTGGAATTTTCACCCATAGAGACTGTAAAACTCACTTATGTCAGTCAAAACAGAACTGGTTCCTGCTTCTATGGAGTTTCTTTTCTCTTGTTTGAATGGTTGATTGAGAATCTAGAGATTTGGTGGTATTGACTTCTATTTTCATGAATTCATATACTGGCCAGGCTAGGAGATTTCACTGACAAAAAAATGATGAACTTGTGCCATTTTTTGAAGACATGACAATAAATTTTAGCTCAATGCTGAGAAGATGAATCTTTTATGTGTTAATGATGTAAACAGCACACAAAATTGAGGGTAGTAGCAGTTAAACTCAATTTTCTAAAACATTAGTATAAAAGCCTACCGCGAATTTTCCCTTAAGAAGTTGAATTTTTTAAGTTATTTGATTAAGAAGTTTAAGTTTTGTTTCATATGCTTGGGCTTCTAGTTAGTCTTATTGGTGCTTTCCAAACTTGCATTAGTTTATCGCATGCTTGGGTGCAATTAATACATCCCTGGATCGGTTACACTTGTTTATGTTGCAGAAAACTTTAAGAATCTGTTTTGTTTGAACTACTGCAAAACTTTCTTAAATAATGAGGAGTCTCTTTCTGCATCTGGTTCCAATCTTTGTCACTTTGGAAATGTTTTACAATTTAGTAGCTTGACACAAGTGCTTTGCATTTTCCAAATGATCCTATGCTGCCTTGACTACACAGTTACATCAGTGCGATCAGCTAGGCAAGTAATTGATGCACTAAATGCTGAGGGAACTGATATTGATATCATACTTGCGGAAGTTGACCTTCCAATGACAAAAGGCATGAAAATGTTGAAGTACATAACTAGGGATAAAGATCTTCGACGCATTCCTGTCATTAGTAAGCTTATTTTGTTAGATCTGCTTTTGATCTTTATTGTTGCAATTATTTTTCCATATCCCAATATTAACATGTTTTCCCTTTAACAAGTGATGTCGGCGCAGGATGAGGTTTCAATAGTTGTCAAGTGCTTGAGGTTAGGGGCAGCAGACTATCTTGTGAAGCCATTACGTACTAATGAACTACTCAATATATGGACACACATGTGGAGAAGGCGGCGAATGGTGGTTTACTTTTGCATACATAGTTCTTGGTCTTTTTATTATTCTTTTTCTCTCTATCTTCCTCATTCACGTGCTCTTCACCCAACCTTAGATGAAGGGAATATGATGGTCTGACATTTGTCACTTTTTATGTGGTTGTCATAGAGAATAATGTAATATATTTCATGGTCTATAGGCATACTTTGCATGTGCTCCACTTGGAATATAGTGTTATCAACATAAGATTCCATAAATAGCAACATGGGTTTTCATGGTATAAATAAGGTAGTTATCAATATTTTGTTCAGAAGCATGGGTCACTGGCTAGTGCTCTAAGCTTGATTCTCATATTCTTTTTGTAAATCTTCAGCATAAGTGATTGAAAAATGGAAGCATTATCCCATGTCATGGAATGATCGATCATAAGAATTAGGGTAGCATGGTTTCATCTACTAACAGCAACCTGTATGTCTCATGCATAAATCTTCAAGGCAACTGTCTTTGTAATTCTCGTTTTTCTTTTTTTGTAGTTATCAACTTAAATTATTATGTATATGAACCAATAAGGAGGTATTTTTATGTCTTTGTGCTTGCAGCTTGGATTTGTGGAGAAGAACATCCTGAACTGTGACTTTGATCTGGTGTTATCAGATCCTAGTGATGCCAACACAAACAGTACTACCCTATTCTCTGATGATACAGATGACAAGTCTCGGAGGAGCACAAATCCAGAAATGGGGGTCTTAGCTCATCAGGAAGATGAGGTTAGTAGATTATGGACTTCAATATAGCATAATGGCACGTAGTTACTTGTGGTGGAATAGAAAACTTCTGTATCTACATCTTACTGCATCCTACATTTCAAATTTGGTATTATTGAAGCAAACATGGGCAAGAGAAGTGATAGACTACTCCTGAATATATTATTTGAGCTGATTTTTGGGCCATGATTCTTTATCAATATGTCTGCAGGTGTCAACCTTAAATGATGTAGAGATAATATTTAAACAATGTATGATTGGTATTCCTGACAGCATTTCGATCCTAAATTCTGAAGTTGACATTCTCGTTTCTGTTTTAATTACACTTTTGGATACTTTTTTGTGTGAAGTAGTTTATCTCTTTGTTGTTCTGGTGAGCCCCACTCGATGTTACTGAGGGTCATTTATATCTTTATGAGATTGCTGAGAAATGAAATTGCAAGACAATTTTATTGTTTCTGCACATGGTTCATGGTCAAATTATAAAATGTACTTGTTCTTTGGCAACTTATACTTGGAAGTTAACATAAGAAACTAATAGAAATGTAGGAGGCATGACTTATCTATTCTGTAATTTCTTTCTAATCAAGAGACATCAATGATTCTTTGTGCTTTTTGTTACATGGACAAGGCAGAAGCAAGGAAATTTTGCAAAATGGCTTATTTTCCTTTTTGGACTACCTGTCATGTGCAGAGTTCATTGGGTGGAATTAGGATTTCATTCCCAACAGCTTGTCATGCATTCTGAAACCCTTAAATGAATTGTCAAGAACTTTGTAAATGTAAAAGTTGATACTGTCTTTGTCTCAGTCTGCTGTTGTTGCTGTTGAACTTCCACCAAGTCAGGCGCAAGAGTATCGACCTGATGTGCCAGCAATCAGCGACCACAGAGCAGGTGACTAACTACAGAATCATCCAACTGCTACTTATCCAATGTTATGTTTGGTATTGAGTTTGTTTGGTTCCACTGGTGATTTGCTATCAGGGATAACATACAGAAGAAATAGAGGTAACCAAGTATTTGGTGAACCTAAGTAGGGAATGACTTGTTAATCTTCAGGTTTTCATTCAACATCACAAGCATGCTTGTTCGTCACAATTTACTTCCTATGTCTTTGAGGTCATTTTGTGAAAATGGTGAAAGGGTTATGCTACGATCTTGCTTAGGCATTTTTCAGTTGTTACTTCAAATTTCATTCAAGCATAACTCTGGGTCCCATTAGCTATTGTCTTAGAATTTTAAAGTGGCAAATTGTAAATTTCAGAATTGTTGTGCAGGACATGTATCATCTGGTCCAAAAAAGAGTGAATTGAAGATTGGAGAGTCATCTGCCTTCTTTACTTACGTTAGATCAAGCACAACCAACAATAATTCCCTTGTGGCTGCTCCCACTGAGGACAAAATCCCTCAAACTTTGAGAATGGAAGATAAAATGCATGGTCAGCCGGTGATTAGCGGTAGTCAGTTACATGAAAAGGGAGAAGCATGGGAGAGCTATTCTCAAGATGACTTCCGTAGCAGTTCCAGTATCCCAGATTCCCTTTCCCTCGAGAGATCTTGCACCCCACCTTTATCAAGAGAATTTCCTGAAAGTAATTTCAAGGAAGAAAATCTTCCTCAGGTGCTCATGCATCCAAGGAATGAATCTCCAGTTGATGCTTCAGGTTTACCTACACAAAATGTCTATCCGTATTACATGTCAGGGGTTATGAATCAAGTCATAATGCCATCATCAGCACAACTATATCAGAAGAACGTGCATGAGCTGCAAAGTCATGCTACTTCAGTCATTCTTCCTCAATACAATCATCTTCAGCAATGCCCCCCTCATATGAATGGGATGGCCTCATTCCCGTATTACCCTGTTGGTATATGCTTACAACCTGGTCAAATATCTAGTTCTCCTTCATGGCCATCCTTTGGAAGTACGTCATCCTCTGATGCAAAACTGAATAACGTAGATAGAAGAGAGGCAGCGCTAATGAAGTTCAGACAGAAAAAGAAGGAGCGCTGCTTTGATAAGAAGATTAGGTATGTTAATAGGAAAAAATTAGCTGAAAGAAGGCCACGTGTTCGAGGACAGTTTGTGAGGAAGGTAAACAGTGTGAATGTGGATCTTAATGGGCAACCAACCCGTACTGACTATGAAGATTATGAAGAGGATGATGAGGAAGAGCTTGCATCAAGGGATTCTTCTCCCGAGGAAGATCCCTCGGGATCATAGGTTCTTGTTTCTGATTAACAAGGTACCCTATACTTTGTAGATAGTCCACGCAGTTATTATGGTTTTCTTCTGGAAGCGCTCACATGAATTTTCCCTGGTGCATATGGATGAAAAATGACAATGCTTTACTATTCCTTCGAGGGATTGGTTTGGATCAAGTTGCAAAAAAGCGGGAACTCTAACCTGAGCACCCTGGTTGATGCTTAAACTGCAAAATTGTTGAACTTGAGTTGACGGTGGCCCAAAAGAAGGATTGCTGGGAGTCTTTAAGATGAGGCATGCCATCTCGAGGTTGTGCTCTGCTAGGAGAGAGCAAGTTTTATCCATGGCATATCCCTGTGGTTCACTCCCTAAACGGATGGACCGCTTCTTGAAACTTCTAAGGGAAAGTCTGTAAGAGTGTTGATGTTCCTTAAGGAGGGGGTAGTATTTTGAATCTTACAATGCAATTGAAAATGTTTAAACACTGTTAAAAGAGTTCCAACAGTATAGATTGGCCGTAGCTTATGCTGATTTTAAAGCAACTTAACCTTCTACCTTCATGTAACTGTTTCTCTCTGACACTCGTTTGTTTTCTGGAGGAGCCGTAAATCTGTGTCCTGTAACGAAGTTCTGCAGAAACCAGCATTTTCTATGTAATAAGAGTTTATGTTAACATTCGATCAATTCATCTAGTAATACTGGTCAACGCAGGTTCTAGAAAAGCTTGCTTGAATGCATGTTATACACTTTAAACACGCAATTGCAAATTAACGGTGGTGGTAGTTTTGAATTCAGAGGTTTTGTCTCATTTCATCCGTAGCACTAGTGCATGTCTCTTAAGCTGAATTGCTCAACTGGCATTGTTCGGTAATTTTGTCGTCTGATTTCTGAGCAGATGAATTAAAAACATTTGGCAACTCTTTACATAAGACGACCCACCGAAGTAAAGTAAACAGAAAAGAGGTGCTTTCATAAGAGAGACGAAAGAATCCAGTTCCGTGCTGACTAGCTCGCAAATTATGCAACCCACTTTTTTATAGGCGTCTATTATTTACTTACCACATTTATCGGATGTCATCGTATCTGTCTTGCGGATATGTCCGGGTTCCAATTCCCGCGTCTCGGCTTATAATTTTCTTTGTTTGTTTTCCTTAAACAAACTTTAAAAAAAAAAAAGAATCGGGTCTATAGGCACTAGCTTAACAGTGGCTGGCCCTATGGAAAACATTCGAATCTGGTGCTTTAGGATCAAAAACGTCCAAAAAAATAAAATAGCGCCAACTTACACAGACGAGAAAAGAGAAGTTTACTATTAAAAATTTTAAAAAAAGTTATAAATAGAAGGAACTGGTCTCAGACATCACGTACCAAACAAACTCGGAGAAGGAAAGGACATACACAAATTTTACTAGGCAGCGTTTTGCTTAAACAGATATCGGAGAAACTTCTCTCATCACTCATCATGGATAATCAATTTTTCTGCCACTATCCGGACCCCGGCATTCTCCATGTAGTCGTATGTATCGAGGGTAACGTGTGCATCCACAAAGGAATCTGCTTTGAGCAACTTAGTAAGCTCTGCGATGTCAGACTCAGAGTTAGTGAACACCGGCTCTGGTATGGCTCCACCAGGACCTATCTTTTTTATCTCCGTCACAACCATAGAGCCACCCACACCATTTGCTCTTGCGGGCATGCTGTGAGAAGAAGGTAGTGAAAGATTAAGTGAATCTAGAGTACAAGAAAGCTGCATATGGGACAAGTTTGCACTCGTAAAGCTAAAGGTTTGTATGCTAAAATAGAAAGAGGATAATCTAACCGCAATCTCGCCGTAGGATTACGGCCGTAAGTTTTCACGATAGACTTCCATTCTGAGATGCTATCTGCTTTCTGAAAAACTTCATATGCAACACGATCACATTCATCAAGAACTCTGCGTAAGATTGGGGATGTATCGATCACAAAAGTCAGCAACAGCCTCCCATAATCATATTGTGTTGGTCTTAGTCCATATCGGACCCTCAAACGAGGGCAAAAAAGCTTTAAAGCCATGTCTTTGTGCATCAATATCATTTTTTGACCCGGATAAGAAAATTGCTGGCCAGATGCTCTAATAGAACTAATTGACACTTCATCAGGGTATAAAAATCTCTCTGAAGGAGTGCAATCTGCCAGCAGGTTAGCCGGGGGATTCAATTCCTGCAGAAATCGCAAAACAATGTAATTGTGCGGTATAACATGCTGAGAC
This sequence comes from Erythroxylum guanchezii, assembly GCA_025629825.1. Lineage (NCBI taxonomy): Eukaryota > Viridiplantae > Streptophyta > Magnoliopsida > Malpighiales > Erythroxylaceae > Erythroxylum > Erythroxylum guanchezii. The sequence goes on from JAOTAX010000006.1 coordinate 29,039,313, forward strand.
CTGAGAGTTTTGCAATTAAGTAAACATGACTTTTTGTCTTCAACAGTGGTGAATGTAAAAGACCTTTTGGGAAGGCAAATGGATGGAGGCTTCTAAAGAAAATTACAGTTATTACATTAAAGGCTGTTCCGCTGAAAATCTACTGTTTCTTTTGATTAATAGTTGATTTTTTTTATATTTACCCTATAAAAAGACTTGTAATTAGATATTACCTGATCGAGATAACAAGTTGAAATATAGAAACAAAAGTTTTTTTAGTTATCCATTTCTTTTCTTCTTCCTTAAATGACGACCAAAACAAATTTTACCTTATAATACCCACAACTCACCCAAACAAATTATGATCGACGGGCGCTAAATATGAAGGCTATAACTGGGTCTCATGGCTTATGAGACCTTGTCGAGAAGAGATATGATGATCCTGAAGACAAAGATAGCACAACCATGACTGAACTAGAAATTTGGTAGCGAGCAAAGAAGAGAGATTAAAGTGCGCTCTCAATTATTCATCAAGTGATAGATGATGGCATGTTTGAGAAAATAGCCAATGCAACAAGAGTCAAAGATGCCTGGAAAATTCTAAAGACTTTTGTGGTCAAAGTTGATAAGGTGAAGAAGGTGCGTCTCCAAACTTTAAGGGTTGAATTTGAGTCGATTTTGATAAAGGAGAATGAGTCCATTGTAAATTATTTTACTCCAATATTAGCGGTGGTGAATCAAATGAAGCAGCTCGATGAAAAGATGGAAGACGTACGAGTTGTATAGAAGATTTTGCGCTTTCTCAACATGAAATTCAACTATGTGGTAGTGGAGATTCAATCGAAGGACATAGAGTCCATGACCATCAATGAGTTAAATGAGTTAAATCGATCATTGTTAGTTCATGAAGAAAGAATGAAGAGGACTCAATAAAAACCAGTGGAGCAAGTTTTGCAAAAAAAAATCCTTTAATTATAAGAGAAATGACAAAGGAGGAAGAGGTCGAGGTTGAGATTGTAGTAGATGTCGAGGTTATGGCAGAGGCTGTGGTCACGATCAGAAAAAAAAAAAAAAGACGAGCAAAATTCAGTTCATGACTGAAGAATTAGGAGTTCTCAAAGAGGTCGTGAATGAGGAAGAAATAATACTTAGAGGAAAGATAAAAAGCCAAGTAGAATGCTATGCATATGGGAAGAATGGTCATTACTCTTAGGAATATCAAACTAAAAGTTATGATAAGGAGACGAACTTTATCGAGCATAAGGAGGTGGACGGTAATACTCTTTTATTTTCTCAAAAAGAAGGCTTCATAGAAAAAGACATCACATGGTATCTTGAAAACAACACAAGCAACCACATGATAGGAGACAAAAGCAAATTTGTGGAGTTGCATACAAAAATCATTGGGAAAGTTTGTTTTGGAGATGATACAAAGGTATAGAGTAAAGAAAAAGGCTCAGTGGTTTTGGACAGAAAAGATGGAGGCCATAAACTTTTTCATAATGTCTACTACATCCCAAAACTAAAAGGCAATATTTTGAGCATCAACCAACTTTTAGAGAGTGAAAATAAAGTGAAAATGGAGAACAATTATTTGTACTTCGAAATCAAGATGATAGACTTGTTGCTAAAGTTGTCACGACAAAGAATTGAATTTTCATATTAAATGTGAAAATGACAAAAGTGAGGTGTTTGCAAGCCTTTGTTAAGGATCTTCCATGGATTTGGCATATGAGATTTAGACACCTCAACTTGAAAGGTTGAAAATATTAAAAGCAAAAAATATAATGAAAGGGGTTCCCAAAATCAACCGTCTGAATCAATTATGCGAGGCATGTCTACTCAAAAAATATGCAAGAAAGAGCTTTTCAAAGTGTCACTTTCACAAGCAACTAAGCCCTGTGCAACTTGTGCATTCGGATGCGTGTGGTCCTATCAATCTTTCTGTAAGTTCTCAAATTTTGTGCTCTTCATTCATGATTACAACAGGAAGATGTGGGTTTATTTTTTGAAGAATAAGAGTGAAGTTTTTGAGACATTAAAAAAATTCAAGCTTCTTGTTAAAAGAAAAGGTGAGCACAAAATTAAAGCTCTAAGAACTGATAAAGGTGGAGAGTTCTCTTATAATAAATTCAAGATTTTTAGTGAGGAAATTAGTATTTGACGTCCTATGACGATCTCAAAAGCACTACAACAAAATGTGTTACAAAGAGAAAGAACAGGATAATTCTTAATATTGCGATGCTAAAAAGTAAGAATATGCCTAAGGAGTTTTAGACCGAGGCGGTTGCATGTGTAGTTTATCTCTTGAATCATTCACCTACGAGGAGTTTGGAGACAATAATCCCTCAAGAAGCATGGAGAGGATGGAAGTCAAGTGTGAGGTATTTAAGAGTTTTTGGATCTATTGGTTATGTTCACGTATCCAAACAAGAAAATACAAAACTTGATGATACGAGTAAGAAGATGATATCTATTGGCTATATCGAGAACTCTAAAGGGTACAAATGTTTTGACCCCATTTATAAGAAAGTTGGGATTAGTAGAGATGTGTAGTTTGATGAAAAATGCTTAATAGGATTTGAGTATTCAAGAAGAATAGACATATAGTTTTTTTTTTTTCCATATTTGGGAGAATATTTGGGAGAATATGAGAATGAAGACCATGAAATTGAAAGCGAGAAATCAACTTCTTCCACACCTTCCTCAAGAAGCTCAAGCGAACAACCTCAAATATTATGAAGCATTGGAGATCTCTATGATGCTACCAAAAGGATAGATGATGATAATTTTTTTTTCGTCTATTTGTACATGATGAATCTTTGAGTTTTTGAATAGGCTATTAAAGACAAGAAATGAGTGCAAGTTATGGAGGAAGAAATTCATTACGTTGAGAAAATGACACTTGGGAGTTTGCCACACTACCAAGTGGTCTTCAAGCAATTGGAGTTAAGTTGATTTATAAGCTAAAGAAAAATGTGAAAGGAGAAACTGAAGGGCATAAGGCGGGGTTAGTAACAAAGGGTATAAACAAAAGCATGGTGTGAATTATGAAGAAGTCTTTGCTCCAGTTGCTCGCTTAAAGGCAATGTGATTATCTGTTGCTCTTGCGGCTCAAAATTGGTGGACAATTCATCGTATAGATGTGAAGTCAACCTTTCTAAATGGTGCTCTTAAAGGAGTATATGTGGAACAATTAAAAGGATTTATAGTTGAAGGTAATCAAGACATGGTACTTAGGTTGAAAAAGACATTGTATGGCCTTAAACAAGCGCAACGAGCTTGATATAATCATTTCAACTAATATCTTCATAAGAATGGTTTTTCAAAGTGCATTCATGAATATACACCTTATGTCAAAAAAGAGAAAGATGATATTTTGTTTGTGTGCATTCATGTAGATGAACTCATTCTTACAAGAAATAATTCACAATCATATGATGATTTACAGAAGGCAATTGCACGAGAATTTGAGATGAGTGATATGGGGCTTATGTCATATTATATGGGGATAAAAGTAAAACAATGGAGTGATAAGACAGATTATAAAAAAAAGTTTAAATGATATATTGCAATTTTGTGAATACTCTGATAGAGTGCGAAGTAAAACCCTTCGAGAAGGATGGAGTAAGAAAAGTAAAACTAACCACATTTTGAAGCCCTATGGGAAGCCTAAGTTATTTGACATGTACTAGATCTAATATATTATTTGTCATGGGATTAGTGAGTCAGTTTATAGAGACTCCAAGTGAAGAACACATGCGAGCCGCAAAGAGAATTCTTCGATATTTGAAAGGTACTCTTGATTATGACATTTTTGATACTTCTTTGAATGAGGCTCACTTAAAATGATATTGTGATAGTGATTATGTCAGTGATATTGATAATTGGAAGAGTAATTATTAGGTTTATATTTTTCTTTGAAAAAAAATGCAATTTCATGGTATTAAAAAAAAAGTAAGTAGTAACACACTCAACATGTAAATCGGAGTATGTTGCCACAACTGCCAGAGCTTGTCATGCGATATGACTAAGGAGATTGCTAGGTGAACTTCATTTTCCTTAAGAAGTGACTAAAATTACGATAGACAACTAGTCAGCTATTGCTCTTACGAAAAATTTGGTGTTTTATGATCAAAGTAAGCATTTAGATATAAGATTTCATTTCATTCAAGATTGTATTACCAACAACAAGGTTGAGGTGTAATACATCAAAACACTTGATCGAATAGTTGATATTTTTATAAAACCACTCAAAAAAGATAGATTTCAACACTTAAAGAGATGGTTGGATTTGTGAAGAAGTCAAGTTTTTGAGAGGGAGGGGAGTTGAGAGTTTTGCAATTAAGTAAACATGAATTTTGGTCTTCAGCAATGGTGAATGTAAGAGACATTTTGAGAAGACAAATGGGTCAACTAAATATAGACTTAAAGCTTATTAAGTCTAATTTTAAATATTGCAAGTATTGAAGGTTTCTAAAAAGTCTACTGTTTCTTTTGATTAATAGTTGATATTTAGCTGATGTAAAGTGCATCGGGAAAAAACTGATAACGGAACATTGGAAATAAATCACAGCCCGATTACCTCCGAGGAGTGCATTTACTCCGGCATAATCGTATGTCAAAGATTGAAAACTTACCAACCATAATAATGCAGCGCAATGCTTGAACACTTCAAGGTTAGTAATAGCGTCCTCCAAACTCCTAATGAAGCAGAAGACACAGAATCATCATTATAACTCACCGGAGTTCTCATATAGAGGCCTTTGGAATTAATTATACCTATGTTTCGGCTTCCCCAGCCCAAAGTAGGCTGCAATAGTCCCCAGCTGCAAATACAAGAAAACAAAAACACAACAACATCACTCAGAAGTTTCTCCATTCCCTACATGGAAATGTAATTATCAAACAATGTGGGTGGTCAAATCGTTGTAAGGTAGTCACAAACTCAAAATGCCAGTTCACTTCCAGTTTTCATTGTTTGAAGTCGCTAAAAATTTTCTGTCTTTTTTTTTTATATGAAGAAAGTATAAATATTAACAAACTCCCTCACCCCATATCAGTTACCATGGTTACAAACGGAGAAATACTACAATGTTTACGGTCACCAGGCTAAAGTGGTGGTGGTTAAAGTTGTTAATAATTTGCACAACCCGAATGTTTCCCTATGACCACGCTGGAGCGTAATTACCTTCATGTCACCACCAGCTATGTTTCCAAACCTTTCTTTCCACAACTGAAGTGTATCAATGTACCCCTTGGCCTCCGGTGGGGACTTCCCTATCTCCGCAAACGCGTCCTTTATGCGGGGGCAACCAAACCCCAGTATGTTGTGTCCTGCCCAGATCCTCTCTTCATGAAAAACAAAGATTTTAATTCAAACAGTTGCGACATAACCTACCATTATACGCTTATAAAAACTCAACAATCTTTGTTAGACCAAAGTTTTGTACTTGGTGATTTGAAGTTGACGCTTACCGTATAAATTGTCATTATATATAACAGAACTATTTTTCCTATCATCAATGCTACTGATGCCAATTATTTGTCATATACATCAATTTTAAGTGCTAAAAATTCAAACTTTCTATCTAGTGATGCTCGAGAAGAAATCATTTGTTGATAGCAACTGACCGTGGAGGAGTTCGTGGACTTTGCCAGCAATTTCTGAGAAGAAGGGAGCGGATGCAACTTCCATCGGAGTGATGTCGTTGGAGCGTCCGGCCGAGCATGAAATGAGGGTGGGGCAGGCAGGTCTTACCTGGTTAGAGTATTTGTCTCGTAAGTTCAACGTCCTCCTGCAGACTACAACTGCTCCGAACTCGAGAATGGGAGAGCTGGTGGTCTGGTCGAGGAACGATGTTTCCAAGTGAAAGAACACGATATCCGGCCACTCCTCACTCGGATTATCCACCATCATCATGGTTGCTGTAGTCATCTTGCTTCTTCATCCAAAATGGTTCTTACAGGAGTAATTATATAGCTGAAAATAACCAAAAAGCGCCTAAACATGACCTTCCAATAACATTCAACTGCTTCTTAGAGAAGGAAACAAAAGAAGGAACGTACAGAACTTCTTTTAGGGACGATAGCTTAACGACCAAGAACCAATGAATTATGTGATCAAATGAATTTGAACCCCACTAAGAAGATGCTCACTTGCTTTTTTAAAGTGATGAAAAATTAAAAAACAAATTATAATTTTTGTTAACGGTATTTGGTTTGGTACGTATAGTTGATATTTATGTTTTTATTTTCAAAGCTTACAGCTAAAGGAAAAAGGTATTGTCAAATCATTATCTTCTCCGCAAGAAAGTGAGAAGAACGTCGTAAAGGAAATTGACACTATATTAATATTAATATGAGGATATTGTAACTTGAATATTTTCGCTTATGGGACAAATTAGCAACATGGGGACGTAGAAAACAAGGTATGAAATTTGAACCAAATTAAAATAAATTACTAATTGATCATAAAATAACAATTTTTATTTTGATAATAAATACTACATTATATAAGTAATGTACAAGTTTCAAAAACAATGTTGTTCAGAGAAAGTGTAAGAAAAGATGCAGAGACTAACTCCCAAGTAGTTGACGTGGGTCACTGACATGAGAATCAGTGAAATCAGTATAATGGAGAGGTTTAGGGTTAGGAGGAACTTTATTACTAGCCGTGTCTTCGACTTTTTTAAATTCTTGTTCACAAACTTAGAAGTGTTAATCAAAGAATGTAAAAAAAACTAGTTTTTTGTGAACAATAATTTAATATCAAGGCATTTTAAAGATACCCTTACTATATATTGCTTAATAACGTAGAATATGTGTAACTTAAAAGACAGACAAAATTAAACATACTGCACCTAAATATACCCTTAGTATCAGAGATGTAGTTGACTCATGACTTTCTTTTATATTTGTCTTTGTAGTCATTCGCACGCAATATTTACCATTACTTTAGACTTTAGAGCAAATGCATGAACTCAGTCCAGTTCTCCCAAGTGATACCACTGTTAATGGAAGTATGAATGAAGAATATATCTACGTGCAAAATTGCATTTGGTAGATCTCGGCGGACCAGAGGTAGCCAAAAGAGCTGCGGTGACGAATTCCTACCATTATTGTGTTGGAGGCAGCGAGTATATGTTTTTTAACAAGAAAAATTAAATGAGTAAAATAGATACAAAATATTTAATATGATTTACTCTTAATTTTAAGTTACATTCAACAGATAAAATTTAAAATAATTCTATCATTATTATAAAAAATCATTACAATAAATATATACAATTTGCAACAATTTTTTTAAAACATTACAAATTATTCGGTCTTTTAGTGACGTTTAAAAAACGTCACAAAAATTTTTTTATGACGTTTTTATAAAAAGTCATAAATTTCTCACATATTTTGTGACAATTTTTTTAATAAAGCGTCGTAAAATATTACCTTCGACGTTTTGTCAAAAAAAAAGGTCGCGGTTTGTTCAATTCATATTTAAAAGTTTACAATTCATATTTAAAAGTCTGCAGCTTTCTTTGGGTCAATCACCAACTTCTTCACCGGAGCTGACCAGATCCCCTAGTGCGACCGTGACATCGTTGCTGTGAGTTCTATTTTGCTCATTGGGTTTTGGGTATTCTTTATCTTGATGTCAATCTCGTGTTTTTATATCTCTTCACTGCATTGTGTTGTCAAGTTTCTCACTTTAGGGACAAAACTGGAGTTGGGTTCTGCAGGTCGAAACCCATTCTACAGGTTGCTGGTAGAGGATTGTTTGGGTTGAGAACTTGGGTAATCATTTTCAGTTATGTTGTTGATTAAGTGTCTAAGGACTGGCCTTAGAGAATTTATTTTGAATTAAGGAAAAAAATAGTTATGCTATAATGTTGTTCCGGCAATGCATTTGCTTAGTTTGTTTGCACCTCTTTTCTTCAATTGGAGTGCTTAGATTGTATAGTGTTGTTCTGGCAATTAGTTTGTTTGCACCTTTTCACAAAAACCTTTCTCATAGAAGTTTCAAGCTTCCCAAATGGCTTAAGTACCTTTTTGCATATTGTGTTCTTGCACTTCAGGTTAGTTGTATTCTCTAAACCTCTGTCTATGTTTATAAACTTCTTATGGTTCCAACTGCAATTGTGCCCCTATTTTGGTGATTGCAGGGGAATCCAATTGACTGGGTTAGCACCCATAGGTACCACCATCAATTATGTGGAACAAGAAATGCTAAGACTGGAATTCATCATCTTAATTCGGTGTTGGGATTTTAAGAATTAATATTTAACATACTGAAGATGAAAGGGGTTTTTGTTTATTATGATTTCTGGCATAATAGTTCCATGATTCTGATGGATAGAGATCATTGGAAAATGGAAACTAGAAAGCAATGAATGAGGTCGACTAAACTCTCTCTTGTTGTGTGATTTTAAATCTTGAAGCTTCAGGCGAAGGTTTATGTATTTGCAGGGCTGCGTTTATGTGTGGAAGGGAACCAAATTTTGAGCTCTCAAAAGTGGAGAAGGAAGAACTCAGGAAATTCAAATGGTATGAATTTTTAGCAATTACACGCAGTGCAATCAATAACAAAAGTAAAATTTCAACTATGATATGCTTAATTCTGAGTTATATCCATGATATGCTTAATTTTTTGATCGTTGATGATTATATCAGAGCACAAGAGAAAGATTGGAGCAGGGACTCAGAAGGGATCTGAGCTTAGGTTGCAGAGTGATGACTGAGATGTCAAGCAAGAAATCGACGGGTCAGCTTCAGAAGATATGGAATCCTCGTGTCTTCAATGCATATGGATGGTCTGCCTTTAGGCCTTTTCTTCTTTCTTTTTGTTTCTAAAAGCCAATTGTTTAGTTTATTGACTTATTCCATATATGCACTTGACAGACTCAAAAGGATGGTTAATTGGATAGTGGATGCGGTCGAATGTACATTAACTTACAAGTAACGGACAAATGCACAGCCAAACCGTCTCAACTTTTTGAGGCCATTCTCTTACTTTTAGTCTTTTAATTAAATATTCTCCTATTTTTTTTAAAAAAAGTAAATATTTTGCTTCTTATTTTTTAAATTTATTTATTTATTTTTGCCCTTTTTCTTTGTTCTATTTAAAGAAAAATAAAAATAACATTAAAATATAAAAAAAATTGTATTTTAAAAAATAATTATTGAAATTAAAAAATTATTAAATTAAAATGATTTTTGAAAAGTGAAAAAATAATAATGGAATGTTTAAAATTAATGATATATTGAAAAATTGAAGAATTATTAAATAAATAAAATTCATAAATAATATTGAATAGTTATTAAATAAATAAGGTTTAAAAAATTTGTTATTTAAAAAATTATTAAAATTGAAAAATTAATAAATTTAAATTATTTTCAAAAAATAAAAAAATTAATAATATTTTTGAAAATAGAAACGTCGTGGAAGACTTTCCGCGACGTTTCCAAAAATGTCATGAAAGACTTTCTGTGACGTTTTTTAAGAAGCGTCACGAAAAGTCGGAATGTAACTTTTCGTGACGTTTTTCTAAACGTCGCGAAATGTCAATATTTTCTGTGACGTTTTACAAAAAATGTCGCAGAAACTTTTTGCCTACAATACATTTCGCGACGTTTTTTGTGACGTTTTTTAAAACGTCGTGGAATGTATTCTGCGATGTTTTTTGAGATTCTGTGACATTTTTAAAACGTTGATAATTGTCTTATTTTCTTATAGTGAGTAGATATATAGAGATAAAATCAAAATAGTAATTCACAAGGTATTTCTCGATCTAAAAAATATTAATTTCACTGTTTTGTCACTTACCAACCCTTTAGAAAAATATTCCTTAACGTCAAAGCGTTAGTTTGCTCTGGTTTTCTTCAATATTTTCTTGTGCATTTTGTATGAAGCATGGAGTGCCTTGTATAGACACTCCATCGCGTGAGACAGCTGCAATTGTAACTGTTTTCCTTCTATTTTTAACTAATGCGGAATACAACATTGAATGATGTTCCTCTATGTGAGGGACCCACATCCAACATATTACGAGTCCAAATTTTTTGTCCAGTTTTTATGGTGTCTTATTGTGTTCAGTGAATCTCAGTCATTCATTTATGCGTGTTCTACGTTTGTTTATGTAGAACCCACGCGAGACCCACATAAATGAATGGCTGAGATTCACTGGACACAATAAGACACCATAAAATTGGACAGAAGATCTTGTTCCACATATTACATAGGGTTTGGTTGGTGAGTTGAGGAGGTGGAGGAGGTCCGAGAGAAGGAAAGTTATTAGTGGTAGTGACGGTGGTGATGTCCAGAAGAGCTAAAAAAACTTTTTTTTTAAAGGTATTAGACTCAAATTTTTAAAAAATATTATAATTTTTATTAATAAATGAAATATTGAAGATTTTAATTTAAGAATGCAAGTTTTATCACTACCAAAATATTATAATTATCTATCATATTATTGCAGAAAACTAACAGCGGTATATTGCTCTTAATTTTTTCGTTAATTTAAGTTAAATTAAAACTACCTTTTTGCCTCAAATCAAAAGGTGGTGGTAGTTTTGAATTCAGAGGTTTTGTCTCATTTTATCCGCAGTACTAGTGCATGTCTTTTAGGCTAAAGTGCTCAATTCTCATTGTTCAGTAATTTTGTCTTCTGATTTCTGAGACAATGAATTAAAAACATTTTGGTAACTCTTTACATAAGATGACCCACCGAATTAAGATAAACAGAAAAGAGGCGCTTTGGGAAGAGATATGAAAGAATCGGCTCTACGAAACGTCAGGATCTTCCGACCCTCCCCTACTTTTTATATATTGAATCTTAATTATTTATTTATATAAAGTGTTTAATGATGAAGACGTAATCTTTTGTTTCCTTGTCTCTTATTTTATTTCATTAAAATTTAGTTATTTATTTATATAAGATTTAAATAAATAAATAAATAAAATTTAATGAAATAAAATAAAAAATAAGGAGAAAAAAATCCGTACCCGTCTATAAGCGCCAGCTTAATGGTGACTAGCCCTTGGAAAACATGCGAATCAGGTGCTTTAGGATCAAAAATGTCAAAAAAAAGAAAAGAAAAAAAGAAAACCAACTTCACAAACGAGAAAAAGAGGTTATTATTATTTTACATCAAACGTTATAAATAGCAGGAACTGGTCTCTGACATCTCGTACCAATAAACTCGGGAAAGGAAACGACATATATAAATTTGGCAAAGCAGCGTTTTGCTTAAGCAGATATCGGAGAAACTTCTCTCATCACTCGCCACTGATTATCAATTTTTCTGCCACTATCCGGACCCCAGCACTCTCCATGTAGTCGTATGGATCCAGGGTAACGTATGCATCCACAAAGGAATCTGCTTTGAGCAAGTTAGTAAGCTCTGCGATGTCAGACTCAGAGTTAGTGAGCACAGGTTCTTGTATGGTTCCAGGACCTCTCTTTTGTATCTTTGTCACAACCATAGAGCCGCCCACACCATTTGCTCTTGCGCGCATGCTGTGAGAAGAAGGTAGCCAAAGATGAAGTGAATCTAGAGTACAAGAAAGCTGCAAAGGGGACTTAAGTTTGCACTCGTTAAGCTTTGCATGCTAACATAGAAAGAAGATAAACTAACCGCAATCTCGCCGTAGGAATAGGATTACTGTCGGAAGTAGTCACGATACAGTTCCAGTCTGAGAAGCTACCTGATTTCTGAAAAACTTCATATGCAACACGATCACATTCATAAAGAACACTGTGTAAGACTGGGGATGCATCGATCACAAAAGTCAGCAATAGCCTCCCATCACCAGTTAGTGTTGGTTTTAGTCCATATCGGACCCTCAAACGAGGGCAAAAAAGCTTCAAAGCCATGTCTTTGTGCATCAATATCATTTTTTGACCCGGATAAGAAAATTGACTGCCAGATGCTCCAATAGAATTAATTAAGACTTCGTCAGGGTCTAAAAATCTGTCTGAAAGGGTGCAATCTGGCAGCAGATTAGCTGGGGGATTCAATTCCTGCAGAAATCGCAAGCTAATGTAAGTGTGCTGTATAACAAACTCTTAACTGATGTATCATGTATCAGGAAAAAAATGATGACGGAACATTGGAAATTAGTCACAGCCTTCTTACCTCCGAGGAGTGCATCTAGTCCAGCATAGTCGTATGTCAAAGACAAGGATTGAAAACTTACCAACCATAATAATGCAGCACAATGCTTGAACACTTCAAGGTTAGTAATAGCGTCCTCCAAACTCCTAATGAAGCAGAAGACACAGAATAATCATTATAACTCACCGGAGTTCTCATATAGAGGCCTTTGGAATCAATTATACCTATGTTTCTGCTTCCCCAGCCCAAAGTAGGCTGCAATAGTCCCCAGCTGCAAATACAAGAAAACAAAAACACAACATCACTCAGAAGTTTCTCCATTCCCTACATGGAAATGTAATTATCAAATAATGTGGTTGGTCAAATCGTTGTAAGGTAGTCACAAACTCAAAATTCCAATTCACTTCCAGTTTTCATAGTTTGAAGTCGCTAAAAATTGTGTTTTTTTTTTTTTTTTATGAAGAAAGTGTAAATATTAACAAACTCCCTCACCCATGTCAGTTACCGTGGTTACAAACGGAGAAATTATACAATGTTTACGGCCACCAGGCTAAAGTGGTGGTGGTTAAAGTTGTTAATAATTTGCACAACCCGAATGTTTCTCTATGACCACGCTGGAGCGTAATTACCTTCATGTCACCAGCTCTGTTTCCGAACCTTTCTTTCCACAACTGCAGTGTATCTATGTACCCCTTAGCCTCCGGTGGGGATTCCCCTATCTCCTCAAACGCCTTCTTTATTAGGGGGCAATCAAACTTCAGTATGTTGTGTCCGGCCCAGATCCTCTCTTGATGAAAAACAAAGATTTTAATTCAAAAAGTTCCGACACAGTATACCATAACAACCTTATAAAAACACAACAGTCTTTGCTAGACCAAAGTTTTGTACCGGGTGATTTGAAGTTGACGCTCACCGTATAAATCGTCATTATCCATAATATAACTTCTTTCCTATAATGTACAAACTAGGCTACTGATGCCAATTTTTTGTTGTATACATGAATTTTAAGTGGGAAAAGTTCAAACTTTCTATCTAGTGATGCTCGAGAATAAATCATTTGTTGATAGCAACTAACCGTGGAGAAGTCCGTGGACTTCGCGAGCAATTTTTGAGAAGGGAGGGGCGGATTCAACGGCCATCGGAGTGATGCCGTTGGAGCGTCCGGCCAAGCGTGAAATGAAGGTCGGGCAGGCAGGTCGTACCAGGGTAGAGTAAGCGGTTCGTAAGTTCAACGTCCTCCTGCAGACTACAACTGCTCCGAACTCAACAATTGCAGAGTTGGTGGTCTGGTCTCTAGCATGTGAATCTAGGAACGACGTTTCCAAGTCAAAGAACACGATATCCGGCCACTCCTCACTCGGATTATCCACCATCATCATGGTTGCTGTAGTCATCTAGCTTCTTCATCTAAAATGGTTCTTAGGGGAGTGATTATATAGCTGAAAATAACCAAAAAGTGCATTAGACATCCTTCTTAGGGAAGGAAACAAAAGAAGGAACGTACAGAACTTTAGGGACCATAGCTTAACGACCGAACCAATGAATAAGTAGATACTCACCTGCTTTCTTAAAGTGATGAAAAAGTTAAAAAATTTTTTTAAATAATTTTCATTTTACCAAGTAATAAACTTGTTTGAGATACCTAAAACTAACTCCTTGTCGCCAAGCTTCAATTTATCATCTTTTTCTTGCATTTATCAATTCAAAAATAGAAAAAGAAATATAGTTGTGAAATAGGTTTCAACCCATTATGTTTTAGACGGTTATGTCGCTAATTTTTATGGCCATGTAAAAACAAACAAGCTATGAAATTGGAATCAAATTAAAATAAATTACTAAAGTTTGGTTATAAAGTATGAATTTATTTTTAAGATAAGTACATTATATACGAATTGTAGAAGTTTTAAAAACAATGTTATTCAGAGAAAGCGTAGAAAAGATGCAGAACCTAGCTCCTAAGCACTTGACGTGGGTCACTGATGTGAGATTCAGTGGAACTCAGTATGACGGAGAGGTTTAGGGTGACGAGGGGCCTTTATTACTAGTTGTGTCTTCACTTTGATTTGGACAAGTTATTATTGAAAATTAGAGAGGATCAAGTAAATGAGATTAGTGGTGATGGTGTGGCATGGATCGTGGGGTTCCATACAAAATAAAATGAGTACGCACATATTTGGAAATCAATTGTGACCAAGGGCGTGTCAAAAAGATTTTTTTTTACGATTTTTAATCAAATCACAATAATTAAATAATTTACGAATATGAATAATAAAAAAAGGATTCATACTTGATTCGAAATTCCTACTGAAATAATTTACAAATATAAATAATAAAAAAAGGATTCATACTTGTTTCAAAATTCCTATTGAATAATTTTTGGAAACCTTTTTGATATGTCAACTATAAACTATTCTCATGTTCAACCTTTAATAATATTTACAAAATAGTAAAAAAAGACAATCAACTTTTTGAGAGGAAATTAGCAAAAGTACTAGCTCCCTTATGCTAATTTCCTATATATAGAGAAAAGCTTTAGGTTTTGTTTTTACTAAAATTAAATATTTCAATTATAATTAAAGTCAACTCTAATTATAATTTAATTTAGTTTAAATAAAATCAAATATCTCATATTTGATTCCTAAAGTTTCTTAAACTTCACAATTAAGTCAAACTTAATTGAAATTGATTTTTTTCTCTTAAACTACTCTTTATACGTAACCCATTAAATTCCTAATATGTTGACAATGATTATAAATTATAATCATTGATATGTGCTTAATTGATTATACTTTTAATTCATAATACTTAGTGATTATTGCTATGAAATGCTTAAGATATATACACTTTAGTTTATAATTAGTTTTAGGTACAATTCGGAAGTGAAAGAGCTAAAATGAGTCAAAAGCACAATCTTTGAGCTGTCTTATTGAGATTCGCACTAACTTGTCTTCATAGAACAAGAAGAAGAAGAATTAGAGTAAGAGGTGAGAAGAAAATGCATAAAGATGAAGAGTTTATGTGAAAAAATCAAGCAGGAAGAGAGCTGGAAATTTCTCACAGCCATGCATGCCTATGACTGACACCACCAGGCATGCCTATGACACCACAAAGCACGCTCGTAAAATGCTTCCAGCTCACCCAAAACCTTAGTATTGAGTATAAATACATCGTTT
>JAOTAX010000006.1:29077506-29091170 GCA_025629825.1 Erythroxylum guanchezii
GATGTATGTATGGATAAGAATTTCTCTGAATTGAGTGGAATTGGAGACTTTGCTAAGAGAATGGTGGCTACAAGAAAGCATCATATATTCCCTTTGGTTTATTTGTTAGTCAAATTGTCATTACTTTTATCAGTTGCTACAGCCACAGTGGAAAAAGCTTTCTCTGCAATGAAAATTATCAAGAGTTCACTTCGTAATAAAATAGGAGATGACCTATTGAATGATTGTTTAGTGTGTTACATTGAAAGAGATATATTTGCAAATATTGGCAATGATCTTGTTATGAAAATATTTCAATCTATGAGAAGTAGTCGAGGATCACTGTAATTTTAACTATTTTATATTCTTAATAAAACTTTATTTTTTTATTTAGTTTTGATATGAAAATTTTTATGAAATCTATATTTTATTTGGGCCCTCCTATCTTAAATTCCTGGCTCCGTCAATGGTCATTCTTATCATAAAAACAAAGATGCATATATAGCTATTACTTTTATTAACTTATGTTATAAAAACTTAAAGTACTATATTCAAATATTTTTATACGTATTCATAAAAATTATCATATTTATTGAAAACATATACTATTATAAATATTCTCCCATGCGTATATTGTAAATAAGTGAATTTAATTTAAAATCACAAGAAACAAAACTTATATTATAGTACCTAACATTCAACATAATTTTAAAATAAAATTAATGTTCATTTATAAGAAGTTACTATTTTATATATTTCAATAATTATTATATATTATGAAAAACGCATTAAAATTCTTAAAGTATGTCTTTTATATTTAAAATAAAATAATTTTAAACTTTTAACTTGTGCAATTAATTATATCACTTTTTTATCTTTATATATAAATATCATCTACATTTTTATAACTAAAGAAAGTATAAATTCTTTTATGTTTCCATACAAATGAGTTTATGTTATCTTCGTAATATCAATTTTCATAATCATATTTATTATGAAATGATTATTGGCATTTTTAGTTACTTATTAATAAAATGTTATTGATGTTGATTTAATTTCTTTTTTTTAAATGTGCTAAGAAATTAATAAGAAATTTAAAGTAAAATAATTATATTTGGCACTTTGCATACATGTTAAATGAGGTAAAAATTTGTTAGTTTAAATTATTTTTATTTTTATTTTAATATTTATGAATATTCAAATATTTATTTTTCTTAATATTCTACTAAACTTTTATAATAAATAAAGATTTATTATAATAGTGATTTATATTCACAATAATAGATTTACTCTAACCTTCACTATGTTCAATTATTTTTCAACTTTTTTTAGAAATATAATTATTTATCATATAATTAATCACTTTTAATACTTATCATAAAATTTTAAAAATTATTAAAAAATTTTACTTACTAATTTGATACAAATTACTTATAATAATTATTCAGGGACTAGAAAAAAAATACACATTTTATATTTACTTGTATTAGTTTAAATGAAACTATATGTATGAGTTTCAAATATTTATTTAGATATGAATAGTCAATTATAAATTGAAACATTAAGAACTTATTTGATATCTATCCATAATAATAGTAAATATATGTATACATATACATTTATTATTTTGATAGGATCATCTGTTGCACATTGTGTGCTAAGAGCTAGGACTTCGAGAATTGAGACTGTATCTGCTGCACATTATGTGGTACCTTAGCGTAGCAATGAGCTGGGACTTCGAGAATTGATACTGTAGCAATGGCGTCCAGGGGTGCGTTCAATGTGATACAGGGAAATCGTCCATTAGACTTTCGTACAGAAGTTAAATCAATAGCCCAGCCTCGACTAGCTTCAGTGTTCGTATTGGAGTACTAGGCGCACTTGCTTTAACGCCTTCAAATTAAATTACTTTTACGTCGTAAATTGAAAAGTAACCACTAAGGAGCGGAATTCGATATTCGTTTTCTGTGTACAAACAAGAACATGCCTGTAACTAGTTAAGAGGAAAAGCGAGAGCCTTCTTTTGATTTCTCTGTTCCCTAGCAATAACTCATCTAAATTCGCTGGGCTATATCCTGTACAACTGAATTAAATAGCAGATTTTGAAATCTAGCTGCCGGTCAACCATCTTGTTATGGAAAATCAAGGAACCTACTTGCATTACTCTGAATCAGAATCCAACAGTGGCATCTGGTAAGCATCTTTTGGTTCAAAGTCCGTGATAGAGGGAGGTGCGTCTTCTTTTGACGCTTTTCGGGCTTTGTGTCTCTGCCTTTGTGTTGCTTCATCCTGACACAGTTTGCAGCAGTGTTAGCACAACAATTTACATGAGAACACAAAAAGTCAGTGTGAAAATCTGAAACTTGACATAAAAGAAGGGGATAATGACTACAATAAACTAGAAGCATCTTTAGAATACAACTTTTAACAATAACAGAGAAATGCATGACAAAGTGAAAGTCCAAACAGGAGTTGAACAGACAAAAAGACCAGGATTATGAGCGCATTTGCGTGTTTTGCAAATCTAAAGAAGGTTTAAGGTTGAGATCCGAATAATGTGCACAACTATATCATTTTATTCTCAACAATCCATAGGGATATTTTCAAATGAATGTGTATTTCTAGCTTCATACATAAGCTGGATACGGTAAAATAGCATATGCCTCACCTTGTCAGTAGTTGATTGATTTGGCTGACTTGGTGGACTAGGACGACTTGGTTGATTTCTTTTTAGCCATATAGTAGCAGAAGACACTAAAACTCCCACAAGTAATAATGCGCCAACCCTTGGATCTCCAACACAATCAAGAATTCCGTTCGACATGTTGTGGATCTTGTGCTTTATTCCATTGCTCTTAGAAAAAATGCCTTGGGAACCTTTTGACCATATAGGATCCGAATCCTCTGGAACAAGATCAGGAGTTCTTGTTGTCTGCACCAAAACACGATTACAATTTAAAGAAAACACTATGAAAATTGTGCAACAATAAAGCTCCAGGGATTTCTTTGCACTCAATATTAAAACCAATATGAAACCTACATGGTTTGACTTGTATTTATCACATAGAACTAGAATACAAAAGATTTGGAAAAAGTGAATAATGGTCTTAGATACATTTCCTTTTTTTGTTTTCATTACATAACTAGCAGTGTAAGCCTGGCTTGAGGTTAAGTCTGCTTTCCATAAAACTTCCTTTTGAAAGTTCTGCTGATACTATTTATCAGCCAAGCATTCTTCTTACAGCTAGAAATTTTACCCATTAAGCTATTTGACCTCTAAATGTCATGTCAGTCTATGCGTTTTGAGGGATACAGAGCAGAACTCCACATCAGACTAGAGATAGTAACCTTGAAACAGCCATCCAAAAATCAGGCTGCTTGTAGATTAGATCATAGGAAAAAGAAAAACTTACAAAGAAAGGGAGGTCCCTGGTATCACCATCCCGAACTGTCATTGATATCCACCGAATGATCTGTGCCAATAGATAACAGAAACAAGGCATCAAATGTACTACCGGGTATTGTATACGCTCAGATACTTGAAAGCAACAGAAATGATAAGAAACAACAAAAGGGATAACCATACAGGAATTCATAAAACTTTTGTCTTCATTGAAATCCTAAAGATTCAAATCTTTCGATCAACTCCCAAACCTTACTAGAATGTAAAAGATGATTATGTTAGGATAGAAATGATCTGATCAATAACAATTACACTACCTAGACTCCAAAGCAGCTCCAAGTGACTAAAATTGCCACATCAGACCACACCAAAACTCCAAGTATCTTCACCATGGTTAGAAAAACGAATATGTAATGAAGTAAAGACGATAGGTCTGAAAAATCAACAGAGGGGGATGTACAAGGGAAGTCCCAGAAAAAAGCTGAATGAAATTAAAAGGTCTTAAAACACAATGGCTGCAAGAGATGAGGAAAGGAAGAAAAAGCAATGAGCACAGTAGCTGGGTTGGGGACATGTTACATAATTCCATGGATGTACTGTGCTTCAAAATCAGGAAAACGACCTTCTGCGAGTGAATTCATGCTCCAAAGTTTTGTGATTTAGGCATTTTGGACAAGGGATACATGAAATCGAGGTGGGAGGTCAAGATGTAAAACAATTTTGCAGTGCGAAGACAGTGGACTATGTTATGGTAGCTATTTTGGGCAAGTAACGGTTTTACTCATTTGGAACTGATGTAAAAGTCCAGATTCTGTAACTGTATAATCCCGTTAGCCAGCTTAGTTGTGTCCCAACTGTATCAGTTTTCTTTCTTCATTTGATACAATTCAGGAAGTTATAAATCTTTCTTCATTTGATAAAAAAGGCAGAAGGAACACCTTGTGACATTCTCTCTCCAAAGGCAAAATCCTACTGATTCTCAGTTTTGAAAGCTTGGTTGACACTCTCTCTCCAAAAGAAGAGTGCCATCCTAGCGATTCTCAGATTTAGATTCAAATCGATGAAATGTGAGAAAGGGAAGGAATAACCCTTAATGTGATATCCATGAGAATCATTCTAGTATGCAGCCCAATTTACATTGCAACCAATAAAGGAAAAGGACATTTCCTGACAAGTATAATGAGCCGAAGAACAGTACCCACAATCTTATATAGTGGTCATACCTCTGAAACTTCCTCTGAGCCATTATACCTTGCTACAAGCTGCGATGCAGGATCCACATCCTCATCTTCAAATACACTAAATATATTCTTTGGCTTGTGCTGAATCTTAACCTCCTCTTGAGTGGCATTCCTCTTGTAACGAACAATAAACAACCTAGGTATATCAACCACATCCCTCCTTGGTCCACAAGTGTCATATATGGTTTCTGAGTGTAGATAGAAAAAACAATATTTCTGGATAAAAATCCCTTATTGTTAGTTGCTTAAGGTCCAAGAATGTTTTGAATGTTAATAGTGAAAAGAGCATGCTTAAAAAAGAAATCATACGTTTCAACCAATTTCAAACAGCAATATCAAGATGATGGAGGTGGAGTGAAAGGTTATCATCACAAGGAATTAATTTTGCCATACTGATACAGTATCCTATCTTTTCTTCTATTCTATATGAACAAATGAGTGTTGCAATATCCCACTCCTATAGTTACAGACATTTATTGATTGCTATCTTCACAGATTAAATCAAATAGCAACTGGTGATTCTGTAAAGAAGATATATCTGGTCAAGCCCACAAAGGTGGGAAAATAATAAACCCCATAAACTAAAACATGGATGCACTGTATTTGAGGACAAGAATAGTAGTAGAACTCACGTGTTGGGCTTCCCCATCGAGCCAAGCAAATGTCAGTCGTTTATTCTTCCACACAGATGCCAACAATTTGGATTCATCATCATCAGCAGCACTTGAATTTTCATTTGTTAATAGTTCTTGGACTCTGCGCATTGTCTATGATTTATGTAATTCAGCGTATTCGTAGAAAAGGAAATAAACATCAGCATCAGATCTGAATATTCAAAATAATATGTAGTAGAGAAATGAGATGATAAATTTTCGTTATATTAAGTATATATTTTGTTACTCTTACCTCCTCAGTTGAAACTTGAAGAAAAGATAAAAAGAAAGATGCATGGTAAATTTTGTACCCAACGAGTCACCTTTGACACAGTTGTAATTTTGGTTATGAAATTCAAAGAAGAAATAATAGATTAAATAAAGTAGTTTTAGTTACTTTGATATGCTGCAAATGCTTACTGCTTGAAACTAGTAAATAATCCATAAGAGGTAGATGGATGAAATTTTGAATTATGCAATGAAAGCTCACATGTCAGTCCACTACTAAACTTGTTTCTGTTACTTCCATCTGATCCAATCCATAAGCTTGATTACAATCAACCAAACAATCAAAATGTAAACTATGATTAAAAAAAGGGGGGGGGGCGGAGGGGGGGAAAGGGGTGCTTACTGCGCGCATTTTGTCAAGTTCAGGGCTCAGTCTCCCTGCTAGGATGACACAATACCATGATACCACATCATTTCCAGCACGTGAATGACCTCGGGGATCACAGCCAAGCTCCTTTGATGTAACACTTCTTAATTGAGAAAGTTCTGAGAACATAAACACTTATGACCAGAAGGATTGCTTCTTTACAGAAAATTGCAGTAGAACATGAAAGTTGCAAAGAACAGTCAATATTTTAAATATATAATCAATAAGGCCACATCATTTAGAAAGATAAACTTATACCCAAAACCACTATTTTAACTGAAAAAGAAAGTATTATAGAAAGGATAAATTGATTAAAACTTCAACACACTTCCCTTCTTTTTCTATTGGTTGGTCATATATGGTAACGTAAAAATGAAGGCAATACACCAAATAAATTATGGGCCAAAAATTTATGCCAAACAGATTTATTTGCTGTGACTAACTGCCTTTTATACAAGTGCTGTTAATACCAAAACTGAGGTAGATACATGCTATGGTAAACTCTTTCTCTATGATGCAAATGAATTTAGAGTTCACAAGAAGTCCCTAAATTAACTTTTCACCTTAGTTGAAACAAAACAAATGAGGTTAGAAGATTACCGACAATCAAAGAAATATAAAACAGGGTACATCAAAGTACAAGTTACATGAAACCTATGAGTCAGAAGTATAAGAAAAAAACAATAATCAAGAGAATGAAGCGGGAAATTATATACAGAACAATCATTGACAAGAAACATAGGTTGTTAAGAAGCAACCATGACAAATGCTCCGGAACATAAGAAACATAATTTTACGCAGTAGAAAACACACAAGACACCAACTAATTATCCTTTAGAAAGTCAAAACATTTAGTATGATTAGTACAGCCACAAAAGTGAAAAAGAAACTAGTAACTCCTAAACAAAAACTAACAATACCATGTTGCTTATTCTTTTCCATGATATCCAGAAACTCTGTATTGTCAATCAATCCTGCAATATGAACATAAGCTTGCAGCTTGAGCCTCAGGATACATTCACAAAATTGTACAACAAAATGAAATGGAAAAACATATGCATTGGCATACCATGAAAAACAATTGGTTTCACACCAGGGTCTTTCAAGACTACAATAGCAGGGGCAGATTCTACCTCAAACCTGCTTATCCATAAGCTAAAATCTGTCAAGCGAATGCCTAACTAGATATTCACTTTTTCCAACAATAAAATTGCATTGGAAGTAATTGTCAACAAAGTAAACCACGTCCAATTTGACAAGAGAAATAATAAGCATAACCACGTACACATTCCACCAAAAAGAGAAATCCTCTTCTCTCCATAAGACAAATGCGAAAGAAGCATAACTTGAATAATTTTTAGCAATTTGACGGACAAATGGAGTAGCACGTTTCCCAGTTTTTGAGAAGAATATGATCTTCACCTGAAGTCAGAATAATAAAGCCATTGTGTGTTATTGAAAGATCAAGAAACTAATTGAAATACCTAAGATGCATGCAAAGTTATAAAAACTCTCTCCCTCTCCATTTTCCAGTGAAAGCTATTGATTCAGAGGGCTAGCTGCATCCTCAAGCCTCAATTAAGGGGCTCAGTGTTAGTTCACCACAAAACAGAGGCAGTTTCCATGCCTCGAACAACTCAAAACCAAGCAATATTATCACAGAAAAATTAGCATGCACAGCATTGGTGAAAATATAAAATTTGAAATAAGTTGTCTCCCTATACAAGATATCTATAAATAAATATGGTAGAGTGAGGAAAAATCAAAAAGAAACAACAAGAGTGAGTTTAAGTGAAACAGGCATCAGAACTGCCTTGTAGTGCTTAGCTGAATAGGAAATATAAGTATTTTCCACAAATTATATCCACAATGAGTTACAGGTTTCCTTACTGGAAATACAAACAGAAATATACTTGTTGGTCAATGCAAAATAAAAGGGAACTGGAAGTAATCATAAAAACTATGATAGCAACATATCTGAATGGTTGCAGAAGTGTTGGAGATAGGGAAGAATGGGAAGTGAGGACTTTACTTTATGATGACCACCTTTGCGCAGAAAATTATTTGCCTGTTACCAAGAAACAGTTTCATGTTATTACTAGAAGTAGGCAGATAAAAGACACAAGAAAAAGATACTAGATGTAGATAAAGTCAAGATGTAGTTACTACAAATATGAACAAAGAATCACTAGTTCAGTCATTGGTGATGTTGACATGATGGATAACCAACATGCACACACCAGCTTCCTAAGCTGACGAAGACTACAATTCCAGGTCACCCTCAAATATTGGTAACAATAAAATGTGAACTATAACTGCACTGATTTCTGTCAGTTTAGAATATGCCTTGAATTGACACATATAGAAATAAAGATGGCATTCAAATGGTCATTCATCATTAGAAACGCTGTCATGTCATTTGTAGTGCCACCAGTTGACTGAAATAATTGTTCATAGTATCCAGGGGAAAAAAGAAAAATATCACACAACGGTATGATGAACTTCATAGAGTGCCTCCAAATTACCAATGAGTCCTTTGAATGGTACAAAATACGAGGCAAGTTGAGTATAGTTGTTGTAAACCAATCAGTAACAACATCAACAGATAGATCCCCCTGAAACCTGATAACAAAAATCAGTTTTTAGTTCAATTACAAGATTAAATCCCAGGCTCAAGGATTCTGCAATTAAATTCAAAACTAATGCTTCCTTTTGTTCCGCCTTTTGTTCTTTCTATTTCTTCTGAGCAAATATCACATTTTGATGATTTCCAGTAAGCAATCTCTAATTACCTACTCACCTAGCAAGGCAATCTAACGTTTTGCAACCTGGTGGAACAGCAAGAAGTGAAGGAAGTCCTGTAAGCATTTCACCAAGTTAAAAACAAGAATCATCATGGTCTTTCCGTTTGAATAAGCAAGAGAGAAGTGCTCAGGCTCAACCAAAAGAACAACAAAATCATTATGAAAAATAAGAGTTTCAAATTGAGTAATTAAAGGACTTCACATACAAACAAAATCCAGGTAAAAAGCACCTTTATCAAAACAACCTGAGGTCAAGTTAAGAAGAATAGATACTTTTTGGCCTTAATACAAAATTATTACTCAAAATATTAGTCACTATCAATCAATTGTGATACTTAAATCATACGGTATAGAAGAATACAATTCAAATGAGTGACTACTTGAGAATAGATATTTTCTGTGTTCACATTCATCTTTGAAGCATACAAATAGCAGTATGTTACGGATGTCACTGTAATTACGAAGACCTGATATCCCATTCTCCTTAAAAAGTTTAGTTACATTGCACAGGCTTTTGACATCATAACTGTTTCATGTTATTCGTGCAAGAATTTCGAAAGGACATGAAAGGCACAAAAATTTTTTCAAATGACATGACACTGCATTAAAAGATCAATGCATTCTTTTACTAGTTTTCATAAGATGTCAAATTATAGAATGACACTTCATAGCTATTGGAGGCATGAACACCAAAGGTACCAGAGCCCCTAGAATAAAACTACTTTCAGTCTCACTTGACAAATAACTCCTCTTATCCTCTATTTCCTTACTTTATAGCAATTTATCAATTCTTCAACTAATCCCTCAATTAGCATCAACTGGAAATATATAATGTTACGATATAATGATATATTTTTCAATAAATATATCCAATATACCTATATGTATAATGAAAAGTCAATTAGGTTAACTAATTCACAAAGCCTTTTCTCCATGTTACATGGAAGTTTGAAATTCTTGACTGACATAACTACAAGCATATTTTTAGGTCAAGAGAAAGGAAAGGTTGGCAGAATATTCCAATTTCAGGAATCATACAAGACTAAAATCTTCACAACACTTCAATCATGCTCCAATTAACATAAAAGTGAACAGAGAACTCAAATAAAGTTAAATGTATTCATATTCACTATCTATTAGCATTTGGTTTTTATTTGTTCTGGATAAACTGACTCACCATTCCGGAAGAACAATTGTCCAGTTGGCTTTCTCTCAGCCAAGCTCATTGCAAGTCTAACATCACCAAGCTCAACCATACCAGTATTAGCAACCCCATCCAACAAAGCAGCTGAATGTAGAAACAGTAAAAAAAAAAACATAAAATATCACACTTAAAATCCTGCATGCTACTATCACAGACAGTTTCATATGGGAGAACAAAGAACCATGAAATGCACATCACATGAATGGAAACAATTATAAGCTCAATATCACATCAGTAAAAATACTAATTATAGTGAAAGAAAATTATGAGTCTTTTTTCAATGGAAATACCAGCGAAAACATCAAAGCAATGAATTAGATCACACATGCATTAATAGTTTTTCTTGAGGAATATGTAAAGTGTCCTTGGAACAAAGCATTGCTACAACTAAAACTTTTCAAACTTTACAAATTAATTGTCATCCTAATTATTCTTAACAAATCAACCGTAAAACTAAGAAATGAAATATCAAGAAGGTTCATGATTTTATCTTGAATTGATAATGAATCCTAATCATGAATGGTACCAGTTCTAATGCTTGAAGTATTGGGTGCCCAACTTATTACCAAGCTCTCATTCAAAAATGAAGCATGCTTCACTATCATTACAGCTGAACTTATTCTAGATTGAGCATACAAGAACCAATAAAACACAGATCATGAGGCGAAGGCTATACTAGAATGTTAATCATTTAGCCACAAGTTTACCCACAGTGCCCAAAGACAATTTTATAGATGGAATTTTGCACATATATCACATTATACTATTCAACTTTAAAAATATAAGCTAAATAAAGAATATTTAACATTTCAAAATTTATAATGTTCGCGTATAACATAGTGCCTGGTGAATGTACCAATTTCTTTCCACAAAACAGAGAATCGAGCACAACGGCTGCTCCCGCGTGAATATACCTGTGTTCAAATTCCAATCACTATGATTTACAAGGATGCATCAACAACAAGAATCAATCGAATACTGAAAACCAATTTTATAGAATATACTATATAGCCCAACAGAAGTACCACAAAAAGTTACTAAATAATGGACATTTGTGTTATCAACCCATACACATGTTTTCTGAATTTGAAAAAGAATCTTTTGCAACCCTTTCATCCCCACCCACCCCACCCCACCAGAAAATGACAAAAAAAGAAAAGTAAAATCTCTATTTTATTCCTGAAATTCAGACAAAAGGCGCAAGTATCAGCATGGTGAGGCAACTGACAGACAGATCTATAAGCATATAGCCATATTTATGAAATAGAAACAAAACCTACAGCAGGAAGTGTACCTTACTAAAGGAAAACAAAGAAAAGGATTACCAGAACAAGAGAAGGCTTAGAATCATTGAACAAAGCTGTAAAGTTCTGAGATGTAATGACATTGGAAGCATAGTCTCCATGATCTGATACAAGTCAAAGTTGTCCAACAATAAGTCCACTTGCATTAGCTGAATCTATTAATTACATAAAAGGAAAATCCACCAAATACATTAGGAAGAGTATCATAACTTACCAGAAGCGCTAGCATCTAAAAATGGAAGGTTTATACGAGAAAAGTCTTCTTCCCCAGCATATTGAGCTGCTATCTTTTCAATAACATCCTAAAGCCAATAAAATTAATACTGAGTTAAACATCAGTAACAATTCCGAAAAATATGGAACATAGTGATCAGAGAACAAACACAATACAGAAACGGAACCACAAGAAATCAAGAACTCACATGTTGCTCGTCAATGCCAAATATGTCATAGTCTCGTTTCCATAAAGGATTAGTGAGTAACTCATAAGCATATCTGATCTGAAGCACCTTACAACAAATCCGAGAAAAGGAAAAACAATTAACCAAAGAACCAGTTATATATAAATCCATACCATATATAATATATACATGGAGAATTTAGCAGACCTTTATAAAATCGATTGTAGAAGGAACGTTCACGCCAGAATTCCTGATTCAAAAACATTTTGCTATTTCTTAGAAGCCAATCAAGAATAAGATATTAATAGAAACAACTTATAGAAAAAAGAACACAGAGTCACCGAAATACCAATTAGAAGAAAGCTTCTCGTACGCTTCTTTCACTTCCTCAACGGAACCATACCTTTTGATCCCCAAAACTACGAAAGTTTACCACCACAACATAAAAATTCAAATCACAGAACCGTAACAGAACACAACAAAGATTTCAGCCAAACATACACACATACCGTCATAGTGAGAAGGAGGGAAAAAGCGAGGTAAAACGGCAAGCTGGTAGAAGATGAAGAGAGAGAAGAGGATGAGAGGCAAGGCGTATGCCTTGACGGCGGATAAGGTCATCACCGGCGTAGGCATCGTGGATATTCTGGCTTCGGAAACCGTCGAAAGGGGAAGTAACTACAGAGTATAGAACACTACGAGTGCCAAGAGGACTTAAAAGGGGGCTGTGATCAGGAACGGGTGAGTGTACATCTGTACTAATCGAGCATTGAAGCTGTTGGTTTCGTGAGCGTTTAAAACAAAATTTTATGCCACGTGGAAGAGTGTACAGCTGCGTATTTGACAACACTTGACAGAGCCATAACATTTGATGGAATCTTTTCTAGGTCTTAATTTGATGGAATCTTTTCAGGTCTGGATTACGAACAAGAGAATCCTAAACTGGCCAAACTAGGAAGTACGGGAACTACTGTCTACTAATTCAGTTTAGGAGAAAGATTATGAATTAAATTAAAAAGACAAGTCAAAGAATTATTTTGAAAACAAATTGGGGATTTATTTGGACTTTTTGGAAAAATTTGTATGTTCTTGTTTTCTTTTCAGTATTAGTGAATATTGAGTCCAAGTTGAATTAAAAATCAAGATAATGTTGTCATTTTTGAACTCCTCCTACTTGTATTCTCGTCGTCGCTTTTTACGAGATATTTGAGTTGATAAAATAAAGGGGCATAAGGTTAAAATATTCTGTGTTCAAATCTCTTTACTTACGTCATCTCGATCAAATCTGTCGTACAAGGCTTACCTAATACAAATTACTTAATTGACATGATTTACAAGCTATTGCGTTAATTCAGATATTTACTCAGTTCACATCCAAAAGATAGCAACTACAAATTCCTCCGTTTCTTAAAAAAAAAATATTTTTATCCTTGAGTTCTCGTGACATTTTAAATATTCTCACATCTTGAAGATGAGTTAAATTAATATGTCCTTGATAACCGCTTATTTCATATTTTTATTTTAAAAATTTTATTTCATATTTTTGTATTAACTATTGTGACTAAAATTTTAAAAGTCAAATCATGTCTTATTTGTTTGTATTCTAATACTTATGTAAAATGAAATTCACCGCCCCTTTTTAAATACTCGCCTACAAATTACGAAAATGATGAAAATTTTATTGGTTCATTGACAATTCATTAATTTTGGAAGACATAATTTACAACGTAATTATATCATTTATGGCTTGTTTGGTTCAAGGAATATAGTAGATAAGAAATAGAATAGTTATTCTTATGAATAGAAAAAATCAGGAATATAATAAAACATGTATTATTTTATTTGGTTCAAGTAATGAAATAGATAAAGAATTTCTATTTCATTGCTTGATTTGAAAATATAAACTTAGAATGACAAAGGAATAACTTACAAAAAGATCAAAATATTATTATTATTATTATTATTATTATTATTATTATTATTATTATTATTATTATTATTATTTTCTTTTTCTTTTTCT
>JAOTAX010000006.1:29091270-29107915 GCA_025629825.1 Erythroxylum guanchezii
ATCAATTACAAAAATCTCTTTAAATTAATAAATATTAATTTATCGGTTAATTAATATCTCTATAAAATAATAAATATAATGATCCTAACAATATTAATTTACAGAGGTTTTACTGTAATTTTACTTTCCAACATTTTTCATTGGTTAATTTTTCTGGTCATGTCAGCATTCATTATATAGTCGCAATTGCAATATAAAATAACAAGGGAAAATAAATATAACATAGGGCTTTAAATTACTAAAAAGTGAGTTGAACAAAAAATAAGTTTCAACCCTATTTTAAATAACTAGACAAAATAACTTCTACATCAATATAATTTTTAGTGTGTGGCAAGAAACCTCCTCACCCACCCAAGTCTTCGAGAAGACGCAAGAGTGAAAAACACAAGCATTTGTGTAGGATGATCAGGAATTTTACCTAAAGCAGTATCCTTCATCCTCTCTGAGTCCCTCTATCTCACCCAATGCACTCTTTAACTATTCAACTCTTTGTTGAATATACGTGTTAGTCCCAATACTCTTACACAATTTATCTCCAATTTGATTCATGGTATCACCCAACATCCTGATAGCAACAATAATTGAATCTGTATAGTTTGCTTCTCCCGTATCATTACTCCTTTTTCTCCTCTTTGTTGAAATACTTTTAGCTTGTCTTTCAATATTTGAGGTTTGAGGTAGAGTGAAGGACTCATCTATCCAATGCAAATTATGCTCATATTGATCTTCACCACCTTCATTTATCCCACCTACATCTTCTTGCCTTTTCATTTCCTCAAGAATATCCACAGCAGTTTATGCGTCATTTCCAGTTGCACAATCTTCTCCATAAATCCCAGTCAGTTCATGATAAAAAGGAAAGTTCCTCCGTCGAAATTGAGCAACATCTTTGTGACTCTTTAACTAGATGAAAAAAAAGTCAATAATTTATATAAATTACAAGAAAGTAGTTAAAGAAAATACTTAAAACAAGATAAAGTTCAATACTTACACTTACGTAAGAATCCTATACATGATCTTCAGCAATGATGATCTTCTTTTTCGTATCCCATCCAAATCCACTACTGTCTTTCCTTATCATATCATAAACAATGCTCCACTCTTTCTTTAAAGTCTTAATCCTAGACTCTATGTGATGTTTGGCTCTTAAGTTTGAATTAGGAAGCTTTGCTGCTACCATTCTTTCTAATTCATTGAAATATCCAACCTTAAATTCAGTATCAGCATTGTACGTTCCCACATTATGCAAATCAACCATGGAGGAAACTAGGATAACATCCTCATCATAAGTCCACTTTCGTTTTATTCGTTTTGAACTTTGAGTGCCAATAGTTGAGGGGAATTCATCGACATACTTATCTACCAAATTAAAGCAATACTGATGAAATAAAAATAATCATCATAATAAAGGAAAAATAAAAACATTCATAAAATTCTTCATACCAATTAGCATTAAGTAGCAATAGCTAACGAGAACAATATAGTCTACAATAATAGCGTACAATATAAACAACAAAGAGTACAACAATGTACATAAACAATAATATAAAACCTCCTAACACTGAAAACAAAATAGACAACCTACAAAATTTCAATTCTCATTTTGCCTAGATGTTTGCCATTCATTGAACATTTCGCGTGCCAATCCAATTCTCCAATTTGTCTAAGCATTAGTTGGGTCAATAGTAGTGATAGACTCCTCCTCAACAACTGATTGGTGTGAAAATAATCCCCTAACTGCCTAATAAAGTTATGAAGCAAACATCAAGCTAAAATAATTCGATTGTGTGTCTTTATTGGATAAAATGATGGACTCTAAGAATGGCACACCTAATTTTTAGTAACCTAAAACACCTCTCAATTACATTGTATGCAGTCGCATGTTTCATATTAAAAAATTCTTCTGGAGTTCTTAGTTGATAACCTTGATGCCATTCATTCAAATGGTACCTTTGACCCCTGAAAAGTGCAAGGAAGCCCTCACAATTTGTATAACCTGCATCGACTAGGTAATAGCAACCTATATTAAAAACACTACATAAGTTATACAATTCACATTTCCTCATATACAAAATTCCAAACAACCTTCCTATATCATATAGGAAAGCTTACCATGAGGCACTTTTAGTCCATGTCTCCCAGTAATTGCATCACAAAAGACTCGACCATCAGCTATTGACCCTTCCCAACCAGGAAGAACATAAACAAATTGCATGTCAGGTGTGTACACACCTAATACGTTTGTTGCAATGTCGCCTTTACGAGTTCAAAATCTAGCCTTATCTTTAATTGGCATATTAACCCTGATAGATGTCCCGTCTAAAGGACCTAAGCAATTCTAAAATTGAAATAAAATAAAAAATAATGAGAAACCTTAATCACATTCAGTATATTTTCTTATAAAAATAAAATGGTGATTATCTACCTTAAACCACATCCACCGATGGTCCGAAGAGTTTGTTGGTATGACCTCAAGTTTCTTAAACGAAAGATATTGCAAATGCATCACTGGATTTAGGACATTATGAAGACACCGACTAATTGTCTCACCTGACCTTCTAAAAGTTTTCCTAATAACTCGATTTTTAATATGATGAGCAATAATATATAAGAAAATTGCTACTTGTTCATCAATAAGCATGTTTTTTGTTGACTTTAATCCTCTTATACTTTCTAGCATTTCACATAATTTAAAAAAAGCTTGCCTATTCATCCTAACCATTGAAATATATGACTCATCATTGTCATGCACAATTCGCCTCATATAATCTCGATTCGTATAAAAATTTAGGAAATAACTTCTAACCCTTGGCCTATAACTATATAAAGAAGCCTCCAATGCCAACAAACTGAATAGCGAACTAACAACATTACACAACTGCAACCATATAGTCAAGACAACAACAATTCTTTTTGTTCTTTCCTCTTTTCTACATACACTCAAATTGAAACGAGCTATGACTGCAAAAAATAAAATTTCTAATGTATTTACATAAATTTGATCAAACAATGTACAATGTAAAAAAAAACAACCTCAAACTGAAACTAGCCATGATTTTAAAAGAAAAAATTTCTAATGTATTCACATCAATTTGTTGAAAAAATGTACAATGTAAGAGAATAACCATGGTAAACACACAATTCAATTAAATTATCAAAGATCAAATTCAGTAAAAACAGTATGGTAAAATAAAATTAGTTCGCAACTCTAAATGGGAAGATTCACGTTTTAAATCTCTCATGCACAAACTATGTCAAGGATAAACAAATGCTACAGTTTATTGATTTCAAGAAAAGCAACAAGCTAAAATCACATTAGTCAGTTTAAAGGTTGTTCCAGTTTTAGGACAAAATGTTGGAAAAACATAAAACTATAAGAATGAGCATACCTTGTAGCTGATTGGAGGGCTTTAAAGCTAGAAAACACGTTTTAAAGTAGCTACAAAAGCATTGAGAGGAACCATGTAAAATAAAAAAAATAGCTTTAATTTTTGTAAATATCTTAACCATATTTACAAAAAAATAGCTTTAATTTTTGTAAATATCTTAACCATATTTACAAAAAAATAACTTTAATTTTTCTAAATATATTACCCATATTTACACAAACATTCGCAAGAATAGAAAATTTCATTCTACATATCAAGACTTATTTGACACATCTTACATATAAATAAAGATTGACCCTTCTACACCTACTACTTGCACTCTATAAATAAAGGATTTGGAGAACAATTAAGTCTTTGACATCTTAACCTTAAAAACAATTGATACATCATATTTAAACCACATATCATATCAAACCATTTGATGCCTACTTACATCTTACCAAGAGCCACATATCAATCATCGTACTTCACATTGCTCATATGGTAAAGTAATATAAACAGAGCTCAACTATGATGGATCTAAATGAAGAACTATGTTTTTTCTTGATTCAACAGACATACCAAACCTCTTTCATCTACTACTGAGATTAAAAATCTTAATACATGGAGACCCTGCTCCTGTAACCAACCACCCCATTTTTTTCAAACACATACATACGATAAAGTAAAAACAAAGGAACTTAAAATGACAAAGGTTAGTTTGCCAAACTATAATAACATAGTTAAAGCCATATGAAAATCGATTGCAGAACCACTTTATAGTTAGGGTTTATAGGCTAATGAAACTAAACATGCCTCCTTTCGTTATGACTATGAAGCAATGGCTAATCTCCTATGTATAAAGCTCAAAAACTTAACTTAACACCAACATACTGATAAGCATAGTGGTGAACAATTAAATAGACTGAGACATAGTTAATCTTTGGATTGATACAGTTTTATTCGAATAGATAACAAAAATTGCATGAACAACTATATTAGGACCATTGAACACGTTAGAATCTGAACTTATGTCCCATAAAAAAGATAAGAAGGACTAAACTATATGTTTCAGAAAAGAATCCAAGTTCCATGAACCCAAATTGAAGAACCAAAAACGCCCAATAGGAATCCGCATCAGAAAACAACTAAATGCACAATAACCTCAACCCATGATTAGAATCCGAATAAAAACCAGAGATTATACGGGTTAAAAGAAAGGCACAACAAGAATGTGCAACATTACAAGATCGAGGGACTAACCCATGACATTGGAGAAGAAGCTTCGGGAGGGAGGCTCGAAGAAGTGGAAGACGTTGAAGAAGGATAAAAGTTTCGAAAGGGTTAAACTTGAGAAGATAAAGTTGTCTTGGAATAGCTACTCTCAGAATAGATAAAGATAGCTATGTATCAGTTTTATCTATTCTCCAAATTTTAAGAATAGTTATTCTAGATGATTACCTATTCTGTGTTTGGTTTATAACCAAACAAAAGTTTGATAATATGCTAGGAATATGTTAGGAATAGAATAGCTATTCCAGGAATATGTTAGGAATAGAATAGCTATTCCCTTAAACCAAACATCCCAGTAGTTCAGCACCACATGATATATATTAGAAACATCTTCCATCGAATATCAAGTTTATTTTGTTTTTATTCATTTTGTTGACATTTTTTGGTAACATATTTGTCAATGCTTTTCCTATTTATCTTTTGCTATGGTTCACACAATTTCACTATGTTATTTTTGCATTAAAAATTTGTGGTTTAAAATTATTACATCTCAACAATCACAGGTGTCTTTGATCTAATTTAAACAACCTTATTAAGTATATTCTTTTTAATCAATTAATAACTATAATTAATTTTTATTACATTATAAGTAAATAATTTAATTGATAATTTTATGTACAAAAAATATCTTAATTGAGAACTTTATGTCAAAAACTAGATAAAAAAAGTAAAATTATCAATGATTAATTATAAAAATCTCAAATTTTATTCAATTTTGTAATATTAGTGTAAACTTTAACAAGTGGTACAAAAACATTCAGACTTTCAATTTTTAATAAAAATAGCACAACGTTAAGTTTTATGTTAATGTGAATGGTATGGTGAGCCGCATTAGATTGATATTTTTGTCATGTGGCTACCACATATTGTTTTTATGTTATGTATAAATTTTATTAATGAATTGAAAATATCAAAAATTATTTTAGGTGTTTGATTTTTTTAATTTATTAAATAATAAATTCATATGTAGCACACATATAATATTTGACAGTCATTTAACAAAAATTTACTAATCTAAAGTGACTCATCATGTCATCTATATTAATAGAAAACTTAACGTTTGGCTTTTTTGTTAAAAATTAAAGTGGAGTATTTAAATTTTCCTTTTTAAAGTTAGAGTTATATCATAAAATTGAGTAAAAATTATGATTTTTTTATTAACCCAATTATTAAATTAACAAACTAAAATATGTTGCAAAGTTTAATTGAATGGTGAAAAAGAATTCATGTCAAACATAGTAGAGATAACCAATTCTAAAGTGCTTAACCTTTTAGGATATTTTTAATTTAATACCTTAAGTTTAAAAATTTTTCAATAGGGTAATCAACTTTTTAAAACCTTAATAATTCAGTTTAAATCGTCACTTTTTACTAATGTGACAAGTGGATAAACATCCATATAATATTTAATAGACATATCACATCATTAAAAAATAACTTTTTGAACTAAATTATTAATATCTTAAAAAGATGATCACTTAATTTAAAAAATTCAACATTATAAGATAACATCAACTCGTCAAGGTGTCTATTCCACAACTAGTGGAGGCAAAAGAATCAACTCACATGAACCTAATGGACCTAAGTAGATATTACAAGCCCAAGTTGTAAATAAATGCCTGGTTATACTCATCAAAGCATCAAGAAAATGGTAAAATCTTGAAAGTCCTAGCCTTTAAATACAAATTTCTCGTAAAATTCTTTTTACTATGATTTCAATCGTTCTTCCTTTTATATTTTTATATCTCGATACAAAATTAGTGGTAATTGTTCTCTCATCAAAAACAATAAAAACATAAGAGAATAATGGTGTCTTTTCTTAATTTGTGGAAACATGCATAAGGAATGGTTGCAAGTGAAAATTTAATTGTGCTCTATTCTATCGATTGTAGTATAGAGCAAAATTATAATTATAACACCGCAGTAGCATTTGTAATTTCAGACGGATTAGAACCTTGACATGAGCTCTTCACATGCA
Source organism: Erythroxylum guanchezii (assembly GCA_025629825.1). Taxonomy (NCBI): domain Eukaryota; kingdom Viridiplantae; phylum Streptophyta; class Magnoliopsida; order Malpighiales; family Erythroxylaceae; genus Erythroxylum; species Erythroxylum guanchezii. The sequence goes on from JAOTAX010000006.1 coordinate 29,097,910, forward strand.
TTACTCGAACTGTAATGGATCAGATGTATATTTGGCTATCAAACTTGCGCTCATGTTAACGTATAAGATAGTAAAGACTATAAACGGTAGTTTTCCATGGTCCAAGTTGACGAGCGGAAATTGCATGCGTGTAACATCTTTGATCTTCCCCCAGTTCAAATCTTTTGTTCAAGTCATTAATATTATTGAGTTCGTCGGTAACATTCCCCATGATATATCCCCTTATTAATTATTGCTTTAGTGGTCCATCGCATGCATGAAGTCACTCGCAAAAGGAAAACTTCTATGTATGAGGTGATATGTCTCAGCATTGATCAAGTGATAGATCACAAGAGTCCGTGCCTTCTAGTCTATGAAGTCTAAAATCTATGTTGTACGTCGCCTTCCACTTTTGCTTGTTTGTAGTTGTTGTTTCTTTGGTCTCAAGTGACGTGCGAGTTCAAGTAAGAATATGTGGAGGCGGCAGGATGAACTAGTCTGCAAGAATATCACTTGGAATCCTCATTTTTGGGTAGACATATTCTCATAAATTAATCACCAATTTTTTCTTCTATGATTGTCTACTGTTTCATTAATTATTCAACAATATGTTTAAATAAGTCTATCATTCAGGACATCAATAAGGCGAATTTCAGATGATCATTGAAAGGGTTAAATTAATTATTGCATTTATCGTACATTAAACTTCAAAGCATACTATTTTTTAAGATAGCCAACAGGAACATGCATAGCGTATAGCCTTCATCTGCAAGCCCAGGTGAAGACTAACCGGCAGTGGTGATTTAAGCAAATAGGATCTTTCCATCTTCACTTAGGATATTGCACATTTCTCATAAATAAGACTACATGTAGTAAATGGCCTTGTAATTGTTTTGTATGTATTGAAGTAACCAAAGGATTAAAGAACAAAATGTGAAGTTGGGCAAGAAACAATGCAGTGTATAGATAAAAATTTAAGGTTTTTTTTTTTAATTACAAGGGAAAGAAAACAATCAAAACACTAGATTAGGTTTAATGACGGTATACTGACTTTTGTTTGAAACAATATTTACTATATGTTCTACTATAGATATTAGATATAATCAATGTAGGATGTGTATAGATTAGGTTAAGATTTTATATTACAAATTTAGATTGAATGTACCTTATTTTAACAAATAATATGTTAATTGATAAAATTTCCAAATATTAGTGTATATTATACTTGTGATAAGTTTGTGTTAATCAGTTGTTTATTGGTATTGATATTGATTAAAAGGAAAATGTGGGGATAATCGCAATAGACTTGCTGTTTAATTTGATTTAAAGCATTTTGTTATGGTAATAGACTTATATATTAGATTCATTCAAAATTAGTTCAATTATTTAGATAATGATCCATATAACTCATTCAAAAAGAGAAGTTCTAGTAATTATGTTAGTCTTTCTTCTTCGTAAGTATCAAACCAATGGTTGCTTTAGCAAATTCTCTTTTACTACCTCAAAATTTTATATAGCTCCTTGTCCTCTTAAGTGGTCCACATTCATCTAGTGATATAGGTCTTATTGAAGGTTCGAGACTTTGAAAAACTATTAATAGGTTAGATCTCCCTAATGTTTTTGTATACTTCCTTATATGTTGACTTGCCTATCGCTTGTATTCTCCTTACACTTTTATTCACTACAAGAAAATTAGTAATTAGCGATGAAAAATTACTGATGGAAAGGAAACCGTAGCAAATTATCGACCAAAAATAATTTTCCTTCGGTAAAATTATCGGGAAAGTTTTCATTTTGCGACAGAAAAAAATCCGTCGGTAAATATGGAGAGAAATTATCTTGGAAAATTTTCGATGGAATATAGCGACGATAGAAAATTCCTATTGGTAAAAAAGGTGGGATATGCTTGACAAAATAAATAAGTTTTGGGTTTACTGACGATAAGGTTTGCCGTCGGTAAATTTTGTTAGTAAATTTTAAGATAAGTGTCATCGTTTGCTTCAGCTTCAATGTTTTTAATAAAATAAAATTGACGTCGTTTAGTTTAATACCAATCGACGTTGTTTTCTACACATTTAACCTACCTGAAGACCCCCTTTCTCTCCCCTGCGTTTTCGCCTTCTAAGCATTTTCCTCTCTCTCGTGTGATTGTCGTTGATTTCTCTTCTCCTCGCTGGCGTTTGTGTGCATCTGTTATCTCCGGCCACTGTCCTTGTTCGTCGGCGGAGGTAAGTCATTCAACATTTCTTCTTTGTGATTTTTTGTGTAGACAGTGTTGGTATATATGTTCGAACGTTGCACGAACCTAGGAGTTTTTGGGGTGTTTTTGTTTTTGTTTTTTTTTTTCGATTGTTTGTGGTGTATTTGTGTTTGCAATATTCTGGAAAGCGTTGAGGAAGGAAAAAGACATGATTTGCTTAGGTTATTTGGGATGAATTTGTCATGCCTTTGAATTGTTCGACGAAATTTCTGAGTGGTCTCTTTAATGGTTTTCTCCTTATTTTAAATGTCTAAATATCCTGTGAATATTTTATCTTAATTTGGTCAAAATTCCCAATTCTTTGGATCCATGGTCAATTATTGCATTCTTCTTTTTGAATTGGTGAGTGTTCTTTTGTTGTTCTATTTTTTTCCTTTGGCTGAGGGTTATGTGAAGTGTTTTTTTTCATTACACTTTTGAAGCACAAATGTAAGATCCTTATATACTAAAAGAGAAAAATGTTGTTTTTGTGATTATTGATATGTGCTCAAAATTCGTGACTAACAAAGATTGTTTAGGATGTTTCAGAGCTTTGTTATTGGACTCTGCTTCTTAAGCAGTCGAAGTTTTGATAGGTTAATTCTTCACTGCTCATTGAAAATGTGAACAGACAACTTGTTGTAATGAGAACCTGTACAAGACTATAAGTAGGGAATTTCCCATGTTTTGGATCCTTCAAAAGGTCGAGAATGAATCTAGACTACATATATGAATCTAAATAAAAATTGGTATTTAAAAATTAAGAAAACATTTAATTAAAATGCTAAAGTACAAAGAGAAAATTGAGACCTATAAAAGCAAAAACTCCAACATGGAATATCAAAATCAATAGTTGAGGATCAGTTCAATAAAAGGTAGGATAAGTTTTCAATTGTTTCAGAATTTATATGAGAGACCTTTAAAAATCAATTCTTTTATTAAATTATATCATTAATTTTACTTAATTTCATATTTATTACTATAATTATATAATAATTAAAGTTTTATTAATATATAACTGATTATTAATAAGATACATTTATATTGTATGTTAAGCTAATAAAATAATATTAAAATATAAAATAAAATAAGAAATTTAATAATTAAATTTGCCCTCCTATCCCTTCCATGGCTAACCTACGCCAAAACAAAATTTTCTTCCTCTAATTACTAGTGCACCCACTACTATTGCAGGAGTTTCATCTCTTGTTCGATTGAGCATTACTATCAATGCCACGTACCGTAGTATTGAAATCAATTGTAGGTAATTAATTCAATTGATTAATACTTAGGGGATGTTGTGTAAAGTTTAAATGTTCTGTAAACTTAGGAGATATGAAGGATACTAACCATGAAATCACTTTTTTAAATTAACAGTTTTGCATAAATGAGTAATGCTGATAGATCTTGGATGTGTAGACGATTAACACCTGATGGTTTCATTAATCCTGAGTTTGTTAAGGGAGTTGAAGCTTTTATTCATTATGCATGTTCTCAATCTGCATATATGGATGACCCAAAGATCAGATTTACATGTAGAAAGTGCAAACATATTTGTTTCCTTCATATTGATGAAGTGAATGGCCATTTGCTGAGAAAAGGGTTTGTTCCAAATTATTTTGAGTGAATATGATATGGGGAGCCATTGATTTGTAGCACCTCAAGGGGTAACGAAGTAAACTCGTTAGCAAATATGGATGAGTTTGAGAGGGGATTGGATTTAGAACAAATAATATGGGTGCAATTGAAAATCTTTACATGCAAATGGTTTATGATGCAGCCAGTTATACCTTTCAGGAAAATATAGAAAATCTTGAAGAAGAACCAAACCCACATGCAAAACAATTTTTTGACTTACTATACTTAGCTGACCAGGAATTATGGTCAAATTGTGAGACAATGACTCAACTGTCTTCAATTGCTTGAATATTGAACATAAAGTCTGAAGGGCATATTTCTGATGGTATTGATAAATTCTTGGATGGTATAATGAATCATTGCCTCCTAATCATACAATGGTTGATAGTTTTTTCAATATGAAGAAACTTATTAGGGGTCTTGGTTTGCCTTTTGAAAAAATTGATTGTTACAAATTGAGACCTATGTTGTATTGCGGAGATGATATGGAATTACAAGAGTGTAAATTTTGTGGTCAATCTAAGTTCAAGCCTATAAAGTATTATGTGAAACAAAAATTAGCACCCTAGAAGCATATGTATTATTTTCTACTAACTCTAAGACCTCAAAGACTATATGCTTACCATGTTACTGCATCTCACATGAGATGTCATAATGAACACGAATAGGAAGATTGAATAATGAATCATCCATCGGATGCACTGGCATGGAATCATTTCAATAGCACCCATTATGAGTTTGCATCTAAAAGTTGAAATGTTAGGTTGGGATTGTTGACAGATGGATTCCAACCTTTTGGTTAATCCAGTCAACAATATTCATCATGTCCAATCATAATTACTCTTTATAATTTGCCTCTATGGATGTCTATGAATGATGCATATATGTTCTTGACAGTGATTGTGCCAGGGCCTACAAATAAAAAGCATAAAATTGATGTATTCTTACAACCATTGATATCTAAATTGCAGCATCTTTGGGAATATGATGTGGAAACATATGATGTGTCTTTGAAACAAAATTTTGTGTTGAGAGCAGCTTTGATGTGGACTATTAGTGATTTTTTGACATATGTTATGTTATCTGGATGAAGCATAATAAGAAAATTGACTTGTCATTATTGTGGAAATGATTCTGTCGCGTTTTATCTTACTAACAGTTGCAAAGCATGTTGGTTTGGCAACCACAGGAAATTTCTTCCTCTAGATCATTCATTTAGACACAATAAATAAAAGTTCATTAAGAATAGGATGATACAAACACCTCCTCCCCCTTACAAAGTTGGTGAAAAGATATTGCAGGAGATTGATGAATTAGGGTTACTGAAAGTTACATAATTTGAAGCTGATGAAATTAATATAAGTATTAGTAAAAACTTTGGATGGAGAAAACGAAGCATCTTTTGGGATTTGCTATATTGGAAAACTAATTTGATATGTTATAATCTAGATGTGATGTATATTGGAAAAAATATTTTTGACAATTTGTTCAATACCATAATGAACTTTGAAGGCAGGACAAAAGACAATGCAAAATCATGAGCTAATTTGAAACTTTTTTGTAGAAGAAATAAGTTAGATAAAGATCTTCGCACCGGTAAATATCTGAAAGCATGTTACACTTTAGACAAAAAACAAAAGAAAATTTTGTGCGAATGGTTGAAAAATATAAAGTTTCCCAATGGTCATGTTTTAAACTTAGCAAGGTGTATAGACATAAGGAAGTACAAATTATTTGGGATGAAAAGTTATGATTATCATATGTTTATGCAAAGGCCAATTCCAATTACATTTCAAGAGTTGCTAATGAATAAGGTTTGGGAAGTTATAATAGAATTAAGTTTGTTTTTCAAAAGCTTAACATCACCTGAAATAAAGTTGGCTGAAATGGAAAACCTAGAAAGGGAAATTCTAGTAATATTGTGCAAATTAGAAGGAATTTTCCCTCTAAGCTTTTTTAACTGTGTGGAGCATCTACCTGTGCATTTAGCACATAAGGCAAAACTTGCTGGTCCAGTTCAATATCGATGGATCTATCCTTTTGAGAGGTAACTATAGTAAATATTTAAATTGAAGTAATAACATGTTTTAATAACATAATTGTAATAACCCTATTTGCTAATGTAGGTATTTGCATCACTTGAAGAAAAATGTCAAAAAAACAAGGCCAGAGTTGAAGATTCGATATGTAATACTTATTTAGTAGAGGAAGCAAATACATTTTGTTAACATTATTTTGAGCTACATGTGCACACAAGAGAAAGAAAAGCCCCTCGTAATGATGACGGGGGAAGAACAAGTGATGTTGATGGTAACTTATCCATTTTCACATATCCTGGACGAACTTATGGATGTTCAACAAGAAGAATGTTAACAGAAGAAGAAATAGAGGCTGCCTATGGTTACATTTTATTGAACTGTCAAGAGATTCAACCTTTCGTATAGTAAGTTGAAATTGATTATTTGAGTTTTAAATTTTAGTATTATTTATAACTGAAATACATAATAATATTTTTAGATTATACGAGAAATGGTTACGCAAACTAATGCTCGAGAAAACATAGGATGATATCAATAAAGAAGATGGAAGACACTTTCCTCAGTAGTTCGAGAAATATGTAAGTTTTCACTAACAATTATTGAAATGATTGAATTATAAGATTAAAGTGTTCAAATGACATTATATTATTTAATATGATAATTTCTTTTATGTAAGCCTTAGAAAATCCAATAGAGAACAAGTTCATATGTGATTTTGTGAACAAACCTTTGCAAACTGTTAAATCGTATTTGGTGTATTTCATTAATGGATACAAATATCATGGTCATAGCATGACAATAGTAAATAGTGGAGTTTGCATACAAGGAGAATTGATAGATTACTATGAGAAAATTATTGAGATACTTGAAATTAAGTACCATACAATGCCAATAAAGCAAAGTGTGACTGGTTTGATCCAACTCCTAATGTTAGTACAAAAGTGCATAACCGATACAATCTAGTTGACCAATATGTGTTTATGCTCGACCAGATTAACAACCAAACAACTAGAAATGGCACCTAAAATCTTAAAGGATCAATTGGTCATTTATAAAATTCAATAATTTTTCTAACTAATGTACTCAATTACCAACAATCAATATAGAACAATAAAGGGACTGCTTAAATATAAACCACTCAAACAATTGAATAACAATTTAAATAGGATAGGGAAGAGAGAATCACAGAAGAAATTTATAGTGGTTTTGTGAACAACACTTGCCTACATCCATTCCCAAGACTCTTATTGTGATTTACTATAATTCTTTGTTATGACAATTTGTATAATATTTTCTCAACGAAGAGGAACCTTTTACAATCTTCTTCATAATGAAGGAGAACCTTAATCCCACTTGGAACACTCCAAATTACAATAATATAATGCCTTATCCAAATCTTATAACACAAAATATCTCACTTTATCACTTGATAATTCCAAAGAGGCTCATTCACAAAAATATGATAATAATGCTTAAATGATTAAAAAATATTGAAAAATGTGTGCAAAAGAAGCCAAAATGCTTATTGATTTTATAAACAATAGGAAAACAAGTATTTATGAGATTTGGTGACCCCTGCTACCTGTTAGACCCAAGAACTAGCCATTACAATGGATAGTTATAAAGTACTGATCAACTAGTATAGCATATTGGTCAACCAGTACATATTGAATGCACAAATTCACTAGCAGTTAAGACACTGATCGATTAGTGGAAAAATTGGTAGACTAATACATTACATTGTTCAACTGATATATCATCCAATGCTGCTACGAACTCTTGGTACATCAAATTTGACACATTTAACCTATATTAGTTGACTAAGCTTAATGCATATTACTAAAAGGGTGCGAGTAGATTTGTATACTATCATAGATGTTATAGATATTCTTCCCTTAAGAGCATTGAACCATATGCTTAGATTGTGATCCATATATGAAGGCATGTGCTTGCTTTTAGAATTAGTCCTAGTGGATGTGGCATGTGTATGCATATACGTTGATGTGGACGCTTCATACTCATTTGTCACATTGGACAATGGTTATTAGCTATGTAAATATTTTTCCTATACAAATGTGGTTTTAAAAGTCGCTTACTTTTATGGTTTTATCCCATTCCATGTCTATCATTGAAATTATTTTAAGATCCAAGTATGTTTTTGAGTTTTTTTTACTACCTTTAGTGAATTTGGATAATGAATTCTTGAGAACATTGATGCCCTTTTTCAATATCACATTTTTATGCTTTAATTTGTCTAATGAATGATTATCATGAATGACTACATTTTTATATTCTTTAATGTTGTGCAATTCACTTTTCATCCATTTCATTCTCATTCGTATATGCGTATAATTATTTTTGAACTCCCTTATGTTTGGAAGATAATTTATTCCTTTTTTACTCAAATTTTCTAAATTTTCAACTAATTCATCATATGTCAAATCACTATCATTATCATATGAATTGGAGCTGGATGTTACCCTATCATCATTCATAATAATATAACATATGTGAGCTATGTCTTCTTCTAATTGGTCATTTTTATTCACTTATGTCATTTCTAGTTGAAGTTTTAAGTGCCTTTTTCATGGAATTGCCTTACTTCTCTTTTTTACTATTTCTTTCACACTTATCATCATCTTTGAGTAAAGGAAAATGTGACTTCATATGGCCCAATTTTACACATTTAAAGCAAATAATGTTAGAAGATTTATATTTTAAATCACTTTACCTTCCTTGAAGTACTTTATTTTGGAAATTTCTTTTTCAAGAACTTCTTGTATTTTCTAGTGATTAAGGAAATGTCATCTTAATTGCTTTCATTAGTTGATATCTCTTTCTCTTTGCTCGATTCTTCCTTTGAGGCTTTGAACATTAAATTCTTTCTCTTTGGATATGTTGTTTCTTCTTGCATCTTTTGGAGCCTCATTTCATATGTAAGAAAAGATCCAATAAGTTCCTTTGGCAATATTTTTATGTCTTTGACTTCTTATATAGTCGTCATTTTAGCTTCCATATATTTGGAAGTGACATAAGTAACTTTCTTACAATTTCAACATTAGTATAGATCTTTCTAAGACCTTTAAGAGCATTAATAATATCAATTAATCTAGTGTATATGCTAGATATGCTTTCATCATGCTTCATTTGAAACAATTCATATTAGGGTTAGTGTGCTCACTTTGCTTTGCTTTACTTAATTTATTTCCTCATATGTAACTTCTAAAGTATGCAAAATTTCATAAGGTGATTCATATATAGAGACCTTATTAAATTCATTTCTTCTTAATGCATAAAATAAGATGTGTATAACCCTAATGTTTAAGGAAATTAATCTCTTATCTTAAGGCTCCCTTTTTTTTATAATCAATTTGAATACCTATTTGTTATTCATAATTTTTTTAGAATAAAGAGACCATTTGAAACTATTTCTTATAGGTCAAAACTTTTGGCCATTAAGAAAACCTCATCCTAGTTTTCCAATTTAGGTAATCATTTTAATCAAATAAAGGTGGTATAATAATACTCTGTCCCTCTTGGTCTAATGATGATGATCTGCTCCTAAATATATCATTAAGACCTCTGCTATATGATTTTTCTTAGAAATGCTAGCCTAATTGACTTACTTTGATACTACTTACTAGTCCTTAATAGCACTAAGGAGGGGGTGAATTGGGTGGGTATTTATAAAATTTAATGAACTTTTATAACCAATGAACTCGATTTAACAATAATCAATATATATAAGAATAAAAGGATTGCTTAACATAAAACAATCAAATAATTGAATAATAATTTCAAAAGGATAGGAAAGAGAGAATGCAAATTGATTTATAGTAATTCAATAAACAACCCTTGCCTATGTCTACTCTCAAAACTCTTCTTAGAATTTCACTATAATTTAAGGTGAAGAATAACATTTATATAATCTTTCCTCAGTAAAGGGAACCCTTTTTACAATCTTCTTTCATAATGAAGAGGAACCGTAATCCCACTTAGAACACCCTTAAGTATAATAATTGATTGAGCCCAAATTTATATTATTAATTGGCCTCACTTTCTTGTATGTTTGTGCACTTGTTGACTCCTAATTGATGATTTTGTGCTTAAA
>JAOTAX010000006.1:29108015-29122839 GCA_025629825.1 Erythroxylum guanchezii
CTTCACATGATTCATAGCCCCATGTCTCAATTTTATTTTGCCTCAAGAATCAACTCAATCGGAGTTCCACAGCTCCCAAATTTTGCAAAATACTGGACCATGTTCAGAAAATTATCTAACTCAAAACCTTTAACAAATCCTCTCACTTTGGTTCAAACAATCTCTTTCCATTTAATCTCCTAAAAATCATAATTCCCCATGAAAAAGTAACTAAAATTCTTAAGAATCCAACGCTTCAAAAACCGAGTCAATCGGATGTCGGACAAAGTAATTAGAAGGAAAAGATTGAGAGAGGGTCGGATTAGAAACAAAATAACAAAACTTCCAATATACATATGTAACCAGATTTTTCAAAAATCACTATTCTTGATCCCGAACTCCAAATTTGACAAATTTGGTGTCAATAGAAAGATCAAAGGAAGCTTTACAACTTCCATGAAGAACTCGAAAAACAATTTCATCTCTAAAGGGGTCAAAAACCCGATCAAAGGCTCTGTCCTAATCAACTTTTCCTAAACAACTTCCAATTTTCAAACGATCATAACTCTTAGCCCCGATATCGAAAAATTGCAAACTTTATGGCGTCGGAAAGGTTGAAATACAAGTTACAATTTTCATGTAGACCACTTTCTCTAATTCAGACCACAACCTTACGGCGATTTGCCTCAAAACATAGCACACGCAAACTTACCCTATGGACATTTTCAAAACACAAAGCAAAATACACTAACTTCGAAAAATCATAACTTTCACTCCCGATATCGAAATATATCAAACTTTATGGATATGGAAAGTTCTCAACATAAGCTACAAGTTTCATGAAGATCATTTTCTCAATTTTAGCCTAAGTCAAAAAGTCAACTTTTACTCCAAAAAAGTTAAACTTTCACAATTCTTCATATTTTCACACTCTTTCTCTTTATTTCTTGATTTTTCAACTTCCATTTCAAACAATTTATTCATTCTCTATTCCATATAACTCAAAACACCATTTTAGGCTATCATTAATCATAACCCTCACTAACAAAAGTATACACACCTTTTTCCTATCTTAATCTCATAAACCATTTATATTATCAAATTTTCTTTCTCTTTACACATGACTAATGCACCACTAATTTCTCTTTTCGTGTCAAACTTTTTAACTCGTATTTCAAAAAAAAATTTGGGGTCCAACAATTTAAATAATGAATATGTTGAAATTTCATCTAGAGAGGATGAGGAGGGCGAGAGATCTGAAGAGGAGCCTGAGTTTGATTCTAATTCTTCAGAAAAAGATGATAATGACGACTTTGATTTACAATTAAGTGCTGATAGCGATTAATTTGTGTTTGTAATAAAATATCATATTCAATAAATCAATTATTGAATCAACAATATATTGTTATATATTGAATTGAAATTGTTACATTTATGGAAAATTCAATAAAATATGAATTGCAGGTTAAAATACGCCACCAAAGAGAAAACAAGATATGATGTGACCAAGGTTCAGACCACAATTTGGAGCCAGTTACTTTCCAGATGAAGCATCTGATTCTGCAGCTGTAACAGAATTAGATGTTGTACCTCCAGCTACTATACTTGCAGATGAGGAATCACTTTTTGTACTTGCTGCTACACCATCCACCATCCCTATACCAATAGAGGTATTAAGGTAAACGATGCCGATGAAGGAGATGGCCTCTAGCCTGGAGTTGAGGGAGTTGATGGAAGAACTTACATCACAATTGTCAACAATCAGTAAGTGAAAATGCATGAAACACCACATATTTATAATTAGGTTATAGGTTTAAATTTAAATATGATATTAAATTGTTTTTATATTAGGTTGATTCCGTCTGGACCGTGCTCAAGAAACATGACATCCAAATTCAAGAAGAAGATTGATCTTGAGGGTTATATATGGAAGAATATCTCCGAGGTGACAAAAGATTTTTATTATCAAGAGTTTGAGGTATATAAAATATATTTTTGTAATTAATTTTTATACATAAATTAGATAAATATTGTAGGTTATAAGTACTTATCATATGTTTTCCCTTTTCTTCATAAAGATTTTTTATTCTAAATTTGACGTGGTTATTTATAAAGTATGGGAGAGACAAGCTTGTACACATTATAGAGGCTTTGTTGGTGCGATATACAAGACTGGTGTATGACCTCCTTATCTTTCTGAAGAAATATGGAGTCATTGGTAGCAGTATTGGACATCACCTGAGATAATGTTCATTTTAGAGCGTAATTCTACCAACAGATGTAGAGGATTGGGGGGAGAGAATCTCCCTGCACACACTGAAGGATCTATTACCCACCACGAGCATGCAGAGAGACTTGTAAGTATCTACACTTTACACTTATATTCTGTTTTTATTTTACTTTTATGTATTTCAATTTAATTTGATGTGTGAATTTTGGAATGAATTTTGGAGAATGATAATGTTATAAATGTCTGATGCCATATATGACTGTATTGTTAAGTTACTTTCTTTGTTCAACAGGGGGTAAATATCATAAAAATAGAGAAAATTCTACCAGTTTTTTTTTTAAAATTGTAGTTTACTTATAACATTTCATTCTGATGCAGGAAAAGGCTATAGGCAGGAAGCCTACATCCCGTCAGCTCTTTTTGCACACTCATACTAAGAAACATGACGGTGTGACCTTCGTCAACACTAGATATAGAGAATTAAATATATGTGAAATTTATGCTTTAATATTAATGCTTAATAATTATCACTTATTAACATAAACATTGCCTTCTAATAAGATCAAATACAAGAAAGCATTCATTGACAATCTCAACAGTCTAAAAATGTTGATGAGAGTCAAACCTATCTTCATGCAGTGGGTGGTAGGGACCTTCGTGGAAGGATTTTTAGCTTAGTTTCATTTGTGAATATATGTTATTCACAATCCTTCACATCCAGTATAGTAGCATTTAGTAGGCGATCCACATCCAATGAAGTCCATGAGCTTCAGAGCATAGTACATGTAACATCCCGTTCCCATACTAAGGGTTAGGACCCGAAAATTCGATACATGTGAGCTCAAAAAGAGATTAAGGAAATGCATTTTCTTTCTCATGCATAATGTTATCATATATGCACATAAATATTGAATCTTTGCACATAAAAATAATTGTACATGCATTCATTGACAACTTCCAAGTATAATTGATTTTAAATGTGATTTTATTGAAAATGAGAAGTAGGGGGAGTAGAAAGAGTGATCTTGGTATGGGTTGTGATAAGGAAAGATTTGGAAACAAAATTGGTAGTTGATTTCGAAAATGTTCACTGAGTGTGCTTCGGTTTGTTAGCCATACCTTTTTCTCTAGTTATCCAAATGAGATGATTCTTCATTTGGATTAAACTAGAGACATATGGCTACATTTTTTATGAAAACATCGAATTTAAATTCTATCTCAAAATTTTCATGAAGTTGAGAACTAGGTGCAGTACATTGGTGGATGAATGTAAAATTCATATTCGTACTTCAGGAGAAATTCGGGATTGATCTAGATAGATTTTGATAAAGTTTCCTTCTTGAGAGTTGTAGATATTTCTTTTCTCTTTCCAACGATATATAATATAAGAATTTTAGACATTGAAATCAAAGGTTATGATCCTTATAAATAGAGATGCTCAGGAGTATAGATTGGATCGTCTGATGACGTCGCATCGTCTGATGATGTCATATCGCCTGGTGATGACATCATATCGTTTGGTGATGAGGTATCGTTTGATGACATCATATCGTTTGGTGATGACGTTATATCTTCTGTGATGAAGTATCATCTGATGATGTCATATCTTCTGGTGATGACATCATATCATTTGGTGCACTGTTCATTTGATCCTATCGTCTGATCCACTATATATTGAATTGTCTACCTTATCGTCTGGTCCAATTTTGACCCTTTAATGATAGAATCTACTTTTGAGGTCTTCATGAAAGTTGTACATCTTGAAGTTCTCTTTCAAACCGTCTAAAGAACAGCTTAATCCGACATCTTTAGAGAAAGTTATGGCAATTTTTCTGATTCGTCTGGCCCTTCGTTTGGTTTTGTCTGACCCTATCATCTAGTCCAATTTTGACCCTGTAGATAATAGAATTTTTCTTTAAGATCTTCATAAAAGTTGTATATCTTGAAGTTCTATTTTGAACCGTCTAAAGAACACCTTAATCCGATATCCATAGAGAAAGTTATGCCAATTGTCCCAAATCGTCTGGCCCTTCGTCTGGTTTCGTTTGACCTTTCATCTGGCCTATCATCTGGTTCCAATGTTTGACCCTCAAGATGGCAGAATCTGTCTCTAAATCTTCAAGAAAGTTATAGATCTAGATGTCTTGGGACAAGTTTAACATGATTAAGGACAAAACTTTGTTTGATTCCTTTGGCCATAACTTTGTTATCTGACCTCCAAATGAAGTGATTCTTGAACTATTGGATTCATAATACATTGTTATACCTCTCCACAAAGATTGGTAGCATTTTGAATTGATTTGAGAAATATTGATTGAACGAAAGTGAGAGAATCAGTTGGAATAGTGAATTGGTGTTGTTTTACTGAACATACTTCGGTATTTTAATTATATATTGACCTATAGGATTCCAAATGAGATTATTTTTAATTTTGATTAAACTAGATACATAGGGCTACAAATTATCTGAAGAAGTAGAATTTTGAAATAGTCTCTAAGATGTTTAAATTCTATATGGGAGTTATGCATAGTATATTGTTTAGGACAAGAGTAGTTCGAAAATGTTTGAAGTATATCTTTCAAATCACTGAACCAAATTGAATGATTTTCATCAATAATATCAAAGTATTCTGTCTCCTGCTTAGACTGACAAATCCACGAGAAATTATTATATCTTCTATTCAAGGAGGAGAACTGAGTCTAGATATTCTAATGATTTAAAAAGATTTAACTCTTACAAAATTGATGAAAAAGGGACTATTAATTATTGAACCAATGCGTCTGTCTATAAAAAATGATGACAATTTATTATATATCAAACGGTAGGCATTTTAATGATTCATAAGAGCAAACAAGAAATTAATGAAAGAGGCAAAGAAAAAAGCTATGTTATTCAAAACAATTTTACCTTATTTCTTGAGAGATATCAAAGTATAACTGCAATGGAAATATAAGACATAGGGGAACATGTTTCTAGAAGAACGGGTTGCAAAATAACTTCAGTATTTGGGTCAAAAAGAACATGCAAAGTTGACCCCAAATGATGTTTTATGGAAAAATTTGGAAGTGATTTAATAGGTTATGACTTGTGTTTCAGTGGTTTTATTAAGTCATAAACTTAAGTACAAATTATACTTAAGTGAGTTTTAAAATGGGGAAGTGCATAAGAGGCTAAGAAATGGACAGGTGTCCAAGCTTTAAAGTTGAGTTTTAATAACCTTGAAAGACAAGTTACTGTACTTGTCTTCATTCTTTCTCGAAGTTTCTTTCTCTAGTGTTTCTTCAACAAAAAGTTTTTCATCAAATTTCCAACAGAGAAAAATCATGATTTCTCTTATCCACTACCACTCATACTTTGTATTTCTTTTTGCCACCCCAAGAAAAACCAAACCCCCTTGTCAACCTTCAAGTTGATGTCCGTGGTTGCATAAGGAATTAGGGTTACGTTATTTTTTTTGCAAATGTTAGAGCTTCAAACAAGTAAGGTTGTTATGATTATGTATATTTTTGTATGAAATGAAGCATGCATTGTTAACTCACTACTAAATGGTTAAGAACAGTGATATTCATATTTGCTAGAAAATGAGTGAGGAGATTTTGAGTTTGTCGTACATGTTGATTTTCTTTGGATTTGATGATTGAAATGTTATGTGATAGTGTTAAACTAGTTTTTGGAATTAGAAGATCAATGAAAACATGTAGGAGATTAGTGAAGAAAAATTTGGAGGAATGGATATGTAATGTTGATGTTTTTATTGTTCATATGTGTGTGTGTGTGTGTGTGTGTGTGTAAGTTTTGGAGTATTTTTAGAGATGATTAAAAATGAATATAGAGTTATGAGGTAGGTGTATGGTGATGTCGGGAGATAAGAAAGAATGATTAAAGTTATAGTTAGAGGAAGAAATGAAGAAAATACAAAAGTTGAAAATGCAGAAAAATGAAAGTGAAGGAATGCAGAAAACATGATGAATATGCGTGAGTGTTTCTGGTTTTGACGATTATGAAAAAAAGTTGATAGATTTTTTATTTGGTTGCGATTTGTGAGCTGAAATGAAATAGGAATGAAAAGGAAATATAGAATTTTAAGCAAAAAGTTGATAGTGATATATATATATATATAAAGATTATGTTTTTCCTTCTCTCTAGTCACATACGGGTTTATATAGGAAAATTAGTGGATGAGTTATTGTTAGCAAAGTACCAAAGGATTAAGGTTGTGATTCAAAGAATTGATCAATGGTTAAGTTATGAAGTTAGTAAAGTACCCGAGATTGTCATTGAGCATGCATTGTACATAGTCCACATAACTATTTGTGCATAAATGAGTTTTGTAACGTGTGTGAATTGTGTATTGCATAAATGGGATGTACAGGATAAACGTCCACATACAGGCGTCTCCAGAATTTGGGAGTAAATGCTATTTTAGAGCGTACTATGAGTAGACCTAGATGGTCTCATTTTATTGTTTGTTTGTTTGAATTTTTGTATTGATTGACTATTGAATGCTTATATGAATGTGATTGACTGTGTTGAATGCCAGACTAAGGTTCGATGATATGTGAAAGTGATTGAGTGTGAATGATACATTCCAATTCATGAATGCATGAAATATAATAGCAGTTGTGACCTGAGTAGCCACCGATCAGAGCTAAAAGCTCAAAGTGTGAAATGAGCCTCGAGCTCAGAAAATGATTAAAGGCCTAAGGCTCTGTAGCCCTTACCTCAGGGTAAACACCGAGATGCCTGAAGGTCATTCCAGTACATATCCTACGATAAGGTCGAGCTACGTTTGATCACTACATTCACTTCATATGGCATCAAATCATTATTTACTAATAAAGCATCAAAAGAAAACCACAATATTTTTAAAACCAACTTTTCCTCATTTCTTTTCTAAAAAATTGAAAGTCTACATTGTGTCTTTCAACCTTTACTATATGTACATAAGAAAAACCTAGTACATAAGTACTGCATGAAAGAGGAAAATATATCATATTTATCTAACCCTTCCAAAAATTTCCAGCTGACCGACCTTTGAGCCATGACTTCTCTTACCAACTCACAATCTACACAGCAGTAGAGCCCCTCAATAACTAAAGTCGTCTTTTGGTCCTTAAATGACAACGTTACAATTTTGATGAGTTTTGCGAACTCAATGAAGTAACCATCATTGATGGTTCACTCAATTCATTCAACACATCAATTCATATCATAATTATTTCACAATTTTGCATTTCAATTAATCAAACATACTTAACAAAATGCATATGAAATGTTCATGAGACACTTTTCCAATTATTACATTGTTGTGACCAAGTGCCTGAACTGTCCCATATAGGGCTCCTTAAACTTTGAGCCGAAGACTCTGAATCACTTGAGAGCTCGAGGCTCTATTTCACTTGTTGAGCTTTAAGCTCTAATCGGTAGCTACTCTGATCACAACTGTCATTATCTAAATATACATTGATGAATGGAATGCTTGTACCACAATCAACGACATTATAGAGCACGTAGGTTTTCACATTCACATTCAAGCAACACTTCAAAAAATTTTAATCCATATTACACACTCATCGGATCTCCTGTCCGGAATCTACAATCAAGCACATTCATTTATCATTCAAAACATAGATTAGGCAAACAAGTAATTAAGTGAGACCATCTAGGTTACTCACAAGTTTCTCCCGAAGCTAATGCCTGGAAGATCCGGCAACGTCTAGAGGTTGACGTTCTAGTTGCTCCTTTATAACAAACAATATGCTCGATATCACAATTTGCCCCATCATATGTATTAGATAACGCACATGTATGAAATAAATTATGTATAATGCATGTTCATGATAATCCCCGGGTATCTTTCCATCAATTTCATCGCAAAATCATTCTCATAACAAAACTCATCTTTTCTTTTCCAAGTCACACTTTCTCGGGTTTACTATTCACATAAAATCAGAAAGTGAAGATGAAGAAATTGGGTCATACTCCCTTCTAGAAAAGTGTTCCTTTATATCTTATGAATCCATTGACACTAAAATCACTCAACTTGGTTTAGCAAACAGGAAGATATACCTCAAACAGCTTCAGACTGCTCTTTTCTAAAATAATTTACTATGCATAACTTCCATCTGAAATTTAAACAGCTTAGAGACTAAATTAGATTCTAATTTCTTCATACCATTTGTAGCTCCATGTCTCTAGTTTACTACAAGTCAAAAATCGTCTCATTTGGAACTCTACTGATCAAGATATCATCAAAATACTGAAGTATGTTAACACCAATTCATACTATTTAAGAGTACACTCATTGTACTTGTTCCACTTCTTCACTCATTTTTTTCTCAATTCATTTCATATAGCTGTGATTTTTGGTAGAGATGTAGAGCAATGGCTTACGAATCCAATGGTTCAAGAATCAGATCATTTGGGTTTCTATAGAAGAAGTTATGACCAAAAGAATCAAACATGTTTTTGTCCCTAATCGTCTTACTTTGCTTCGTCTTACTTTTGCATCGTCTTACTTTTGCTTCGTCTTACTTTTGCATTGTCTTAATTTTGTTTCTTCTTACTTTGCTTCGTCTTACTTTCACTTCGTCTTATTTTTGCTTCGTCTTACTTTACTTCGTTTTTTTTTCTTCGTCTTACTTTCGCTTCACCTTACTTTGCTTCGTCTTACTTTCGCTTCGTCTTACTTTCGCTTCGTCTTAATTTCGCTTCGTCTTACTTTCGCTTCGTCTTAATTTCGCTTCGTCTTACTTTACTTCGTCTTACTTCCACTTCGTCTTACTTTTGCTTTATCTTACTTTGCTTTGTCTTACTTTGCTTCGTCTTACTTTCGCTTCATCTTACTTTTACATCTCCACATATAAAGATCATAACTTTTGACTCAAATGTCCAAAAATTCCATACTATATACCGTTGGAAAGATAAAAGAAAGATATACAACTCTCGAGAAGGCAACTTTGTCAAAATATATCTAGATTAATCCAGATTTTCTCTCGAAGTCAGAACATGTATTTTTCACTCAGCTCCCAATGTACTGCACCCAGTTCTCAACTTCATGAAATTTTGAGACTCTTTGAGACAGAATTAAAATTCGATGTCTTCATACGAAATATAACCATATATCTCTAGTTTAGTCCAAATTAAAAATCATCTCGTTTGGAAAACTAGAGAAAACATTTTGGCTAAAATATTGAAGCATCCTCAGTGAACATTTTCTAGATTTTCAAACTTTCAATATTTTACATCTAACTCATCTTTTGCCTAAATTATCTCTTCCAAAATCACTTTTACAACACCTAATCACTAATAATCTTTCAAAAAATTAAATTAACACTATAACCAAATTTTTCATCCCCAACAACACAGTATTTATGAACAAACACATAAATGCCATTTTTCATGCAGATGACAGTAACTTACCAAATTTATTTCATAAATCCCCAACTCTAAAGGATTTATTCACTACTTACCTACTAAAAACTTCAAAATCTTCAAGCCCTAAACTCCACACAATTTACATACTTCACTGAGTACAATAACCAGCTTCTGGTTTTTCTTAGGATAGAGGACACAAATGTCAAAGTGGGTTTGGTGTAGGAAAGGAAAAGCATAGAAAGCTCTTAGAAGGTGTTTGATGGAAACTCTGTGTATGGGAAGGAAATTTGAAGATGATGATGATGAAGAAGGAACTTAGACATATCACATCACCTTTCAACTCACAGAGAACAATAACCTACTTCTAGCGAAAGTACAAAAAGTCTAAGTGATACTTGTCACCTTCCTAACACCTAAGCTCTAACTTAGTTTCTTTTGAAACTAACTCCCTTAACTTCTATCTTTACAATCCAACTATCTCCAAATCTTCTTTTGATTTCCTCTTCTTATTTTCTATAATTTCCGAAATTTATTCCTAAGTTCACCAAAATTCACAAATACAATATTCTTACTATCCAAGAGAATATCCAATAAAAATAAATTCAAAAATTTCAAAACTCCTAGAACTCACAACTCACTTCAATTACACCCGAAATTATTCATGAATGCATGTACAATTATTTTTCATGTGTAACAACTTCACTATTCATATATATGTGTGTGACACATTATGCATGAACATGGAAATGCATTTCTAACTTTCATTAATCACTCACATTTATCATTCTAACCTTCCCACAAGTAATTGGATGTTACAGGCTCACTATGTATAACGAGCCCTATCCCAATCGGATAAAGGACAGTTAGTAATGAGCCCGATATCTAATGGATACGAGACAGTTTAGGTACTCGGTCATAGCAAAGTAATAAATGGAAAGTAGGTCTCATGTGCCCTGCATATGCATAATATGAATAATTAAATTGTATTAAATGTGAAATGTGAAATGATATTAATGTGAATTATGTGTGATGTGATCGAGTGAGCCATCGATGATGGTCTCTCATTGAGTTCACAAAACTCACCCAAAATTTGCAAATATTTTTCAGGATCAGAAGAATACCCCATTAGACAAACGAGAGTATCCCTACAGCATACAACTAAGGGATAGAGGTTAAGATTAGTTCGCGTCTGCATTTTTGTTTTCCTAGTTTTGTATAAATTTGTATATTCCGAAATTATTGTACAAATGATTTATGTTGTAATGTAAAGACATTATGACTAAAGTATTTTGTATTTGTAATGGGCCCCAATTGGCTATCGAAATTCTGTTAATTATATTGTTATGATTGAAAATGTTTATAAATAAAAGTGAGCCCAATTTGGTTATCGATTTCCGCATGCATATGTTTGTGGTTTAAGAAAAAAAATTTATACCGATTTTTGATTAACTAAGTGTTCTAGCATGCCACCCTTGTGGGGTTCAGACTCTGATATCACTCATAGATGTCGGGTACGTGCCTTATGGGGGTAGGGTGCTATAGTACAGGCACTGACAACTCAATTGCAACAGTTGATAGAGTACATAGCCCAACTCCGTAATGAGATGGATGAGTTAAAGGAGAATGACAGCATCTCATCGCAATATTCAGAGCATCCGTATTCACCAAATGAATAGCATAGTTATAGTCATTTTGAATGAATTAAATACTTATTGTTGTAGATAATAATTTTTATTATCAATTAAGATAATTTTTACTTTATATTATCAATTAATTTTTTGTTTTAACAAATTAAATGTAGAAACAAATCAAAATATTTTCAATAGATAATTGATAACTGTATAAATTATACATCAATCATAACATTATCAAATTAAATTAAATGCAGAGAAAATTAAAAAAACAATATCATTAAATTTACCAACAGAAAAATAAAATCTGTCGGTAAAATTCAGCGAAATTACTGACGGTCATTCAATATCTGTCGATAAAGTTAGTTGTTAGAAACTACTTGCTTGTCGCTAAAATTACCAACCGAAAGAGATCTTTTGTCCCTAAATTTACCAACAGTACATAAATTACCGTCGTTAAATATAGCGACGGAACATAAGCTGTTTGTTAATAAATTTGTGACGGAAAATTTGTAATCCTTTGTCAATTATTACCTACAGCCGTTTCTCCGATGATTTGTTCCGTCGGTAAATCCCGTCGCTAACTTAGCTTACCAACAAAAAACCTTAATATTTCATCTATAATTTTCACCACTAAATCTCATTTTTCTTGTAGCGTTGGAATGCAAAGCCTGTGAGACATTTAATAAGTTTGTATTCTGTATCACAATTATATGATAATATAATAATTTATAATAAAATTAATCATAAAAAATGGCATAGATATAATATAAGAAAAAAGCACATCTTTCAGCGTGGAACTCACAAGATTTTAAGTCACCTGACCCTATTCATGACATCTAGCTCTTGAAAGTATTTACGTGTAAATTAGTCATTATTAACGCTTAGTTGAATTCTGGCTGAAGTAAGAATTTGAGATTTACATGTAAACTATTGCTAGCTCTAAATCTAATTGATGTCATCTATAAAGGCCATTTCGCATGCTAGAGCATACTTGCAAAATGAGAAAACTTGTCAATTGTAAGTACCAATTCATTGCAGAACCGGAGACAAGCACAAATGTCAACTGCAGATTTATGGTGCACTTCAACAATTTCGTTACTAATTATCATCGGCATGGCCATCCACGCAGAAAAATTAAAGGAAAGAAATGATCCATTTAACTGCTAACACTAACCACAAACTGATGATCTTTTGTTAACATACTTCTATTTATAATAACACAAATTTGCGGTGAACTAGTTCCCCCCTACCAAAACTAATTATTAGCGAAGTAATTCCGTACCTAATTTGAGTTACCACCATATATAAACAATAATTCCCGTAAACTTGGACGACACCACAGCTTTCTCGATCATGGGCTCCCTTGAAATTTTTTTTCCGGTTAACCAAAAAATGGGTGGTGTCTTTCTGGAGCATAGAATATGATTATCCAAAACAGTTTTAGAAGATGCAGGCGATTCAAAGTAACTCCGCCCCGACAGCTAAAAGTTGCCTAAGGGACTCCAAAGTATGCACTATAAATCTGTTTGTTGGGCACCCAGCAGCCATCTGTAAGTGGTTTCAAAGTTTGCACTGTAGTCAAAGTCCAGCCCATCACTCTTTTACTAATCCGACTCATTATAATAAATTACATCTAACTCTTCTCGCTTCAGTCGTTCCTTGCACTCTTTTTTCAATATCCTAAAATATGAAAAAGAATATTAAATATCCCAACGTTCATTTTATAGTAGTAAATCTTGCAACTTAAAATGCATATATTTTTATTTCAAAAGTTAATAAGATTTAGTCGTGTTGAGTTGTTACCTCTTTACAAAATTCAATATTTGAAAATTTAAACATGGAATTTTATGCAATTATTAAGAATAATATATCCATAATAAAAAAATTATCTAAAAATCAATTTATGATTTATAAAGAATTTTTTTTGAAAACATCATAAAAAAATAAAAAATGGATCCAAAGGTCACCAATGATAAGGTGCATATAAAAACATTTTGGATTCGATAGTAAAATTTAGGCGAAAGGTTCAATTTGTCCCCTAACGCTTGACAGAGTGTTTAAGATGCCCCTGCCGTTAGTTATATTTGATACTAGTTAACCCCCCCCTAATGATTCTAAAATAGAGTAATTTCCCCAAAAATGCTAACTTTGTCAAATAAACATCATGTTTTTGTTAATTTTGGCTACTTGTGCATGTCACATAAAGTCGACCATCAACATTTTTTAAATTAAATAATTAATTTTTATTTATTTTCAAAAAATAAAATTAATTTATATTTGTTTGCCCCTAAAGCATAACTTGGTTAACCTAATTTAATCTTAATTTGCATATACTTTCTCTAACCTAACTGAATCCCTTTGTGAATGTTATTCCCGAATCCAATACAGTGCCTTCGTTACCATCAAATCCAAACACTAGCAGACTGTACGACACTTTCACGTGCTTGCTGCCCCTGAAAATTATTTTGCGTAAAGATATGTAGTAATGGCTTTGAAGTGCAGCATTTGAGACATTTGGGTTCTTCGAGAATAGTGCTAGTCAAGCCCTTAGGTTTTGGTGTCACCTTTACCCAACCCTATAAACAAAATCAGGTCGCCGCTAATCGGAGTGTCACCATAGCGATATGACACTAAGCAATATATGAACTTTCTAAGACCTAATTGTGATAGGCTTGTCTCTAAATTTTGACCGAGCCTGACAATTCCTTCAGGTTGTCTAGTTACCGGGTAGAGAAAATGGAGCAATCGACAATAAAACTAGTTATAGTTTGATTTGGAAAAGCTAAGGTTTCTTATAGTAAAAGCCTAGATGTAGAACATAAGCCATAATAAAAAATATAAAGAGGACACGTCTGAGTAAAGTTTTAGGTACTGGGGTTATAATCTTGGCATTTGGACAGAATGTTGACGCCATAAATCTAAGTGCATTTAGGATTTTTGCCGTTAATAAGCTTGGAGAAGGAAGATTGTTTCGATATGAAAGTTGAGATCTTTACTAGGTCAACATTTAGGAAATTGCATAGAGAGCAAGGTAATGAGATATACAGGAAGAAACTACACGAGACTATTGCCATTAATTTAAAAGGCTGTGGAGGAGCCAAAACTGAGAGAGATAGAGTAGCCACCATAGCTTTATGAATACAGACGGATGTCACTGATAAATAAGGAGTGTTTGGTGGGTGACTTGAGTCAGTGAGGTTTGAGAGGGAAGATAGGTGTTGGAGGAAGACCAACAAAGTATCTGAAGAGTTTTAATAATATCGATTAATTTTAAAATAGAAAATTATTATTTATATACACAACAATTGCTATGTTGGCGGCCGATCTTGCATGACATGCAGAGGTGGCCAAATTTAAGAGGAAAATAACATTTGTTTAACAAATTTGGTACTTTTAGGCTAATTAATCCATTTTAGAAACGTTCAGGGTTGAACTGGTATCACAGATAGGGGCTGGGTTTATTTGAAAATTTTTGTCAAACGTTAAGGGGCAAATTAGATCTTTTGTTGTAAAATTTATTGAGCATAGTTAAGTTTTGCCATTAATATTATTATAGAAGATGAAAATCTTTCTTTTTTATAAGTTGCAACATATATCATTAAAA
>JAOTAX010000006.1:29142235-29152767 GCA_025629825.1 Erythroxylum guanchezii
TATTTAATAAGCAAATAACAAACATAATTCGTACTAACTTCCGTTAATATTCTAACCCCTAATTTGGGGCGTTACATAACCTACCCAATAAAATCCTCGATTTATTCCAATCAAATTAAAAATTCTCAAGCTAAAACCTCAAAATAATTTAAACATACCTCAAAATAATTTAAACATGCTTAATGCGAATCGGGGCCCAACAGTTAATGTGATTAATGTATCGCGATAGTGCTTTTACTAATGTCTTACTCTAATATTGGGAACATTTATGTTGTTAATGCAAGTAATGTATCATGAAAGTACTTTTTCTACTGTCTTATTCTAATGCTGGTAACATTATGTTGTTAATGTGATTAATGTTGATGATTGAATGTATCTTGATTATAATGATTGAATGTATCATGGAAGTGCCCTTTCTATTGTCTTATTGTAATATTGGTAACTTTTTCTTATAAATATCTAATATAATGGCAACTGGTATAAACAAAGGGAAAAAGGTGACAACTATCAAAATTGTATAACAAAGGGATGTGCAACTTCAACTAGATTAATCAATTGGTGTTAGAAATTCAATTCCTAGCCAACAACAACATTCTACCTCAAACAACAATGAAAGTAGTCATGTAGGTTTAAATTTTCTATAAATTCAAGTGAATATATATATATATATATATATTCAAATATATATCTTCTTCTTATCATTTTTTTTAGCCATAGGAAATAAAGCTTCTTATAGTACATTGCTATAACAAAGGAACAATTATGTTCTACGTTCAAGTAATACACAACAACTTCATTCTGCCTCAAGTAACAACGAAGCTTCTAGTGCAGGTTTGTTAATCTTTAATATCTTTAACTAGACTTATGCTTAAATATATATTGTACATTATAATATTTTCTTATCATTATTCATTTGTTATCAGCTTTTAATGCTAGTATTAAAAAAAGAGGTTAAACTAGAGATTTTGAATTGCAATGAATGAATGTTGCAATGAATTGTAAGGTATCAATAAAGATTGATACTCAACAAGGTCGAACTGTAGACAAGGTCCAATCTGCAAAATTATCAAGTTAGTTGGGGATTATTACAAGAACATAATTACCTTATGTGAAACATCTTAAGGACTGAAGGAAGACAACTTGCTTAAAAATGCTTTGGAAAAAGTTGAGGTAATTATACAAAATCTTTAACTTTGTGCATTATTGTTTCATTAATTTTAAGATTAATTACAATTTTACTTATTATTCATAGTTGAAATTGAATATTGTGCATATTGGGAACCTAAATGTTTCAAATTGTATTAGTTTGTTATTGAAACAAAGGACCAGGGACCATCGTTTCAAGTTTCATAAGTATTATAACTCTTTCCTTCAATCCGAAGGCACGAAATCATGTTCTTTAACACATGTATGAAGAAAATTGGAATAGTTTTATGATTATTAGGCTGATCCAAAAGTTTAGGTTTATTTTCTTTGTCTTCACGTTTTCTTGCACCAATCTTTTTAGATGATTTAATGACTGAGTTACATAGTTTTTCTTGATATAGGAAAATTGTAAGAAGTCAAAGGGCTAACAGATCAAGAATGAAAACACATCATAATCAAGGGTTCAATAACCCTAAACTAAATGTTTATACCTCAACATATAAAACAATTATTGAACATCTTCAAAAGGAAAACAACAAGCTTAAGGCTAGATTACAAGATGAAGTAATCAGGGGACAACAAACTAGAGCAAAATTAGTAAAACATGATATGTTAATTCAAAAGATTACTTGGCCCAGATTATGATAGCAATGAAGAGGAAAGTGGAGAGTATTAATTATATCTCCTATACTTTTTCTATCACTTCTTGTATGTACTATGATTTTATTTTATTTTATTTCTCGAATTACAAAATTGATAGAGATTCAACTGCTGACTGATATTTTGATGGTCTACTAGAAGTAAAAGACCCTATGTGAATGGTAAAGTTATGTGGTGTTTGCTTTAGTCAAAACCAAATACTTAATGCATTAATGCTCTCACAATATTTTTAGTTGATTTTAACCAAGCTTTTTAAATGATTACAGGTTAATGGCCATAGACAACACTAGGTAATTATTTGGGTTATACTCTAATATTTTTGTAATCTGAGCATGACATATTATAATTGGTAAAATGATCTTTTTATTTATTGTTTTGTTTATAAGAATTGTTCAAGTTGTCATTTATATCTTGTATAGGAACAAATGATCATCCTTTAATATTACATTCTTTTTGTTGATATAATTCAATGATATTTATATAATTTTACTCTATATATACAATGCTATATTTTTTGAATTAATAATATTTTCTACTATTTAATTTAATAATAATAAGCAAATAATTCATAATAAAAAACATGTCGATACATTATATACAAAACATATTATTCCATATCATGGATTAAAAAGCAACAAATAACATAATGCACCATTATTGAAAACATAGTAAATAACAATTGGTTACTGTATATAAACATAGCAAATAACATTTGACAATGTTATAAGAAAAGTAGCTAATAACATTTGACTACGTTATAAAAAATGTAGCAAAAACTATATAGATATGAAGATAAAAATGTAGCTAAAATTTTGTAGTTAATCATTTGGCGTCAAATTTTTTCCGCCCAGCATTCAATTTTTAGCTACATTTTTATAATGTTTTAGCTATGAAAAATTTTCATAACTAATACATTTTGGTTGTGATTTTTGAAAACATCGCTTATAATTTTCAGCTACGAAGAATTGACGACGATTTGTGTCACGAGGCAAAAACATCAGAAATAACTGTAGGCAATGTCTTCTTAAACATTTAGGTACGTTTAGCAAGTATTGTACTTTGTTGGAGTATATACCAAGAGTTAATGGATAAGGTTTCTTTGAAATTAATCGTGAACTAGGAGAAGTATAGTGATGATTTTTAAATTATAAGAGCATAAATGAAGATCGTTCAAATTACAGGAAACCTATCATAATTAATTCTATAAATAATGGTTCAACTACACATCAATATTATATATTATATATATATAATATTGATGTGTAGTTGAACATTATATATACATATATATGGTCAATGTAGTTACAATGCTATATGTGTGTGTGTGTCTAAACTTTATATTATTTTTCTCAATTAACCAAATTTTGGCCCTCACTAAAGAATCTCTTTTAACATCATGGTGACAGAAATGTAAAGTTTATCTACAAGACATCGGCCATTCCTGTGTCGATTTTTTATGTAGAATAGGCAAGTAAGGGTGATGTACACGGTCGAAGAGATTGAGGGCCAGCTAGAGCGCATTTATTGAAGTTGGACCGAGGCAAAGAGCGGAATGGTCATTAAACAAGTCTCATGCGTGAAAGAATTGAAGAAGACAATCTCCTGGATGACAATGATAATACGAAGCATGTACAAAAGATTTGCAGAAAATCTTTTCGAAAGGAGAGACTGATTGAGCTGTAATTAACAAATAACAAATCATGATTTATTAAAGTTTTATATATAAAAGATACGTGTGCATGTGGTCCGTCATTTTTAGGTTTGTGTTGGCTGGGGTGAATTATTTGACAATGACAGTCACTGGCATTTTATCAGCTTTTCTACTGGAGAAGCAAGGGTACGATAGAGACGCCTACCTCGTCTTTTTTATCCTCCATTATCATTATTGTTCTTATTAGTTTAGCAGCCAATCTTGGAAGCATCTGCTCATGACCCATCTTGGCAAACCATAATGTGAAAAAGTAGAAGAATCAATCAGTAGTAGCCAGTGTCACTTGAGAATATGCATGACATTTCCCATCTTCGGTAGAGAATACTAACAAGAAGGTAGAGTCTGTTCTCTTCTTGAAGTTTGAACCTGTTAAATTCGAATTACCATGTAGGCAGGTATCGATCTTTTAACCTAGGAGCTGATTATGAAAAACTACTAGTACCTAAGAGGGAGAACGTAAAGAGTAGATAAATCCGGTACGTAGGTGATTACACAAAATAGGAAATCAGGAAAATGAGAGACCTAAGATCAAAATGTCCACTTGGTACTAATCTTGCCCAAAACGTCCCACTAATACATTGTCTATGACATATTAATTCAGCTAAAAACAAGCTGTCAATTGTATCCAGGATCTTCAAAATAAAATAACTAGATACGCTTACCGTGCAAACAAAACGAGCAACTGCTAAGAGCTGCAATGTGCATGCAATGTAAAATCCATAATTGAGATTTGACATGTTGTCGCTATGCAATTGTATGTATATATTTCCGAAATTCCGCCCTTCAATTCGTATGCAAAAGTTGTCCAATCTCAGGTGTCTGGAAAGCAGACAATTATAGACATTTTGTTAATTGAACTCCAGACCTTAGCACCATAACCAACCAACATTCCCAGTCTTGTCTAGTTCCCGCCCGCAACCAAAAGTGGTGCATAAGCCATCGACGTGAAAACCACATCCACATCCACTTCCTTTCGTTTCTTTTTGGGTAATTTGATGACATATCCGACCTTCTTAATTATGAAACAGATCATTTATCAAAGCATTCCCATTTAAATTGGTTTTCAATTTATTTCTTTAAGTTTTTGGTTGTTAATATCACAGGATATTGTCCCAAATTTGGTTAATAACTTGCAATATTTTGCAGATATAATTAAATAAGAAGTGACTTTAATCTCAAAAGAAAAGACTATTGTAGTCTGCTTGCTCCTTGGCCATCCACTTAATGTTAAGGAAAAGTTATCATCAGATTATTCTTGCAAGGAAATTCTAATAATATGCATGTAAACCGAGATATCCAAAATTCAAATATAAAAGTTCAACAAAAAGATTGACCTTTCTCTAAAATTGACTTGAAGCGTATTTGGTCAATCTACTTTTATTTTTAGCTGCGTCTGTTTTTTTTTCTATTTTATAGTCTTTATTTAATATAGGATATATTTCTAAAAAAAACTCAAATATTACCCGTAGTTTAAGTAACTTAAATAAATTTAGTAGTCTTTATAATTATCAAAATCTTTTATATTTTTATTTTCAAAAAATTCCATTTCTTATACTTTTGTTGAAAAACCAAGATGACACACAAATAACATAAATATTACATGTGATCCAATTAAATGTTACTAATATAACAACTCAACTCAACTTTTAAAAAAATAAGCTTTCTATACCAAGTCAATGATAAAGGTAATCATCACGTTTGTTAACTTGCTATATTTTCTATTTTTTATCACGTACAGTCTGGACTTGATTTGTTGTAATCATATCTTTACAAAAAGGCCTTGTATATATAAGTGGTTAATATTAATGAAAAGTGAAGTAAAAAATTATCATTAATCCTTTGTGTTTTAGAGTTTTACAAGTGATCCAAAGACCTAAAAACTCAAATATGGCTAACAAGGGAGTTGTAGTTCTTGCCTCTACCACAACCACTTTCAAATCAACGATAATCGCATCCTTGCCCAACTTTGTCCCCCAACTTCCCAATAAAATTAATTTTAACAATTGTTTGATGTGGCAAGCACAACTCTTTCCTTTGTTAAACAACTACAATTTGACAAATCACATAGATGACACAAAAACACTTCCATTAAAAGTAATCAATAATGATCCTAATCTCTTTGTTGAAACTTGATTGAATGGATAAATTGTGCTAAGCTAAATCATTGGATCTATGACAAAAAGTTTTGTACCATAAATTGTAGGTGCAATAATGGCAAGACAAGCTGAGAAAAGCTTTTAACAACTTATGCATCAGGTTTACAAGCTCAAGTTCAGATCATTAAATCCAAATTTTATCATTTGGAAAAGGAGAATAATAAGACTATTACACAATATATATATATATATATATATATACACACACACACACAAAAAAAGCTAAAGGAATATTTGATCAACTTGTAGATTTACAAGATAAGGTACCTAAAGTTGATCTTATGCAAGTAATAGTTAATAGCTTTGGTAAATGATATTTGCCCTTTGTTTGTAGTTCAGAACAATGAATTGATCATGTTTCTTATGATGATTTGTTTAGGTTACTATTAAGTGAAGAAGAAAACTTTTCTAATGATTTATTATCAACAGAATTTGTGCAACCACCAGTTCATTATGGCAATAATCAACAATTTTATTCTAATTTCGGAGGAAAACAACAAAATTCTATATGTTAAAGTCAGGGTGATCGAAATCACAATCATGGATGAAATATCTATTCTACCTCTTTTGATGGTGGTCCATATACATAATATTCTCATCATCAAGAAGATGTTTATTCATAAAGACCCAACTAAATTCTCAAATTGATCTATCATATTTATGATGGCCTAGGTCATTTATTCAAACAATGTAGAACTCAAAAGTTCAATCAATAACAACCACACAATTTTAGGCTAAATGCCAATTTGGCTACACCTACTCTCGTGTTGAAATATCAACTAATCATGAACACTAAGGCAATGCATCATCTTACACCTAATATTGAAAATCCTACATCACGTTTTAAGTATCAAGGCTCTAACGAAGTTCAAGTTAGTAATAGGAAAGCAATCTCAATCTCTAATATTGGCTTTTCTTATTGTCACTCTTTTATTTATACTTTTCCATGCATGATATTTTACGTGGTCTGTAATCTTGAAGTAATTTACTTTTTGTTTATTCCTTTACCAAAGGTAACAATATATCTATTGAATTTTTCCTAGCTATTTTGTGTTTAAGGAAATCTGCATAAAGGAACTGATGCATATCAATCATAATGATTATGGGTTGTACACTATGTTGCTTGAACCTATTCACTAACCAAGCTATCATATTTATGCTCATTCTTGCACTCTCTCTACCTGACACTCAAAACTTGGACATCCTCATATGTGCATTGTGTTTCATGTTTCACATACTAATATAATTCAGTTTCTATCATGCTTGTTTTATTAGTAAAAGCCATAAGTTACCTTTTTATATGTCCAATTTGTTGCACAAAGTCCATCAGAGTTAATTTGTTTAGATTTGTGGGAACGATCTCCTACAGTTTCTATTGATAGGTATCGTTATTATATTATGTTTTATGATCCTTATGATAAATACATCTAAATTTTTTTTCTCAAATTTAATTTCTTAGTATTTTTACTAAGTTTCATCATTTTATTAAAAATAAAATAATTTCAAGCCGATTAAGGTGGTAAATATCAAGCCTTAACTTCTTACTTACTTGAGAATAGTATTACCCAAAGATCATCATGTCATAAAACTCTGAACAAAATGATTATGTCGAAAGGAAACATAGACATATTGCAGAGACTGGTTTGTCCTTATTGCATCATTCATATATGCCATTTCAATACTAAAATTGTGCATTTGATACAATGGTTTATCTAATCAACAGAATTCCTACTCCTACATTAAATAATGAAAATCCTTACCCCAAACTATTTCAGCAAAATCCTAATTATGATACACTTTGTGTGTTTAGTTATCTTTTTTATCCATAGTTGCATCCTTACTCTCCTTTAAAATTTGAATTTTTAGTGGTATTTGAAATGGATACACTATAAAAAAAAAAACTGAGTATTAGCTAGTTTTTTTGGCAACGATTCAAAAATCATCGCTAAAAGTAAGCTTTTGGTGGACAATTTTCAATAATGTCAAAAAAGCTTATCTTTTCACGACGTTTCTCATAATCATCGCTAAATGCATGTGCTTGGCAACAATTAATAGCATTCATCGCAAAAGGCTCCACATTTTGTGATGGTTTTACATTTCCGTCGCTGAAGGTGAAGCCTTTCACGACAAATTTGTTAATCTTCACAAAAAGCTCAACTTTTGGTGACGAATTCTTAAAATCATTGCCAAAAGTTGATATAATTACATTTTGACCTAATTCACTCAAACTCTATAAATTTATTTAAATCCATGGATTTATACACAAATGATTCTTTAATGATTCCTATTGTTGAAAAACATATGGTCGGTAATTTAAATTTTGAAAAGTAAATATTTTTTGGATATTAAAAGACAAACATACCTAAAATTTTAATGTTGATAAGATCAAAACATCATAAATTTAAGTTGACAAGTATTCTTAATTATTAATATTTATTAATAATAAAATAATAATACATATAAATATTGAAATATGGTAAGCAATATAATATAATAATATATGGTAAGTAGTACAAGATTTTAATTAAAAGTTTAGCAATTCTTACAGACAAAACAATAAATAAAGTTTCACGCTTATTCCATCGAAAAGGAAAAGAAATAATTTTTTTAAAATTCCAAGTGACATAAGAGTCAGTAGATAAGATAAAGGAGTTTCCTATATCTGTATTCCTAAGAAGTGCCCTTGCACGTTTGAAGGCATCAATTGAAACAGTCAAAGATCTTCCCTCAAGTGTTGGGTTATCAACACCCTCTTCCAACAACTTCTTAGCTTTAACTAAACTAACAGAAGATACAGTGAACGAATCCTCAGATGCAGTATGAATAACTGAATTAGATGAATCGCTAATATGATGCATTTCACCTAAGAAACAATTAGTATAGAACTTAAATAGCTAATTAAGTTAAACAGTATAACAAACTCAAATTAGAACACATGTATACGTAATTAAACAAACTTAGTAATTTGAATTGGCAACTGTTCCGAAACAACCGATTTCCCTAATCCTGTACTGATCATCGAGACATTGTCACTGCGTCTATTTTCTTCTATGTTCTCTTGAAGATTTAAGAAAGATTTACACAACACATAATATATACAATCAAACATTCATCTGATAGCTTCTTAAAAGAAAATGAGATATAGATAATTAAGGAAGAGATGTAATTCGAATGATACTAAAAACCTTGAAGAAAAAGATCGACCATGGAAGGCAAGCGGTGATCAGAGTTTAATAAGGAGATTTGTTTTACATCGATTTGTTCTTCATTAGGGAGAATTTTACCATATCCTCCCAACGAAGCTCATTTCTGCCACAAGAAACTAGTCGTCACGTCAACATTCCACAATAAATTAATGTTAACAGTTTTATTCTGAAAAGTCAATTTAGCATAAAAATCATTATGTTTAATTAAATTCTTTTGGTAATCAAATGTCATAAATTCTCAGGGGTGGAATGAATTGATCCAAAATTGAATGGCTAAATGTTAAAAAACATAATGGATTACATAAACATCCGTTCCAGAAGTTAAATGTTGGGCCCCGTTTCCAAAGCGCAACATTTGGATGTCATAAAAGCATGGAGGACTCATTCCTTATAACTTACTGAGCAATAATTAGGGAACTTCCAATTAGAATTTCAGTTCAGCTTCTTCAGAGCATTTATTCCCCATTGTCTTAAATTTATAATGACACTAAAAACACTCAATTTGGATCAGAAATAAAGAAGTTATGGCCAAAACACTTTCTACTCTTACTAATCCGAGACTGAACACTATAACCAACTTCACTTCAGAAATTGAAAATCTTAAGGAATGAATTGAATTTTGATTTCTTCAGAACATTTGTAGATCCATGTATCTAGTTTAATTTGAAACAAAAAGCAACTCAATTGGAGCTCTACAGATCAAGATATCACCAAAATACTGAAGCATGTTCAGAAAAATATCCAACTCATGTTCTTTTAACCGATCTTCTCACTTTGATTCAATCCATCTTTTTCAAATTAATATCAAAAGCTATAAATTTTTATGGAGAGGTAGAGGAATGTCTTATGAATCCAACGCTTCAAAAATTAGGTCAATCGGAGGTCAAACGAAGGAGTTATGGCCAAAAGAGTGGAAAAATGTGGGGTCAAGCACGAGGCACGAGGCGCGAGCGCAGCGCTGCCTGCCTCCTAGGTCTCTCTTCTTCCAACATCCTAACTTCCAAAATTCATAACTTTTGATTCAGAACTCCAAATTTTACAAATTTGGTATCAATGGAAAGATAAAAGAAGGCTCTACAACTTCTGTGAAGAATGTAAAAACAATTTCCGACTCTATAAGGGTCAAAAGTCCACATCAAAGTGGCTGTCTGACAATTTTATCCTAAACAGCATCATAACTTCTAAAACTCATATCTTTCTACTCCTTTGTCCAAAAATTTCATACTTTATATCAACAGAAAGCTAAAACTATAATCTACAACTTTTATGAGGACAACTTTGGCAAATTCTACCTAGATCGATACAGTTTTTCCATTGAATTTCTGCACACCATCACCACACCTAGGAAGGTTTACTAACACAATATCCCTTCATATTCACCCACTACCAAGTACCTTTCGGTACTCTTGAGCTTCACTTAAAATAATTCATCCCATACACCTTACCAATCTCTAACATGCTATTCCAAAACAAATAACCAATTGCAATCTCAACAAGGAAAAATAAGCACAATCACATCTCTCTTCCATAAAAGTCATACACAACCTATAAAGTATCACAATCATACACAAAAGGCAAATCCTTGAATTCTCATTCTCATTTCTAATCAAAATGAATGTTCATACATAGCTTTAATTACATATCAACATGTCC
>JAOTAX010000006.1:29158723-29173082 GCA_025629825.1 Erythroxylum guanchezii
CTTCCATGCCAAGTAGTTTTTGGTGGTCAGTTTGACAGAGAAGGAATGAGAATGAGTGGAGGTGACGATGGAGGGAGTCGGTGGGGCAGCAGTGGGAATAGTGATAGCAGTTGTTTCAGGTGAAGTGGAAGTCATTATTGTGGCTCTAATACCATGTAAGGTTTAAGTTTTGAGAGGAATTTCGTAGTTGTTCTCATTAATATGTAAGACAAATATACAAGATATTTATACTAAAAGTTACACGCTAATTGAGATAAGAACGAATAACAGGGGAATACAGGGGATCACGTAATATACAGCTATATAATAGAATTTTACATTCCTTTACAATTCGTTGTTAAAGGAGTTATTTTGTGGGTTTACCTTGATATCGTGTTCATATTGTCATATGGAATGATCCCAGTTGTTTGCTGCCTATCTATATTATGTATACAACTTTAGTTGCCGTAGTCAATAAGTTTAGTTAAGGCTTTTATAACACGACCCAAATAAAGCATCACTTATTAATTTTTGAGCAATTTTTTCTATTGTTTTTACAAAACTTCCCTCTTGTAGCCAGCTAGTAGAGTCGAACTAATAACTATCGCATTACAAACACGATATTCTAACCTCTAAGCTAAGTGGGCTCTTGTAAAAGAAATTATATGTGCATAGAAATTTAACAAATTATTCCAATTTTAGGTATTAATTTTGAATTCTTTGCGAAAAGCAAGGTATAGATGATAGCAATTATTGCTCCAAAGGATGAAATGACCAGTAAGCGATTAAACAAGGTGGCGAATCAAGAGTTTTCATGTGTAGATTCAAAATGATGCTGATTAACTAGGTTCTGGCTGCAAAGAAACGTGCTTGTCGCAATCATATTTCTATTATATATATATATATATGTAATGAAACTCTACACCGTTTATGCCATTAACCTTTTATTTGTTTTATTGTATGTTGATCCTTTTGACGATGTGAGATATCATCTCTCAAACTTCTTCCTATGCAAAAACTCGATGCATGATTCATACCTGTTCTTAATTATTTGAAAGGAGAATTACCTTCACGTGTTAGTTTTGCTAGAAGTGGGATTATCAAACATTCTAAATCGAAATTATCATAATATCATAACAAAGACTTTGCTATTAAATTGAAAGGAAAGCTATAACTTCAAATAAAGTTAGACACAAACCCGCAATTATCAAATCAATATTAGGTAATAAACTTATTATTTGACTAATTATATTTAAATCATGTCGTGTTGATCATTTTTAATAGAATATGACATATGGTTGATCCTAAAATAATTTAAGATTCCATTTTCAGGAAATCGTAATAAACACCTACTCCTGTGTTTTTACGAGAGTTATATATCTTGGTCGAATGAGTCCTCAATAAATTAAGAAGAAAATGAAATGGTTGATGTTTTAGTGTTAGATGGCAGCATAATATAATTGACACCAAACCATACAACTTTGGGAAATGCCTGGTGAATCCTAAAGTTTCCTTTGGAGCTTGGAAGTCTTTGCAGTGGAGGTGTGGTTGAATAACTATTTATCTGATAAGGTAATAAATCTGAATGTCAGTGTTTGCTATAGACACGTTTTGCAGTTGACTATTGCATGTATACATTATTAGGCTGTTTCAAACTGAGGGAAAATCTTAGAAGAAACTAATTAAAAAATCAACTTTATCACGGTAGAGAGTCGACTTTGAAATTCAGAGTGACTTTTCAAATCATGAGTTGATAGAATCGATAGTAGATAGCTGTTTGCTATAATCCGGCAGATAAGGGATAAGCTCTCAGTTCAACAATTTTTTTCTTAACCCGGGATTATTCGAGGAAGAAATTGATAAGCTCTCAGTTCAACAATTATTTTCTTAACCCGGGATTATTCGAGGAAGAAATTGATCAATAAGTGTAACGTTCAAAGGTAATTAATTCAGCACCTTACATTAATCTTATTGAGAAACATAATGATTAAGCAATTTAAAAGCATAAATTAAACCATACTTTTCGTTGGTTAAAGAAAATTAATTAGTTGAAATATGGATAAATTAATCCACATATTACAACTAAAAAGGTCCGTAATTTTTAGGATTATATTCTTTAAAAATATTTATTTTAAGATTTTATTTTTGTAGGATTTTGTAATAGAATCGAACAAAATTAATAAGGAAATAAATGTCAAAAAAAGTAGCATAGGGCAATTGCTTAAAGTTGACAAAAAAAAGCAAAATTTTTAATTAGAGTATTAGTACATCAACTGAAAGATGTCTTACTACGAATTGAAATACTTATATTCCTGGAGGAGCCCCACAAGAGATCCGACAATCCAAAATTGATAGTAGTCTAAAAGAGTGAGAATTCAAGCCGAAGTAAATACTAAACCCTATCTCGATGCTTGTAAAGGAAACACAATGAATGGGCAAGTGTGCATCGTCTCTAAAGATACTTCTTGGAGAGTGGATTGGGATAACTAGGATAAGCCTAATTCTCTTAAGCCACACGATATTAGCTATTAGTGTAACAAAGACGCCTTAATATAGAACCCAAATTACTAAACATAAAAAGTTTGATAGAGCACTTATACAATTTCCGTGCATGTAAATATGGTTTTTACTAACCTTATCTCAGTATTCAGGTGAAAGGTACTGTTAACAGAATTAGAAAAGGCATTTTAGTTAGATAATTCCCTTGTCTGAGACCTCTTATTATCATTTAATTAAACCAAAGCCTCTTTCGATTAGAAACTATTAGTTTGTGAGAAAATGGTGTATCTCCTTCAAGTAGGCCACATTCCAAAAGTTCTTCCAAAGTCGTAACTCTAATAAGAACCGCTGTTTATATTTCAAAAGTATCTCTCTTATAGTGATTATATTTATATAAAAGAAATGACTTTGAGCAGTTGGCACCAAAAGTTTGAAAATATGGTAATCTGATCAGATCAAACAGTCATAATTTGTGAACAAAAAACACGGGATGAATACGAATCATAATATGTTTTAATGTACTTTTATAGTGAATGACAGCCTTCTATGTACTCTTCGAATGAAGAATGACCCAATTCCAGCTGGAAGGGGCCCAGGTGTGGAGTGAGACACGTGGCCAAGTGGGTGAAGCTGACAAAAAGTCGAATTCCGTGGGGCACCTGGCTGGAGGGGTGACGCAGCATACAACGTGAACCGCGTGTCTCGTTAGCGTGGGAATGGCAAAGTCGGATCGCGTGTTGACCGTTAGAGACCCCTAACTCCCTTCGGACTGAGTTTGAATTTTTTACCTAATATTATAGTATTTTATTTTGTTCTATAAGTCTTAAATATTTATTTATATAAATTTTATACGGATCCTGCATATATAAATGCTAGATTCGCATAAATAAATAGCTAAAATTTATATAACAAAATAAAATACCATAATATTAAACAAAAAATTTCATCCCTTTCGAATCTCAATCTCATTATTTTGTGCGTCACACATTCATGGTTGCGTTAAAGCTAGTCCAGTGAGTCGCGCCTTTACATTTATTTCACTAATAAGTATCCCTTCTTTTGAATTAGTGCGGATGTTCAATTTCATAAATGATTAGTATTGACCTTCTGGGACAATATTAAAGCCAGCTTGAGAGGGAAGATAGATAAACAAAGGACACTGTCAGAAACTTTAGTTAATCAAAGTCAAAACTCGTTACTTTCCTAATATTGTTAACGATCATGCCGTATAGGACTCTAAAACCTGCTAAAAAGAGGATGGGGGCTAAGGTTGGCCAGATTTTATCATGTGCCAAAAACTGAAGCCACCACATGCTTCAAAAAGAGGGAAGGCCGAAGAAACCAGGGTGTCATGCCTCAAAAGTTTACAGCTTTCACCAAAAAATATATAGCTGAAACAGGAAAACAATATTGATATAGGTATTAAGTATAACATTATAGAGGTCTTCGCGAGGATTTGATAACGCCAACAGTTAACTTCTTAAATCCAAGAGAATACCAGTGCTTGACATTTGCATGGCTAAGGATTAATTTCTAGCCTTATTCAAAATTAGTGTCAATTTATCCTAATTAGCGATCAATATTAAATTGACCAATGTTTTAAAGGGTTGTTTAATCGAAGATTTTAAGGTATACACGGGTAGTGACAAAAAGGAATTAGTAGAAGACACGTTCTTGAAGGTTTAATTTTTCTCTTCAATCAAATTAGTACTTAGTCCAAAAAGGCAGAAACAAATGGATCACTTAATCCAAGTATATAAAAATGAAGTTGACAGCTTGATTTTCTTGGATAAATTACAGAAATTGGAACGTTCTTTCTATGGTATCATCTATGCCTTGTGGAAGAACCTTTTACCATAACACTTTGGAATGAATTAGAGATAGCAATCATATCGAATGTGGATACCAACTCAACATCCCATATAATGGATGTTATTGCTCGTTTCTCGTATACATGAGACTCCATGCTTAAAGTCTTTAGTAACAAGAATAAAAGGTCCAACGTATTAAACATATAAGGCTCACTGTTTTGTGAGAGTTTAAATATGGATGAGATTAAACTGCACAAAGTTGAAACATCATACGCGGCACAAAAATCGGCTTCCAAAAAACATAAAGAAAGATAAGGAAAGAGAATTGTGTATTAAGATACAGAGAGGAGTCCCCACTTAAAGAAAATAATAGCATATTCGATTGAGTCCCACGTTCTGATATGCAAAATCCACTATAAAAAGAAATGACATATCAGAATGGGACTTGAACCTTATTGTTGCTCCAAGCTCGCCCTCAGCTTGAGTCTTTTCTGGGGAAGCACAAATAAGATCATTAAGCCACCAACTGAATCTCATATATCACAAACACTTTGTAGCCATAGCAATTTTGACAGTACCATAACACTTCTGTATCAATTTCTGCTAGAACACGGTGAAAATTTTTGCTTCATAATGTAAATATCTTACAGTAAATAAGACGCTTCACAGCAGTTTCTTACAGTAGCAGCATATTAACATATGTTTTACTAGAGGAAAAATAAAACAGTTTAAATTCTTTCAACCTCCCCCGCTGGATTCAAGAAATCTATACACAGACAACATACTATATCTTGAAAACAATAAACAGTGAATGAAGTTCCTTGTTTCAGTCTTCTCCCTCAACTTCTATCTTCTAAATGCAACAGTCTCACTTTCAATAATTCCAAAAACCATCAAGGTCCAATGGTCCAGCTGAACCTGAAGGTGTTTCTTGATCATCAAATCCCCTCTTTCCCATTTCAAAATTTGATATAACAGAAGAGATTTCCGTGTTCATGTCAGCACTCAGGCCCGTTTCTTGTGAGACACTAATCATTTCCCTCTCTTTTTTCAAACCCTGTTCCATATTTGATCCTTGGTTTTCAATTAAGGCCCGTAAAATTGAGCGATCTTGGATTAAAGGGTATTGAAGGTTTGCTGAGAGTGGTCCAGATTGAGTTGAATAGAACGAACTTGCAAGAGAATTTCTATTGAAAACATTGGAAGGGTTTGAAGAAAATGTTAGGAGATTGTTGTTGAAGTTGTCAATCGGGGTTTGCTGGTTTCTATCAAGGTCAATGGGATTGGAGAAGCAGGGCACGTAGACCGATTCGGCCACAGGCTTGGTCTTGCTGACACTATAATGAAAGGAATCCATCAATGGTGGTAAACCAGAAGCACCCATTTCATTACCAACAGAGCCTATCCTCAGAAGCCCTGAGATATGAGTTTTCTTCCCTCCAGAGCTCTTTTGGAACACCCTGCTAATTACCCACTCATTCTACAAAACCAAGAACAAAACTTTCATTAGCATAACATAGACCATAAACAAGAGGGAAAAAAAAATTAAGGAAACACGGAAAAGTAGGTCAATAAGCAAAAGGTTTATACCTTCGCAGTTTTTGGTAGATTGTGCACAGATAATTTACCGTCCAATCTGTACTCGTGCATGACCCAGTTGGTTTTCTCTCCTTTAGGAGCTCTACCCTTGTAGAACACAAGCGTTTTCTTCATTCCAACCAAAGACTTTCCTCTGTTGATCTCCTTATCTTTCCCTGTGGCTTTCCAGTAACCTGCTTCAGTTGCTCTGTTTGTTCTGAGCCCAGTTGGATACTTTCTGTCTCTAACACAGAAAAAGTACCACTCTTTCTCTCCCATTTTCGCTTTCCCTGCATCCCGAAAACAATTAGGACATGCCTACCTTGGAAAAAAAAGTAGAAAGACTCTGCCTTTAAAGAACTTACATGGCAGTTCCCAAGGTTCAGACTTGTTCAAATCCACATCCCCAATAACTCTGGTAGAGAAGTTTGTGTCAAGAACCTTCTTGTACAAGTAGTGAGAAATGAGCTCCTCATCAGTAGGATGAAACCTGAACCCAGGAGGCAAATCCAGTTGATCATCGTCCTTCATGAGTCCTGACATGTTCTCCATGTCCCTCACAAAAAGCTATTATTCCGTTCTAGTTGGACGTGAAAACCTTGGTATCACAAACTGGATTGTTCTTAATAAACAAACTGTAGAAAATAACCGCAAATTCAGTTTCAATTCCTACACACTTAAGGCCACTATATATAAAATGGACACCGAACAAACAGGCTATAACCCACTCTGCATGTTCAGGGAACCTTAT
This sequence comes from Erythroxylum guanchezii, assembly GCA_025629825.1. Classification (NCBI taxonomy): domain Eukaryota; kingdom Viridiplantae; phylum Streptophyta; class Magnoliopsida; order Malpighiales; family Erythroxylaceae; genus Erythroxylum; species Erythroxylum guanchezii. The sequence goes on from JAOTAX010000006.1 coordinate 29,165,342, forward strand.
AGAGAACAAAAAGGCAGAGAGAATTAGAGTTGGAAAGAGAAGTGCTGAGAGTGGTAAAGGGCGAAGAAAAGGTAACTATAAAGGCATGGAAAGTTAGGAAGAAAGTGAGAGATTGAGAAACCAAAAAGAAAGAGAAGCCATAAACTGAAAAAGGTTTTGTAAACCCGAACGATGGATGGATGTTTTTAAGACAAAACTAAGTGAGAATGAAGAGAAGGCCCTAATATACTGGTGTTATTGGACACCAAGAAACGTGGCAGGTAAGGCAACTATTGTTGGTTATTTTCATCTCTCTCTTACATTAATGATGTAATAAAAGAAAATCACATATTTGCTAGAATTGACCAAATACAACTCACCTCAATCTCATGCATGTCAATTTTAATGAAAACGTTAATAGTACTTGAAAGAATTTTTCACTTTTGAGGGGGAAAAAGGGATAATGCTGGAAGGTAAAGAATTGTAATTACGAGAAGAGAAAGAATGATGATATGATCTGCAACTGCAACTACAACTACATTGGTCGTTTTTCTCTGCTCTGCATACCAGAAGATAAATCTTCCAATAAAAGGGGCTTTGTCCCTCAACAATTCATCTTTATCCCCGGAACTGGAAGTCGTAGCTGCTGTGTGAATGCAGAAAAGATCACAGAAAGACACGTTTCAGCTCTCCAAGTTTGGCAGAGTCGTTATATTCAAGTCAAAAAATGATCCATATGAGAGCCAATGAATTTTAGTCATAGGATTGTGTTGAAATTATTGAATTTGTAGCTTAAATTTCTATCATTAGATTTAATTTGATCTGAACTTTTACATTGTAAAATAAAGTACTAATGATGAAAATTCATTGGCTCTTAGTAACTAAATTACTTTGAGAGCCACAAAGTCTTTGACTCCTGATATAACTGGTGGAGTGGGATAGTTTTAATAATGCGAGTAGCAATTGCGGCATAAGGGCAAAATCATTTGTTGAGATTGCGTTATATTGTTCTCCCTCTTTTGAGGCCCTTTTTCATCAGGCTGATTGAAACATGTTCGAATATAAAAATAATTGATCATAACCGGAGTTGACGAAAGCTTGTATTATTTGATTGCAATATGAGCAACGAATTTGTCCTCCCATAAAAAGTTATCTCAACTATGCCATAACCGGACAAGATTAACAGGTCCATCATTCATTCATCTACTTGCTTACTTTTAAACCATATGCGTGCTTTTGGAGCTGGACGGTCACCAATTAATAAACCTGCTGCAATCTTTTAACCAAGGGTGATGTATCGAATTGTAAGAAAGTGGTTTTAAACAGGTTAGGTAAGGGAATGTTCAAAAACTTTAATACAAGGGTGGATTGGAACCTAATAAATTGTCTGCTCCTACGTATTATCATCATTCAAGCGGTCAAATGTTGCTTCATAAATCAGAACCACTACATATTTTTCATCACCATTCAACTTCTTTTTACTAAATCACAGATTTTAGCCCAAAAAAAAAAATCATCGTGTAAGTTTATCGGAAATAATCTTTTTACTAATTAAAGATAAGATTATATATTATAAGATCTCCTTATACTCTACATTTTAACGGAACTTTTGCTCGGTGGTTCTCGGAATGTGTCATTTGTCAATAAAAATTTTATTTAAAAAAATCATTTAACGAGATTTAAAAAAAAATGATGAACTATGAAATTACTAAAATGAATTAAATACTATTCAGTAGTAAGGTTGAAAATTAAAATCCTTTAAAAAAATTATTGCAGTTTTAACTACAAAATTCTCTTCTGGATGATAGAAATGTCATACTTGGTCAGAGAGGGTACCACTACGTAATTTACTCATTCTATTATCGTGAATTTACATGTAATCTTAGAATAATCCCCGTAATTAGGAGGCAAAGACAAATCGGTGCATTTATAACAATTAGTCTTACTCTTATTCTAGATCTTTGATTTTTATTTTTTATTTTTTATTCTTTACCTATTTAGATATATCAGCCAATTAATGGTCACCCAAGAATAGAAATCCTTTTATATTCTCTTAGTTACGGAACTTTATTCGATACAAGTAAAAGAAAAAAAAACGTGTTGCAGTGACTAACTTAATATTGAAGATTGGATCCAAAAACTGGGGACATAATGGTACTTGCAGTCGCTTTCCTTAGCCCATATGTCAGTCATCGTTATATCCAATTAGGGGAAGTATCGCCGCTAGTACTGTGTAATGACCAAAGTACCCTTCCTAGTTGAGGCAAGGAGATCAATTATAGGCCAATGCTTGTCAGCTTTTTGGTTAGTTTCTCCGTACCCTCAGAAACATCATGTCATCTCTTGGCAGCTCTTAATTGGTTCATTTGCTGAGGTTGAACCTAACCAAGTTGGGAGTGAGTTAATAAAACCCGCGTTTGACAACAAATAACCGGCCCTTGAGTGAGGCTGAGCTAGCTCTGGTGGGCCCCCGTTTCCTTTGCTCGTAAATAAAAGAACAAACGTGGCGTCAGACGACTGGCTTAGAAGCCCGCGGACGCGAAGTTAATGTCTTGAGGATTTAGAGAATCCGCCAAAAGTACATAGCTTGAAGTAATTAAGACTTTGAAAATCTTCACTAACACTTTTAGTTGCCAAAGTAAAGATTTGACCATTTCATGTGCCTTACTTGTAGAATTATGGTATTATGACCGTAATGGTAAAGCCAATTTGTTTTCAAAATTTTAATTAAAACAACTTGGCTCACTTAGATCATTGTATTCCATGATTCACAAATGAGTCACATCATATTGGTTTCCAGTTCTTTTTCTGAACTATTTTTTTGACTTCAATTTAATAATTTGAAGCAAAGTCCTCCTTAAGGTAACCATTTTATCATTACATAGTCCATGATTTAATTGTTTCGCAGATCAACTACCAGAGTAAAGTTATATTAACTTCGACATGAGACTACGTTAGTTAGCTACAAAGTTTAGCACATGATAACAAAGGAAATTAATTGCTCCTCATCATTTTCTGAATTCTTGTATGTATTGCAACTTTAGATCCTGTCAAGTGAGAAAAGATAATAGCAACTGCACAACAAGTATATCAACCTCTATATAACTAAACCATTTATTACGTATATCTAATAGTGATTGATAGTTGTTGTCAGTGACGTCAATTTTCCTGGAATTCTGCATGGACGTGTCGAGCCAAATGTACATTAAGCAACTTCCCTGCAATTTCATTCTTCCAAAGACTTTTTTCTTTCTTTGATAAATCTTCCAAAAGTTAGTTCATCAGATATGAAACGTGTTCCTACGTGATATCATTCCTTTTCCTGCGGCGTAGCAATTCACTTATTCTTATTATGACAATTGAAATGGCCAAGTTCGTGAGATAAAATGTCACGATAATAGTAAACTGATTAGGTAAATTGGGGGATTGCAATCAGTATGTATCTGGGTAAGGAATATCGGGAACCAAGCTTTGTTGTGGTGCTTGGTTTGCAACATGTGTTGCTCTTAACTCTTGTAAGTCGTGTTTGAAAGGGACAAATAAGTGATCCCAATCAGAATTTACGACTCGCTTCAACAAGTAACTATATTATTTGCTACCTGCTATCAGTTATCAAATACCTACACGCAAGGCTTGAAGATAGAATTACAAAAACTCTTGGGACTTTTTTCAATTCAATACCCTCTTAAATTGCACACCTAGGCTTTCCGTAGCTTTATTTTCTTGGAATCTTTTTAATATATTATAATAGGAGGAGAAAATTTCTTATCTGGAGTACCAAGTACCAATAGATCGAACGAAGGTTATATTCTAACCAGCAAGTACAATGGTGTGATTGCTTGTAGATACAAGAATGACTTATTTTCTTAGCTACGTGAATAACGAGGCCTTGTGGCCACATTAAAAAGAACCAAGGAGCAATATTGCATGTCAACTTCAACTGTTTATAGAGGGACAAATCAGTCTATGAAACGGACAGCATAGCTACTGATTACTTCCCCCAAACTTTTATTTCATCACTGGAATTGCCCTTTCCTTTTGTCCTTAGACGCGTGTAATATCATATAGAAATTGATCATACGACTATCTTTTAAACTCCATGCCCAAAAAAGGAAAAACAAAATCAACGTTATTGGACTACGTTATTATTTGGTTGAACTAGTTACAATGCAGCGCGCTAATACTCGATGCAATAACTAGATAGAATTCTATTCATTCATTGATATGATTTCAGTAGACTTTTTTTTTTTTTTTGAAAAGTGATTTCTTAAACATAACAATTCAAAATATTATATTTAATTATTAAAGTATGACTTCTTTAATTAACTTCACATAATAATACACTTTGTTGAAAGTGAATAATAATACGAAAAGATCTCAGTATGATTAAACCTGACAAATAGGTGACATTATAAATTTTATTCTATCTTATAACTAAGGCCTCCAAACGTGCTTAGTAGGAACAATAAAGAATTTTCTAACACCTATCTGTGAACTCTTGTTGTTGTTGGCTAACCCAATAACTGAGAGCATTATGCGCCCCATATTTATAAGATATTTTCAAATGTTGCAATAATTGACAATTAATAGATTAATAATCCTAACGAAAGTTTGCATTTCAAGGTATACTAGTAACATTCCTTATCTATAGGTATTGACATAGGAGATACGGATATGTCAAGTAGGAGAAGGTAGATGCATGAAAATGATAGTTGCATAATAAAAAGGACTATGCCCCATAAATCAATAGACTAGCAACCCAGTACCTAACAGTGGTGGCTAGGTCATTGGGCTGGGATTTAAAAGTATCAGAAAGCTCATTATATATACATATTCTTAATCTGTTAGCAGCCATTTTTCCCAGATTATGATGTCCAGAGCCTCACCTCTAGTCTAGCTATGGTTGTTTCTTTATTAATTTTTCTCTTAGCAACATCCTTCAATCTATTTAAATATTTAGTCCGTGATGGGAGATGATTTAAATTTGAATTGACTAAGAGCTGGAAAACATAAAAGAAGAGGCAGTAACATATGACATAAATTGATGCAACGAGTGACTTGGGGTAGTTGTATCAACCAAAACTCAGGAATGAGTGCTCTGTCTTTACCGTGGAATTGAACTATCAATCTAAAATTGTTTTGAAAAAGCGGCATATATTTTGCCACAATAACTTCCTGTTCGCTAGCCTTTTGGAGCTCCTAAGGTTGGTAATCGAGAAAGAACGCAGAGATGTGGAAAAGCTGCTCTATTAAAACGTGAAGCAGCTCAAATGATTAGATGAACAACCATTACCTATAAAATAAAATTATCTGATTTGACTATTTTCTTTTATAATTAAGGAACGCAATTGCTATATTTTGAGTGTGTGACGTAAGTAAATCATGGAGGCAATTATACACAATAAAAGCATAAGTCAATTCCTTTTAACACAACATTTTAAAACACAATTCATAGAAAGTTTAGACAATACAAGTTAGAAGAGGTAATTCTGTTTTTTTCTAATACTAAGAGAACTCATTATTATTATCTTTCAATTGTTCATTAAATAAATTCTTGAATAAATCTAATAAATTATAATTATATATTCAAATAAATTATTTAATAAATTAACAAATCAAAATTTAATGATAAATTTATCAAATGATCGTTGGAGTGCCTGATTTGCAAGGAAAATTACAAAGATGACTCGTATTAAATGTAACAAATATGTATCATAATTTAATATAAGTATCTACCTTATTTAGATTAGTAATGACATATAACATATAACAATTATACATTATAATGAGATGGATCTCCAAAGTTATTATCTGAATGTTTCAACTTATTGAATTATTTAGCATATAAAATTATTGTATATAATGAATGTCTCAATTAATAGAATTGCCTACTATGCAAGACAATTGTGTAGAATAAATATATCAATTGATATAATTACCTAATATGCAATATAAAAGCAATTATATATGTAAGTTGTACTCACTACCTCCTCGTGAGATTATAAATAAAGATATTAGGTGGCTTGTTTTGATATAAAAAATAAGAGTAAGAAGTTTTGTCTGCCCTTTTTTGTTTTTGTTCTTTAGTTACTTTCTCAATTGTTCAATGTTGTCATTTCTTGATCTTATTTTGCTTAAAATTTCACAACATCTTATCAATATATATTAAAGCTATGAGTTTGGTAACCACAATAATGGAGGGGAATATCATGTCTTAAGAAAACAGAGCCAAAGCCTTGGTTTTTCTTAGGCTCAAGTTTTATGATTAACGATTTTGATAATAACTATATAATATTTCAAAATTCAGATTGGATTTATTTCCTTATATAGGTATCAATATTTTCTCAAAAAGAAATAAAATCATGGAATAAATGCTTCTTTTTTGGCAAGAACCTTCTTTTATGAACTTACCTTATTTAGTTTACAATATCCGAAACGATCCTACTAATCCTACCTTTCATCAATCAATTATGAGACATTGCCATATATTTCTTTAAGGTTGAATATTGAAGATTCCAACAAAGATGATATCGAAGATACAAAGTCAACCTAGAACGGAAATAATGCAACGACTAGTTGAAGGAAATGCTTACTTAAGGAAGAACCAATGCATTTCCGAATATACGAGACTTGCGAAATATCTTTGAGCATCAATATTCTTGAAAGTTATATCAAACTCTTTGTGCTTTAGAAAGTGATATCATTCTATTAAGAGAGACTATAAAATCTTTCATACAATTTTTGAGAGCTTGTAGAGGCTAGCAAAATACTACTATTGTGGAAGGTTGAAGAATCTTGAAAAATATAAACTTGTGAGCTTGAAGAAACTCGTCAAATTACTACTTGATTTTTATAGTGAAATACTCAAGTTGGATACTTGGAGACTAGATATAGGATTCATTATAAGCTGAACCAGTATAACTCTACTATGTCATTTTCTCTCTTTTAGTTTTAAATTTTTGCATTATAAATTGATATTTTCAAGAGGCTCCTTCAGTTTTACAATAGGCTATTTTTGTTTTTATATCACAAGAGGTTTCTTTCTTTTTGAGCTCTAGCAGGCTCCTATTGATTAAACAAGCTAATATCTTTTTGAGTGATAATAGGCTCCTTTCATATTAACAATCTCCTTTCTCTTTCAACGTTAACAGGATCCTTTTGAAAGTTTATAGGACCTTTCTATTTATAAATTTATTCTGTTTAAGCAGGATCTCATTGATTTGAAAGTATCTTAAATTTTTTATTGCACACAATTCACCCCCTTTTGTTGGTGTTTGCTTTATCATTTGGCATCAGAGCGAAGTTTCATATTTTTTGTTTTTTATAGAACATGATAAATCGTGACAAACAATTTAAGAAGCCTTGAAGGACAATCTGTCTCAAAGCCTCCTTACTTTAATGGAAACAATTACTCATACTAGAAAGAGAGAGTGACAATCTATCTCTAATCTGTAGATATTGAAGTCTGGCAAGCCATCAAAGTTGGAGCTACACTTTCCACTATAGAAAATGTAGAAGTATGGTATGATGCTGACAGAAGAAATTCACAGCTAAACGTTAAAGAAAAACATCATCTGATCTATGCACAATCGCCACAAGAATATGAGAAGATGTCCTACTGCTTTACAACAAAGGAAATGTGGGATAAACTACAAGTCATCTTTGAAGGAATGAATGAGGTAAATATACATAAAATAAGCCTTTAAGTGCATCAATACAAAACTATTGGCATGAAACAAGGAGAAACCATAGATGAATTCTT
>JAOTAX010000006.1:29215921-29227263 GCA_025629825.1 Erythroxylum guanchezii
ACAATTATCTCTGTTCTGTCCACCGCAACCAAACATCTCACTGTCTTCAATTCTTGTTCTGTTCCGTCCTGTCCTGTCTCGTCCCGTCCCGTCCCTGTCTGCTGAAGACGCTAACCAAATGCTGCGTTAGAGACATACACATATGTACATATTCTTCATCAACTTACTACACAAATTCAACTTCATTTTTTCTTTCATTTTGCTTCTAACTTTCGCCCTAATTCTTCCCATTTCATAATCTCTTATCCACCAAAAACACCAAAGCGTGACAAAATTTTGTTTTGGAGATCTACTTGAATTGATATGGATGTGAAAAGGTTTTCATGAATTGACTGAGAAAGAAATAAAGACATAGGCAAAAATGACAAAATTTAAGGTGTACAAGTAAAGAGGAATTGAAAGGTTGAACTTGGAATTGGAAAAAAATGATTGTTTAATTGGTGTGATAAGAGTTATGATCTGGTAGAAGATTGTGTTAGTGAATTCGATATCAAAATGTTAAGATGGCCATGCGTTTATGCTTCTAAATTGATTAAAAACGTACATATGGAGAGTGAAACGAATGATAGTGATATATGTAGAAGTTCTTAAGGTTATGTCGACTAGTTACTAGGAGCACCCAGTTGAGAATGTGGTTACATTAATGAATAATGTGATTGAGTGCATACGAGATCTATATATAGATATGGTGTAAGAGATAGTCTACGATTCCTATAGCTAAAATCATGAGATGAATTAGAGTAACACTATGGAAGTATGATATAGGTGATTATGTCGAAAAGATAACTACTATGGAGAAAATCATTTGAGAAAGGTAAGTCAATTAGGAAATTGAAAGAAACTCGAGATGTATTGGGGAATCAATTAAGATAGTAGGGTATTTAAATAAGTAACTACATCGAGCGTTTTTGCTGAAATTAGTAGTTTGGAAGAAATTATTCGAGTGAAAGAGTTACTTGGGAGGCTGATGAAAACATAAGACCGCCTTACCTCCAATTGTTTGATTACTTAGGTAAGAATTTCGAGGACGAAATTCTTTAAGGGGGGAGAATTGTTGGACCCGGAACTTTTCTTAGAAGATTAGAACTATTAAATAAGAAATTTTAGTGATTAGTCATGAGTAAAGAACAAATGAATGAAAATTCTTGAACCAAGAAATGACAGACAAGAGTAAAGTAGGGAATGAGAAATGTGGATAGATTCATGATTTGCTTTGTTGTTTTTGGTGGATAAGAGATTATGAAATGGGAATAATTAGGGAGAAAGTTAGAAGGAAAATGAAAGTAAAAATGAAGTTGAATTTGTGTAGTAAGTTAATGAAGAATATGTATATATGCGTATATATATGTATGTCTCTAAGAATCTCAAAATTTGTCATGAATTTAAGAACGAGGTGCAGTATGTTGGTGGATAAATGTAAAGTTCATATTCTGACTTCAAGGGAAATTCTAGATTGATCTAGATAGATTTAGACAAAGTTATCTTCTTAAGAGTTGTAGATCTTCCTTTTAGCTTTTCAACAGTATATGGTAGGCAATTTTTTTGACATTAGAATTGAAAGTCATGGTCCTTATAAGAGGAGATGCTCTTGAGCATAGATATATCGTCTGTAAGGATGTATCATCTGTGATGACGTTATATCGTCTTAAGTTGACTCAGCTTCGTCTTAAGTTGACCCCGCTTCGTCTTAAGAGTTGCATCTTCTTAAGTTGAGTTTGTTTCGTCTTAAGTTGACTTTGCTTTGTCTTAAGTTCACTCCGCTTCGTCTTAAGAGTTGCATCGTTTTAAGTTGACTCCGCTTTATCTTAAGAATTGCATCGTCTTAAGTTGACTTTGCTTTGTCTTAAGAGTTTCATGGTCTTAAGTTAACTTTGCTTCGTCTTAAGTTGACTCCACTTCGTCTTAAAAGTTGCATTGTCTTAAGTTGACTTTGCTTCGTCTTAAGTTGACTCTAATTCGTCTGCCTTTTGCTTCATCTACCTCTTTGCTTCATTTGCTTCTTGCTATCGTCTGCTTTTTGCTTCGTCTGCTTTCTGATTTATCTTCCTTTAGCTTCTTTTTCCTTTTTGCTTCGTCTACCTCTTTGCTTCGTCTGCTTTTTGTTTCGTCTACTTTGTGATTCGTCTGCCTATTGATTTGGGAATTTTTCCATTGACGAAGGAGATCAAGAGAGGCAAGAGGAGCAAGAGAGGAGGCATTTTGAACAAGTATTAAGCAAAGAATTTCAAGGTGGGTTTCATGTTTATAATTGAGAAATGAGCCACTAATGTTTTCTTTAAATCAAGAAAGTTTAATGTTTCTAATTGCATCATAAGTGTTGCATTTATTGCTTATGAATGATTTGAGAATGTGCTGCATATTTTGTATATGAATTTAGTTTGATTTAAGAAATGATTTTGAAAGGATATCAAGCTTAAGAAATCAAGTTTCCGAAATGTGCCTTTTTAGGCAATATGTTTGACAAGTCATGAAATTCATGTTATGTAGGTTTGTGATGGTCTCCTAAGTCAAGTCAAGTGCACTTTGACAAAGACTTCTCCCGCCTACGCACTAGTGGTATGGAGCTCTTTCATGAACTCCTATAAGTTCACGGCTAAGCAAAACCATTATGCAGAATTGCATTAGTACGTTCTGTTCACCGCTACACAGGACCATTAAGTGAAAATATGTAGTACGTTTTATTTTTGGATCCACCCGAACCATTTTGATATGCTTATGTGCTCATGAAAAGAGTGATGCCTACATAGTTTGCATCTCCCAAACCATTCTGATGTGCTTATATGTTTATAATATGTGAACAAGTTGATGCATTCATGTTTGTAGTTTGTAATTTTAACTACATGATGAGAATTTTTAGAAACAAGTGCTTTATGGATTTCAATAAGAGTTTTCTATAACAAGTAAAGATTTTCAAAGGTTTTACTTATTTTCCGTTATAAACTGTTACCCATAAGCTATCAAGCTCACCTCCTTTCTGTTCCATCTTTAGGTGCTAGCTAAGAGATCAAGTGATCAAGAGCCTAAGGGAATTTCTTCAAATTTGTTATTTTGTATTTTGTAATAAGCCAATGGTGTGGCTTTTGATATGTAAATAAAAATTTTCAAACTCTATTGTTTTAGTAGTGAAATAATAGATTGAGGTAGTTTTGACTGTGTATGTTCATATTGACTTCCTTATTAAAAGGGTTAAGTTAGAGGAATAAGTTTGTTTGATGTTTGACTGTAGTGAGCACGTCACCTTTATGAGATGATGCCTAATAAGGGTTCATGGAAATACCCTATAGGATAATACGCTTAGTTTATGTTTTCCCAAGAGTTGGATTTTGGAATCAAGTAGGATCCAACAGTTATAGTATCAGAGCAAGAGTTAGGTTCCGAAAACAAGTGGGATCCAACAGTTGTGGTATCAGAGCAAGAATTGAGTTCCCGAAACAAGCGGGATCTAACAAAACAAACAAGTCATTCCGAGAAAATGTTTAGTCTAAGTAATGAAATACTTAAGTTGAATGACTAAGAGGGAAGTACTATATATTAAATGTTTACAATAAATACAAAATATAAGACTTCAAGAAAAAATGTTTAAAAAACTTATAGGAAAGAGAAAGGCCTTTTTATATGAGATAATTTATCCATATCTTAATATATCAAAGTTTTTTGTTAGGGGTTACTTTCTTTGTAAGTTCCAACAGAGCCATATAATTCTTAATCACCACCCCTAGTTCTTTTTAAGCCTTCTTTTTTGTCCTCTTAAATTCTTAAGTGCAATCTTCTCACATCTTCTCGCTGGAGCATCATAATGTCTCCTCTTAACATGTCTAAACTAGCTAAGTCTTGTTTCTCTTAATTTTTCATTAATATTGATCACCTTTAATGTATCTTTTATCATTACATTTCTGACCTTATCTCTTAATTTAGTAATATTGCACATCTAATAGAGCATCCTCATCTTCGCCACCATTAATTTATGACTATGCACTTGTTTGATGGGCTAACACTCTATTTAGTAGAGCATGACCGACCTAATCGCTAAATGATATAATTTACCTTTGAGCTTGAGTGGTATCTTCTTGTCACATAAAACTCCTGATGCACTTCTCCATTTAAGTTACTCTGATATAATATGATGAACTATGTTTTCATCGATATCTCTATTGCTTTAGATGATAGATCCTAGATACTTAAAACACTCTTTCCATGCTGTAACTTTTAAATCAATCTTTATCTCTACAGTGGAAGCCACCCTATAACTCAACAAGTTACACTTTAAGTACTCAGTCTTAGTTTTGCTCAATTAAAAACCTTTTTAACTCTAACGTATCCTTCCAAAGTTTTAGCTTGACATTGATACTCTCTTTTATTTCATCCATTACAACAATGTTTTCAACAAATAACATACATCAAGGCACCTCCCCTTAGATATTCTTGATGAACTCATCCATTACTACTGTAAATAAAATCGGTTCAATGAGAAGCCTTGGTGCAGCCCAATATCGATAGAAAAATGTCTTATATCTCTTCTTATGATCCTTACTCTAATCTTTACACTTTCACGCATAATCCTAATTACTCATATATAGGTTATAAGAACTCTCTTAATTTCTAAACACCTCCACATAATTTTCGTAAGTACCCTGTTATAAGTCTTCTCTATGTCAATTAAAATCATATGTATGTTACATTGTCTTTACCTATAGTATTTCAATAATCTTCTAAGAAGATCAAAAGTTTATATTATGGGCCTTCTTCGCATAAAACAAAACTGGTTCTATTAGATAGGTGCATCCTCTCTTACTCTTTTCTTAATCATCTTCTCTCATAATTAATTTTCTTTATTTCATTTTTATGCACGATGCAAAAGATCAAATTAATAATTGATTTATAGTTACAAGGATTCTCTCTTCTTTAGTTTATTAAATCATAGATATTGAATTCGTCTTTACATTTTAGAGTCACAAACACTTTCTCTTCTTCATTAATTAAATCGTAGTTTAAATTGTCATAATTAGACTCCTAGCTAAAAGTCCATTTTATTTAAATACTTTATGGAGACCATTATTCAAATCTCTTTTTAGTAAAGTATATAGTATAAAGACGAATCCCAACACTTGATATGATAATTAAAATTGAGCTAATATGAATATTTATTTTTGATTATATGACGAAGTTTCATATTTTATCAAGAAAAAGAAAGTATTTCAAGTCAAACTTAAGCAATTAAAAGCATGTTCAATTAATTATTAAGTTCAACCAGTTGAAATTACTAATGATTTTTTTCAACTCGATGAAAACATTAACCTTTTAATCTAAAATTAGAAAAGTAAAAGAAGCACAAACATAAAAGGAAATAATTTATGGAATTTCAATTATAGACGCCTAAAAATTAGTAATGACTAATGTATATAAACTTGGTAATTAATTAGTTAGGATTCATTTGCAATGAGTTATTAACACTAATATTAATATTATTAAAGAGCTCTATTTGGTCCATGTTTTTTATTTAATAGTAAAATAAATCTTAACTATTTATTTAATCACTTGATGAACGAATCGAATTAAAAGTTATATATGTGTAAGAATTATTTATTTCTCTAATTATTAAGGTTATATAAAGTATTTATTAAATTCTCTATAATAGAAAGATAATTAAGAGAGAAAATAACTTTAACAAAAAAAAATAGTGGAGCTTCTTGACTTCTTTCGCATCAGATATATAATATTATGCTATAATTATTTATGATAATTATTTATCCAAGATTTTAAAATTATAAATATCAATTTAAATTTATGTCATAAAGATTATGTTTTTGCATGTAGTATTAAAGCAAGTGTTTTGAATAAACAATTTATCCATCTATTTTATTACTCTTAATTGATGATAATTGCTAATATTTGGCTAGTATAGATGAAAATCACGGCACTGGAAACCAACCTTAGGGGCATGGTCCCCTAGAAACTTCCTGCATTATTGAAAAAGTTGAAGGAGTGCTTATTCCAATTCGTAATTGAACATTTAAGAGCTGAGTAAATGGGGAAGGGTTTGGCAACCCAGTTAATAACATAATGTTGAGCCCTTCCTCAATCGTAGCCTTATTAGGGTTGGTGTTTCTTAGAGAACTGAGCTCTTCCAATCTACTTATCAGGCCATATTGTAACCATTTATCATACCAGAAGTGAGAAGTGCGTGTACTGCCCGTCTTTTGTGATTTCTTAATTACTTATAATTTTATTGTGTTTAATATTTTAAAAAATTAATATAACACATATTTCAAATAGTCTGACAGTGACTTTAATCCTAGCATTAGTACCTGCAAAATAGATGGTAACAGTTTGTCATTAGGTACTTCTAGATCAATATAAAACATATTACTTGTCAATTTCAACTCCCGAAAAGTCGTTTTTGTTTTGTCACATGCATGTTCTGTATGTTAGATCTAAAATTTAGTTCATTATTTTTCTTCAAAAAGGTGTTCATGTGTGGCTACTTCCAACTCATCTTTTAATTCTAACTCAAACACATCATGCACTAATAAACCAATTAAATCAATTGTATAAACATGCTAGTTGATATTAATGTACTTCATTACGTCACATATATTGAATGTCACAGAGTCCGCTTCAAATTCTATAGTTAAGGTACCATTATGAATATTGATTTTTGTTTCGGTATTATTTTCCATGTCCAAAAATTAAAAATCTGCATGAAAAATCAATTTATTGTTAACCTAAACAAGGACATCTTTAACTAACCCCTTTGAATATGCATTAGATTGGCGAACTAACTGAATTACTACTAGATTTTTCCAATGGTCTAAGATTTAAAGCATAATAAATGGAATATGAAATAACATCAATGGATACTCCTATGTCTAGTATGGCCTTTTCGATTCTAATGTCACCAATCGTGTAAGGGATGTAATACCTGCCTAGACCCTACCCTTACATTTTTTAGAAAGAATTTTCTTAATAATTGTCCGAAATATTTTATCCTACATTAATGTTCTAACATCGTTTTATTAGGGGGTTCAACTATCCTCCCCTTTTGTGATGTCACTGGTGGTGTTTTGGATGGAAAACCCAACTCCATTCCGCTTCTCAACACTATTGCTCAAGTGTCTTCTTTTAGATTTACCATTATTTGGATGATAAATTTACTCAAATTATGCACCTCCAAATGATTGATTACAGTAGCCATTTAACTCATTTGGCTCTCCAAGTTCTAGTCTCCTGTTGAAATTTAACAGTAATAGTGGCTAAAGTTAACAATGTCTTTAAGAGATATACGTTGCGATTGCCTAAAAGGATGGTGTTACCTGTATCCACTAGCTGATTTATTAGTGTGTTACTATATCAAAAGTTCAAATGGTCTCTCCAAACATGTATATATGGATTGTATTGACGTTAACGTTGTCCTAGAAAACCTCATGTTATGTAATGTTTACTTGTTCTACTGAATCTTCTTAGAGCATTGGGCACATATCTGGGGGTCACACTATTAAACATATTCTGTAAGCTTTTCCCCTTTCATTTTTCTACAGCCAATTAATGAGTAATAGACGATAGTTTATCTAATAGGTTCTCAAAAGAAGAAATGCTTACCTTATTTACTCACAGATGAATCGTCTGATCTAGTCTGTGATTGTTGGGAGTTAAATGCTATGTTATCAATTAAATAGCGGGTTTCTGTAGATGTTTTGTCAAATAATCCCCACAACTAGTCGCATCGATCATATTTCTATCAATAAATAGAAGACCTTCATAAAAATACTGAACGAGGAGCTGATTGTTAATTTAATGGTAAAAGGGTAACTTGCACATAGGTTCTTAAAACTCTCCCGTTACTAGTGCAAAGATTTTTCACTTTGTCAAATCCTATAAATCTCCTTTCTAACATGTTAGTAGCTCTTGAGGCTGAGAAAAAACTAATCAAGAACAATCTTTTCATCTCATTCTAAGCGGTGACACTTCCTACATGCCATGTGAAATTCTTTTTACGTACTTACGAGAGTCCTCATCTACAGAGCCACAAAAAGTGAGTAAAAGATTGATTAGTCCAGATTTTAGCTCAAAAGAAGTGTTAACGTCTAAATTTGAAAAAGTCCTACAATAAGGTTGTTTGTTCAAATCTGGAATAGCAAATTCTCATAACATCCAATGGTTAGTAACGATTTTTGTTATTTCGCTAACTATAGTAATGTGTTGTTTTCAAATTTTTGTTTCTTTCCTTAACTTTTTCACATTCTTTTCAATTTTTGAACTAAAATATACAAATCAGCTTGTTTTGAATATCTCATAATGAATATACAAACTAGGAATTCCTCGACAATGACACTATACTTTTTTGGTGTTCTCGTCTACATCCAAATTGAATATTAAATTCTTACAATAAAAACAAACGTAGTAAGGAAAACTAGAGATTGTTCTCACGAGAAATTTTATTTTATCAACCATTACATGAGAAATAATAATATTAAATTCTATGATAAATAAGATAGATTAAATTTGGCAAATTGTAAAAGGAAAATTTTAATGAAATAAATCTTGGTTTATGATCGCTTACATTATTGGAACAATGATTGATCATTGACACATGTAAACTTATAAAATTGTAATGAATTTCTTCTTTCACACTCTTGCGTGTACTGTTGATGGAGAGTATAAATATACAAAAGTAATGACTACAGTTGTACAAGATCCATTCGGTTACAACAGAAAAATATCAAGGGTACGGATATGAGAAAGCTTCTAGAAGATATGTGTTATGCTTTAGGTGTTGGGCCTGTTGTGCTGTGGGCTGATGGACTGGTGGAGGGTTCTCTTACATCCCCCCGCAAACACAAGCTTCGTGGGCTTCGAAGGTTGAGTTTGGCACACAGGTGAAAGTGTCGGTTAAAGGTCATAGGCTTAGTAAAGAGGTCAGCGAGTTGATCATCCGAACTGACGTAGTTGATCTTGAAGCTTCCAGTGGCGACTCGATCACGAAGGAAATGCACATCGATTTCAATGTGGTTCGTTTGAGCGTGGAAGACATCATTTGCGACAAGGCACGAGCTCCATTATTGTCACACCAGATGACGGGGTGAGGAGAGGGTGCAAACCCTAATTCGAAGAGGAAAGACAATAGCCAAAGGATCTCAGTCGAGATAGTGGAGAGAGCATGGTATTCAGCTTCTGTACTAGAGCGAGCGACAACAGATTGCTTTTTGGAGCTCCAATGGACGAGATTACCATCAAGAAAAACACAACCGTCGGAGGTAGATTTGCAGTCATCAACAGATCCAGCCCAGTCAGAGTCAGAAAAAGCATGAATCTGTAAGGGGAACGAAGAAGAACTGAAAAACAGCTTGGTGTCAGCAGTACCACGTAAGTATCAAAGAACCCGCTTTAAGGCAACCCAGTGTGGGTGAAGAGGATTAGTTAAAAATTGACTTAATTTGTTGACAATGAAACAGATTTCCGGTTGACTATGGTATAGGTATTGCAGACCACCAACAAGGCTGCGACAAACAGACGGATTCGTGATTGGATCACCATCAAAGGCAGAGAGCTTCTGACCAGAAGCAACAGGGGTGGAACACGGCGTATAGGTAAGCATATTTTCCCTCTGTAAAAGATCATAGGTGTATTTTTGTTGAGATAGATACAAACCCGTAGCAGTGTGATGAACCTCAAAACCAAGAAAGTAGTGTAGAGGACCAAGAGTCTTTAGAGCAAATTTGGTCTGTAAACGGAGAATGAGCTGGTGAATGGCACCAAGAAAGTAGTGTAAAGGACCAAAAGTCTTTAGAGCAAATTTGGTCTGTAAACGGAGAATGAGCTGGTGAATGGCAGTGCTGTCGTTCCCAGTAATCAATATGTCATCAACATAGACCAGAATGTAGAGTTTGGTGTGATGGTGATTAAGATAGAAAAAAGATGTATAACATTTAGAGGGTGTAAAGCCCCATTGCTGAAGAGTCTGTTTGAGGGTGAAGAACCAGGCACGAGGAGCCTGTTTGAGCCCATATAGGGCTTTAGAAAGTTGACACACATGAGTAGGATAGGAGGAATTAACATACCCTTGAGGCTGATGAATGTAGACCTCTTCATGTAGAGCTCCATTAAGGAATGCATTGTTAATGTCTATCTATTGAATATCCCATCGAAAAGAGACTGCTAGGGATAAAATCACCTTAATGGTGGAGGATTTGACCACTGGGCTGAAGGTCTCAGTAAAATCCACACCAGGATTTTGATTAAACCCCTTTGCCACCAATCGGGCCCTTGCTTTGTCAAAGGAGCCATCTGAGTGATATTTGACCCGAAACACCCACTTAGTGCCCAAAACATTCATGCTAGGTTGATAAGGGACAAGAGTCCAGGTTTGGTTGGTTTGTAAAGCAAGCATTTCAGCATCCATAGCAGCTTCCCAAATAGGATCCTGTAGGGCAAATGAAACAGATGGAGGTTCTTGGATTGGTGAGGGAGAGAGAGAAGCAAAGTATAGTTTAGGTTTGAAAATGCCACTCTTGGAGCGAGTTTGAATGGGATGAGTGTTTGTGAGTGGAGCAGAAGGGACAATGTGGGATGGAAGAGAGGTAGGGGAAGAAGAAGAGAGGGGGGTGGATCAGCTGTGAGGATAAAGTAAAGGTGAATGTAAATTAGAAGATAAAGGAGGAGAATTTACCTGTAATGGTGGTAAGTTGGGAGCAGCTTCTGAAGACCAATCCCTCGGCAGAGAACTGCTAACAGCAGGCTGTATGGAAGAGGAAGGTTCTTTAAGAAGTGAGAGAGGTAGAGTAGAATGAGCTTTGTGGGATGGGGAAGGTAAGGGTGAATGGTTTGGAAAAAGAAGAGGGTAGGCATATTCGGATTCATTAAAAAAAACATGACGAGAAATATAGATTTGGCCATAAGCATTAAGACATTTATAACCTCGATGAAACAAGCTGTAGCCAAGAAAAACACACTTAGTTGTGTGAAAGTTGAATTTGTGAGAAGAGTAGGGTCTTAGGTAAGGAAAGCAACTATAGCCAAAAGGTTTTTAATGAGCATAAGCTGGCTGTTTGTTATAAAGAAGCTCATAAGGTGATTTGGAATTGGTAATGGGATTGGGTAATTGATTTATGAGGTAAGTGGCTGTGAGGAAGGCCTCCAACCAAAAAGAGATAGGCATTGATGCATGAGAAAGTAGGGTAAGACCCATTTCGGTGATGTGACGATGTTTCCTTTCAAAAACATCGTTTTGTTGATGTGTATAGGGACAGGATAGGCGAAGAGAGATGCCTTGTGCGGCAAGGTAAGGTAGAAAGGACTGATATTCCCCCCCCCCCCATTATCAGTATGAAAAGCTTTTATCTTGTGAT
>JAOTAX010000006.1:29241602-29265381 GCA_025629825.1 Erythroxylum guanchezii
ATAATTTTATTATAAAATAAAATATAGTTAAAATTAATAAAAGTGCTTTTTATTTTTATGTTGCCAAACAGTTTACTGTATGAAGCTCTTTTAAAAAAGTTATTTTTTTAATTGACAGTCAAACAGTCAACTGGCTTTTAAAAAAAACTCTTCTCAGAAAAGCTCTACTAACAAAAACTCTACTGATAAAAGCTCTATTGATATAAGCTCATCCAAAAAGGCACTAAGCCTTAAACGCTTCTCTGAACTCTCTTAAGTTTGAACATTTCCCTACCAATTATAATCGTTAATTTTGTCTCTATTGACCCTTTCTGTTGTCGACTTTCTTGTCATCATTGACTCCCTCACCATTGTCTCCCTTCCATTGTGTTTTCTGTTGCTACTTAATTATGGTACTGTAGATTCAAATTCAAGGTTTCTATTATCACGCTCAAGAGTTTTTGGTTATATTATTTTCAATTTAACTCCTTGGAATCACCTTTGGAAGTGTTGGTTTTGTTTGGAAGCTGAATTTTTTTAAGGCATTTATGGAGATGTTAAGTTTTTCCTGGTATCTATAGAGAAGCTGAGTTTTCTCTGACATATACAAAGATGCTAGGTTTTTTGACATTTATGGAGAACTGAAATTATGAAGAAGCTAGATTTTTTTTCTGTGATTTATGGAGAAGCTGGGGGTTTTTTTTTTAATATCTATGAAGAAGTTGGATTTTTTTTCTAGTTTCTTTCCTAACATCTATGAAGAAGCTGGTTTTTTTCCCCCCAACATCTATGAAGAAGTCAGGTCTATTAAGAAGCTGGATTTTAAATTACTAGAATTTCCAACTTTGTCTACTTGAAATGGAAGATTTATAGCAGTCTCAAGCAATACATGAAGCATTAAAATATGTTCATTCATTTTTACTATTCTTAGTTCCAAAACAACTTTCTTTCTTTTGTTTTTCCTTTTGTAGTATGATACGAAGTGCAACTATATGAAGACACAATTTTTTTAGTTTATCTAAATCATCTTTTAAAAAATTTGGTTGGTATGATGCATGAGATGTTAGGGGAATATTCTCCAAATTTCAAGAACCATAACTGAAGTCAAAAAAGAAAGAAAATACATGCAAGCTTGGCTTGGCATGGTACTTATTCATGAATATGCATAAATTTAACTTTAAAATTTTAGCATCAAATTGATTTAGTTAAGATAAAGGTAATTTGCCTTAACAATGTGAAAAAGGAATAACTATCCATCAAAAGTGATAATTCTATGATATAATTTTTTTCAAATTAATAAAGAGTTGTAGATGAGGTTGTGGAAAAGAATACTTGTATATTCTATATCTTTTGAATAGATAGTGTATAGCATTATATAGGGAATTACAAAAGATAAAATAGGAAGCAAATCTAGATCAGATAGAATATCTAACTAAATCCCTTAAATCAGGGGATTTTAAACTTATTATTCTAATTTATTTACAACTAATGTATATCTCATCTTCTAATCTATTTACAGTTAATGTATATCTCAACTCAACACTCCCCCTTAAGCTGAGGAATAGATGTCTTCCATTCCCAGCTTGAATACAAGACCATGGACACTTGAACTATTTAGCCCCTTCGTTAGAATATCATCTACTTGATGTTTTGATGGAACATAAGACATACAAACTAACCCTTCTTCCAAATTTTCTTTAATGAAATCTCTATCAATTTCAATATGCTTTGTCCTATCATGTTGTATAGGATTATGAGCAATATTGATGGTTCACTTATTGTCACAATAAAGTTTCATAGGACAGTCCCATTTGACTTTTAAATCATCTAAAATAATCTTCGGCCATAATAGTTCACACAATCCTTGAGTAATAGCCCTAAATTCTGATTATTCAGATGACCTTGCCACCACATTCTGCTTCTTACTCCTCCAAGTTACCAAATTATCTCCAAGAAAAGTGCAGTACCTAGTAGTAAATTGTCTATCCACTAAAGAACGGGCATAGTCAGTGTCGATGTAGGCTTCTAGAGCAAAAGTATTGATTTTCTTGAACAAAATTCCTTTTCTTGGATTGCCTTTCAAGTAATATAGCACTTTATAAGTAGCTTGAAGATGAGTTTCTCTTGGATCATACATGAATTACTAATTACGGTCACAAAGTAAGTTATGTCTGGCCAAGTGTGAGCAAGATATATGAGTCTAGCAATCAATCTTTGATATATCCTTTTGTCAACTGTTGGTTTTTCTTTAGCTTCTCCCAACTTATGGTTTAAATCCATAGGTGTAGAGACTTGTTTGCACCGAATCTTCCCTGTTTCTGCCAATAAATCAGTCATGTACTTTTGTTGAGATATGAAAATCCCTTTTATGGAATATGTCACCTCAATATCGAGAAAGTACTTTAGCTTCCCTAGTTCCTTTATCTCAAACTCTTTTACTAGTCTTCGCTTTAATTCATGCTTCTCTTTCTCATCATTTCTAGTCACTATAATGTCATCTACATAGACTAGAAGAGTAGTAACTCCCCTTGCAACTGAATGCTTAATGAAAAGAGTGTGGTCATCTTGGCTTTGTCTATACCTAGACTCCCTCATGACTTTTGAAAATCTCCCAAACCATTCCCTAGGAGATTGTTTTAACTGATAAAGTGCCTTATTGTTTTAACCCATAAAGTGCCTTCCTCAACGTGTATACTTTGTTGCCGAATGTCCCCCTCAAATCCTGGTGGAATGTTCAAATAGATTTCTTGGTCTATGTCTCCATGGAGAAATGCATTCTTAACATCATATTGTAAGAGCTGCCAATTAAAGTGGGCAGGTAATGATAACAAAATTCTCACAGTATTCATTTTTGCATCTGGAGCAAAAGTCTCCTGATAATAAATCCCTGTAAGTTTGAGTGTAGCCTTTGGCCACCAATCTAGCTTTATGTCTCTCAAAAGACCTATCAGCCTTGTATTTTGGTGTGAAAATCCACTTACAGTAAACAATGTTTTTCCCTTTCAATTTATCAACAATCTCCCATGTTTTATTCTTTTCTAATGACTCATCTCCTCCCTCATAGCATCCCTCCATTCCCTTTTTGACAATGCCTTAGAAACTATGTTAGGGATAGTAATGGTGTTTAAACTCACCATGAATTTTTGGTAGGCTAGTGATAGGCGCTTAAAAGAGATATAGTGAGATAAAGGATAGAGTGGTCACTTAGTGCATTCTTTTACACCTTTCCTAACAGCAACAGGTTCAAAAAATTGAGCATGTAAAGCTGAGTAAGATCTTTTCATGATTTCATTTCTAGAGTTTGAGTTAGATTCTTGAATCTGTGTCAGTCCTGGAACGACCTTTCTCTTTGAATACACCAAGTAACACTAGCTAGGACACTGAATGACTAGGGTTAAGTAGTATTAGTGGGAAACTCAGATGTAATTGGTTTAGAAGGCTTGGTTGTTTCAACAATATGAGATGGAAGAGAAGGAAGGTCAAGAGTTTTAAGTTGTTTGAAGGACTCACATGTGATATCTTCTATCAGTGAAATCTCTCCTTTAAGAGAAGACTTGGAGAAAAAAAGTGTATTTTCTCCGAAGGTGACATCTATAGAGATATAAAATTTTCTAGATGACAGATTGTAACACCGATATTCCTTTTAACTAGGTGAGTAACAGAGGAAAACACATTTGGGGGGTCTAGTTTGTCTCTGTGTTGGTTGTGGACATGAACTAAGGCAGTGCACCCAAATGCCCTAGGTGTAAGGTCATGTGATGTTCTAAAGTGTGGATATAAACTATTGAGAATGTTTATGGTACTTTTGTTGTCTAACACAGGTGAGGGAAGTCTATTTATCACATATGTGACAATAAGAACTACCTCTCCCCAATAGGATTTAGGGACATTCCCTTAAAAGAGTAGGGCTTGGGTGGTGTTGAGTAAGTGTCCATTTTTCCTTTCAACTACCCCATTTTGATGAGGTGTGTTAACACACGATGAGTCATGTATAATGCCTTGTGATTGAAAGAAGGATGACAAAGTTTAGTTGAATTAATCTCTAGCATTGTCTATATGAAAGCTTTTTATTTTGACCCCAAATTAGTTTGGGATCATTGTGTGGAAATTAGGTATAACAAGACTAATATCAATTTTTTGTTTAAAAAGAAAGAGCCATGTAACTCGAGTGTAATCGTCAATTAAGGATACAAACCAACAAACCCCAGAAACATTAGGTGTAGTAGAGGGGCCCCATATGTCATTATGAATCAAATGAAAAGGATGAGAACTCCTTTTATTGCTAACAGGAAAAGATACCCGACTATGTTTTGCCAATTCACAATCATCACATTGAAATTAAAAAAATATCTAAGCATAGGTGATACAATTGAATGACATCTTTATTTAAGGAACTAATAAATGACAAAGACAAGTTGCTTCAAATTTTTTGAGGAAATTCAAGGTGATAAAGACGACTTTCTTTAGCAAGTCCAATCCTCTTCCTTGAAACCTGATCCTAAAAAACACAATAAGAGGGAAAGAAAGTAGTATAACATTTAAGATCATGGGTAAGTTTTTGAATGGAAAGAAGGCTAATCGAAAGTTTTGGTATATGAAGGACCTTTTTAAGAATAAGGGTACGTGTGATATGTACATCTTCATACCCTGCAGTAGTTGCTAAAGAGTTATTGGCTACTACAATCTTTCTATTACTTAGGCATGGGGTATATGTGTGGAAGAATTGAGATGTGGATGTCATATGGTTTGCGGCACCGAAGTCTATGATCCAAGAGTTAGTATAAGAAGTTTTTGAGGTAGTCATGCAAAAAGAAAGTAGAGGTTTATCTAAAATAACCAAAGAGCAAGTTTTAGACGGCTATTCAACAGACCCCAACAAGCTTCTCAACTTTTCAATTTTTTCAGTATTAAACCCCCTGTTGCTGAATTTTCCTTAGGTTTGGGTTGTTCTGCCATATGAGCTTGAGACCTTTACTGTCCCCCACGGTTTCCTCATTCTCGGCTTGGTGGCTTACCATGTAGTTTCCAACAAGTTTCCTTTGTGTGCCTCGATTTCTTGCAATAGGTGCACTAGAGATTATCCTTATTCTCCTTTCCCTAGTTTTTTCTACTAGGATTTTTGGACAAATCACTACTTCCTTTCACCTGATGATTTGTTTTAGCTATTAAGGCTAACCCATTCATGGTTTGTGGTTCAAGCATAACACTCATTCAGCTTTCTTCTACTAGAATCAATGAAATTCTCTCTTCTAGAGACAGTGTGTCCTCTTTGCCAAGGATTTGGACCCTAACCTAATTGAATTCAGGATTCAATCCAACCAAAAATTCATAGACACAATCTTTTCCACTGAAGTTCTTTAAGATGGCAGTATCCTCAGGGCATTTCATCTCAAAAACTCGGTAATGGTCAAGTTTTTTGCCATAGATTCTGTAGCAGGTTTGCGTACTCATGTAGGTGATACCAGTTGTTGGAATTCACTTAGAGCCATTTGATATTGACCTACAAGGTAAAGAACATCAAAGTATTCTAGGTACCAACATAAACTTGGGTCCTAGTTAGTTAATTATTAAACCTTTTCAACTTATATTCTTTTAAGTATGATTGATCAAAATCTCTTTCTAATCAAAGTAACCAAAGAACTAATTAACTTATTTTGTAATTCCTATGATAGGTTTCACCTTAATTCAAAAAGATTATATAGTTCTATCTCTAGCAACCCATATAACCATCATTATTTATATTATGTTATATTCATACAAATCATCTTTTGATCTCAATATTTAAATCCAATTTTGAATCTTCATCTATCATTCATTTAATTCATCAAAATATGTAAACATAAATAATTCTCAAGAAAATAAGGATCTTTCATTAAATCAAAGAAATCAATTCAAAAAATAAATCCTTTGGTTCATTTGATGTAGATCCATATCTAATTTAGTTTATAATAAAACAAAGAAAATTAAGAAAGAATAATAAAGAAACACGAAATAAGAATGAACTCATCATTTTTGAATCTTGACGTTTTTTATTGATCTTGATGGAATCTTGCTTTTCTCCAATATTGTTTCTCTTTAATGTGCTCTTGAGTCTCCTTAGCCTAGACTATTTTTTGGTCCTCCCAAATGTCTCACCTTTTCTCTCTTTTTATTTCATGAAACCTCAAGTCTTACGTCAAACATGAGTTAAAAATAGGACCATATAAATAGAATATATTTAGAAGTAAAATCCCTTAAGTATTTTACTATGCTTGAATTTGTCTTTATTCAATAATTAATCATAGTTACTTAGACCGATAGCAATTCCTAAGTTACAATTATTTTCTCTCTTAAGCAATATAATCCTTACCCTTAAGTTTGTTGATTGATAGAAATTCCTAAGTTACAATTGTTTTTCTCTCTTGAGCAATACAATCCTTATCCTTAAGTTTGTTGACTTCCATGTGTTTTTTTCTTTATAAATTTGTGTGCTAAGTAATTAGAACAATATTTTGGTCAAGTTGAACCTTAACATTTTCATCAAAATTTGATTAAATTTAAACGTTTTGATATATTTAAAATTAACTTTATCCTTTCACAAACATTCAATTTGAACCCCTTTAACTTCTGTGTTAATCCTTCTTCATAAAAATATATTTGAAATCTTTGTATAACCTTTTGCCAAATATATATCCTAAGTTATAAATGGGGATAAAAATTTAAAATAAAGACAATAAAATCTCATTTCTCTCCTCTCTCTTTTGTCTTCCTTTCTCTTTCTTTGTTCTCTTTAATTTCTATACTTACCGTTTCTTCTCTTTAAAAAGAAAAGAAAAGATATTTAGATTGATGAATTGGTATGACCACGAAATACACATCTCCCAATTCCAACCCCTGCTAAGTTATCAAATTGAAATGATATTAGTTCTTGGTCTCTTTCTAATGGCTTATGGATCATGACTCATGTTTCTATTACTTCTTCTTGTTTTAAACTATTCAAATTTGTTGACAAGTACAAGGACATATATGACAACAATATTATAGCAAAGTGGCTTTTAAATGTTTCTCTAGTTTTGAAATTTGAAGTTATAGGCATTTGCATGGTTGTATCATGAAACTAAAATTCAATATTACCTGAGCTATCTTAGACACAATGGAGACTCAATGGCTGGAGTTGGATGGGCCATGACTGAATTTCATTAGGGTGTTAGGTATGTTTATCTCCAATCTTTGGTTTCCAAGGTTTGTCTTCTCTTTGCTTAGGCTTTGTTCTTTTCCTAGCAACAATTCATTAAATCACATTTTCTATTCATTTATTGTCTTACAGTTTCTAAAGCAAGGTAAAGTTGGCCACTATATACTTTTTTTTTTTGAAAAGTAGTAATAGAAAGCCTAGTTCTTCTTATGTTCATGCCTTAGAAACGATAGTCAAAATATTCATAAGACTCTCGTGACTCAATTTTCAGTTAGAGGTGGAAGAATATGTAGTTTGTGTAAACATAACTTTTATAAAATATGACAAGAATTAGAAATTCATGATTATTAACATCTATTCATTCATGTTCATAATTCTATTCCATATAAAGACAGAGTTTACGAATATTAAACTTTCTACATTGCTCAGTGAATGTAGAAATGATTCACAGATGTAATCTCTTTACCCAATTTATCTCTTTCCTTGAACTTTGAATCTTACTTTTTGTACATGATGATATTTTTGTGAGAAGTTTCTTCTTTACCCAAACTTCTCTACATTAACTAGTATCAGAGCCACTTCCATTGGACAACTCACGAAGCTCTCTATTCACATTCGTAAATGAAATCCATATCTCTGTGATCCATAAGCTCCTTATTTTTCCACTATTACCATTCCTATTACTCAGTTTTTTTAAATAACCTTTAGGTCCATCACAATAAGGTTAGTGAAATTTTAGCCTAACTTGAGTCTAAGTTTTAACGCTACTTTACAAACAATATTAACAGAGTTACAAGCCTTATGAGTCTCTTATAGTACATATAATACCCTACCAAAAATTAACTCATTCTATCCAGGAGAGTCTTAATAACCCTAATTACCCTTACCAATATCATCTTAAGTTACAATTCCTGAAGTTCAATTGGGAAGGATCCAACTGCCTAGATCTACAAGGCAGAACAATATTTTTAGTTCAAAGTAGGTGCTCCTAACCAAAAAGTGTAGGTTGCTTCCTTTCATTTGTAAGGGATTGCGTTGCAGTGGCATTAGTGGTTGACAAAATTTTAAAGACCATTTACTTAGGATGAATTTACCAAGGCAATCCTCTTACTCTTTGGTTCTACTGATTATAAGGACCTATCAACTCAAACAAATAGTAGAAAATTATTAAGAAGCCTTTGAAAGGCTTTCTCACCGTGTTTATGGATTACTTAAAAGTTTGGTATTGTTTGTCTTGTTGCAGGACTTCGGTATGACATCCATTTGGATGTTAAAATTAAACAATCTTGTAACTTGGCTAATGATATAGGGGTTGTACTTCTTATTGAATAATGGAATCAGTCACAAAAGAAATCTAATCAATCGATTCATCCTCATCCATCTTTTATAGCCCCAAGGCAAAACTATAATCTAATAGCTAAGGTCTTAGGCCCTTTGTTATATTGGCGGGAAAATTCAAGTCCAAATGCTCTATCCACATTTTGAAAAATTATTAATCAAAATGCAAAGGCACGATGAGAAAAGAGGTTATGTTACTTTTATGGTAAAAATTTTGTCCCAGGTCATCGGTGTATTCGTCCATATTTGTTTATGATTAAAGACTCCCCTTATTTGATTGAAGATCCACCTTCTTAAAGCTTGGATGATGATAATGTTGTAAAACATAAGCTTGAGCCAAAAATTAAGAGGTGGTGCCTCATATCTCTTTCCATGCAATTGTTAAACCTAACCTTCCCTAAACTATAAGGGTAATAGGTGTAACACCCCACTCCCACAAGACCCGAACCCGACATTGATGGTAATATCCAAGTCCGTGTCCTGTGAGGGTGGCGTGCTAAAGCACTCAATCATTCAGAAATCGGTATAAAACTTTTTTTTGAACCACAAATACAATATGCAGAAATCGATACTCAAATTGGGCTCACATTCATTCATAAACATTTTCAATTATCATAAACCATCAACAAAATTTTCAATAGCCATTTGTGCCCTTTCTCAATTACAAAATACTCGAGTCATTTCGAAATACAAATTTATACAAAAAAATTGCGGAAGATAAAGTTCAATTCAAAATAGAGAAATGCAATGCAGACGCGAACTGATCTCGACCTCTTCTTTCACTCACATGCAGTGGGTATACTCCCGTTACCTAACGAGGTATTCTTCTGAGTTTTAAAAAAATTTGCAAATTTTGGGTGAGTTTTGAACTCAATGAGTGACCATCATCGATGACTCACCCAGTCACATAACATATAATTCACACATCTCACTTTATTTCACATTTTACATTATTTCACATTTCACATTATTTCACATTCAATACACTTAATCATTCATATTATGCATATGCAATGCACATGAGACTCACTTTCCATTTGTTACTTTGTTGTGACTGAGTGCCTAAACTGTCCCATATAAGGCTCATTGATAACTGTCCCTTATCCACCTGGGGAATACAAGGCTCATTAAACGTTGAGTCTGAGGCTTTGAATCACTTTTGAGCTCGAGGCTCATTTTTACTCGTTGAGTTTTAAACTTTAATCGTTAGCTATTCTGGTCACAACTACCATTATATTTCATGCATTCATGCAATGGAATGCATCAACCACATTTGTATGTTCCCATTCACTCACTTTCACATGTCATCGGACCGTAGTCTGACATTCAACATTAGAGTTGAGTACATTTTTCATTTACATGCAAATGCACTTTCAGAACATATTTAATAATCCAATTACGTACACATCATAATTTATGCAATACACAATTCACACCCGTTACAAAACTCATTTATGCCCAAATAGATGGGCTATGTACAATGCATGTTTAATGACAATCCCGGGTATATGTTCTAAATGACATATTAAGCTCATTTCCATTTCATAATTCATATATGTCTAATTGAACTTAGATTTACACTTTATTTGTACATGATCATTCTAAATTCTCCTTTCAATCTTTACCCTTTTCATAAGCTCACACCTCAAGAACACTTGGTTATTCTATGTTATAACTCAATTTCTCGTCATCTCTTTTCTAGCCTCACGTGATCTCATAATATCCAATTCCCATTCATAATTTAGCAATTCAACATATACACACACTTAGGCACATCGCCCATTTACACAATAACCATAATTATATTACCCACCTAGTTTGCTTGCAAAACTTCAAGTCAATGTCGTCTTTCCCCTTGTTCTTGGGTAGGATTCTTTTGGTTTCTTAAAACAAACCAAATCTCATTCAATAGGAAGCCACTTAAAAATTCCACAATGCAAAATCACTAAAATTGATTCTAGAATACTTGAACCCAAGCATTTTCTAAACTTCATAGAATAGAATCCTTTTAAAAATCCAAAAGATTCAAAATGATCTTACCTTCATTTTTCACCAAATGAAGGGATCTTTAGCTCAAAAGAAAGCTCTTCTGTTCCTCTACCTTTTTCTCTTCTTGAACAACCTCAAAATCCCTATTGAAGGCTAAGGAAATGAAAACCCTAGCTTGTTTTCTCTTTTTTCTCTCTTTCATTCTTTTTCATGTTTTCTCTCTCTTATCTCTTTTCTCATCCATGCATTTTTCTCCTCTAGAATCTTCTCATTCACATTTTCTCCTTTATTTATAAGCAAGACAACACTTTTTCTTCTAGTTATGCCCTTAATGATTGATAATTGTCTAATTTGCCCTTCCATTTATGCGTTATGTCTTTTGTGCTTAAGGGTCTTGCCAAAAATATCCTTGAACATTCTTACCTGACACTTTCTTCTAGAAAAATGTTCTCCGTTGTCTTAAGCTTCTAATGACACCAAAATCATTCAATTTAGTTCAGTGATTTAAAAGATATACTTCAAAAAAATTTGGACTACTCTTGTCCAAAATAGTGTACTATACATAACTTTCATATGAAATTTAAACATCTTAGAGACTTAGATTCCAATTTCTTCATACTATTTGTAGCTTCATGTCTTTAGTTTACCACAAATAAAAAATCATCTCATTTGGAGCTCTACCAATCTAGAAATCATCAAAATACTGAAGTATGTTTAGTAGAATAACACCAGTTCATATATTTAAGAACATACACACTGTACCTGTCCCACATTTTTCACTCAATCTATCTCCCTTCATTACAGATGACTACGATTTTTATTGGAGATGTAGAGCAATGTCTTAAGAGTCCAATGGTTCAAGAATCAAGTCATTTGAGTGTCTAGATAAGAAGTTACGCTCAAAAGAATCCAATTTGGTTTTATCCTCAATCATATTAAACCTATCGTAGGACAATTGACATAACTTTCTCTAGAGATATCATATTTAGGTGTTCTTTATATGGTTAGAAAAAAGACTTCAAGATCTACAATGTTCATGAAGACCTAAAAGACAAATTCTATTTTCTGGAGGATAAAAAATGGAACAGAAAATAGAAGATGAACGGTAACCCAGAAGATGGGTATGAACAGTAACATAGAAGATGTTTTACAATTGGCATAACTTTCTCTACTGATATTAGATTTAGGTATTCTTTAGATGGTTCGAAAGAGGACTTCAATATCTACAAATTTTATGAAGACTCAAAGACAAATTCTATCTTCTAAAGGATCAAAAATGGGACAGAAGATAGAAAATGAACAGTAACCCAGAAGATGGGTATGAACAGTAACACAGAAGATGTTTTGCAATTAGCATAACTTTCTCTACCGATATTAGATTTATGTGTTCTTTGGATGGTTAGAAAGAGGACTTCAAGAGCTACAACTTTCATGAAGACCTCAAAGACAAATTCTATCTTCTGTGTTTTCTTCCTTCTGACTTTTGTATCTTCTCACTTTTGTATCTTCTGACTTTCGTATCTTCTTATTTTTGCTTCCTTCTAAGTTTTGCCTCCTTCTTAGTTTTGCCTCCTCACATCCCCAAAAGTTCCAAATCACTATCTACACTCTCCAGAGTATCTCCACTTATAAAGATCATAACTTTTGACTTAAATGTCCAAAAATTCCATACTATATATCGTTGAAAAGATAACAGAAAGATCTACAACTCTCAAGAAGGCAACTTTGCCAAAATTTATATAGATCAAACCCAAAATTTCCCCTAAAAGTTCGAAGATGGATTTTACATTCATCCAACAATGTATTGCACCCAATTATCAACTTTATGACAAATTTTGAGATTCTTAGAGATAGAATTTAAATTCGATATCTTCATAACAATTATATCCATATGTTTCTAATTTAATCCAAACTAAGAATCATCTCGTTTGGATAACTAGGGAAAAAGTTGTGGGTAAAATACTGAAGCACACTCAGTGAACATTTTCCAGATCACTACCAAATTTGTTTCCAACTCTTCCTTATCACCACTCATACCAAAATCACTCTTTTTGTACTTCCTCTACTTCTCATTTTCAAAAAAATCACATTTAACATCAATTATACCTGGAAGTTGTCAATGAATGCATGTGCCACTTTTTTATGTGCAAACATTCAATATTTATGCGCATATATGCTAACATTATGCATGAGAAAGAAAATGCATTTCTTTAATCTCTCTTTGAGCTCCCATATACTGAAATTTTGGGTCCTAACCTTTAATATGGGGACGGGATGTTACAATGGGGAAGCAAAAAGATAAGGATGTGATGATCCTTATAAATGGTGGAAGCACCCACAATTTCATTGATCAAGCAATAGTGACGACGTGTGGGTTACCATTAATTCAGAGTAAGAAGCTCCAAGTTAAGGTTGCCAACTGAGAGACGATAGTTTTTATTGGACAATGCCTATCACTCACAATCGTCATTCAAGGTAAACCAATATCAATAGATTATTAAGTTCTTCCTATTATAGCAAGTCAAGTAGTTTTGGGGTTACAATGATTAGAAAGTCTTCGCTAATTGAGATAGATTGTAAAAAGTTGATAATGAAATTTTAGCTTAGGGAAGTTAGTTACACATTCCAAGGGCCAAAACAGGATGTCATTATAGCTCTAGTTAAGAAAAAACTTAGCTGCATCCAAAGTAATGCATTCTTCCCCTAAAATTTTCCTTCTAATCATAATTCCCAACTAAACTCATACTCTTTTGACATAGCGCACCTCCTAGCTGAACTTCAATAAGTGTTTAAGCCACCTAATTACTTCCTCCCAAACAACCATACGATCATCGCATTCATTTATAGACAAACATTGAGCCAATAAATGTTAGACCATACTGGTACCCCTACTACCAAAAGGCTGAATTGAAGAAGATGGTAAGTGAACTCCTATAGTCCTAGTTAATAAGACCTAGTAATAGCCCATTCTCTTCATTTATTTTATTAATTAAGAAGGCAAATGGTGGTTGATGATTGTATGTAGAATATCGAGTTTTGAATAATATAACAGTTATTGATGAACTTCATAAGGCCAATTTTTCTCCAAATTAGATTTATGGGCAGGCTTTCATCAGATTCGTGTGCAATATGAAGTTATTCCGAAGACAAATTTTTGGATGTATGAAGGACACTATGAATTTGTTATAATGTAGTTTGGACTCACTAACACTCCTACAACCTTTTAGAGCCTCATGAATGACCTCTTCCTCCTATATCTTTGAAAGTTTAAATTGGTATTCTTTGATGATATTCTGGTACATTCAAAGTCATAGGATAGGCATCTCTTACATCTTCGAATTGTTCTATATTAGTAGCTAACTAATTATCGGTTAAAGAAGCAAAATGTAGCTTTGATGTTTTACATATCAACTCTTTGGGCCATATTATTCCTGAGTAAGGAATGGTCATTGACCTAATAAAAATACAAGCAGTCCTTGAATAACTAATACCAAAAACGTTGAAGAGCATCTGTGGGTTCCCCATATTGGCAGGTATTACTATAAATTTATTCACCATTTTAGGAGCACTGCAACACCATTACCGCAACTATTGTCTAAAAAGGCTTATTTGTGTCCCACTTCAACTCTAATTCAACAGGTAATTGAAGACTGTCACTCATCTCCAACTTTAGGACATTTTGGATTTCATAAAGCAATATCTCGCGTCAAGTTTAGCCTCTTCTAGCCTAACATGTGTCAAATGGTAAAAAAGTTTTGCAGCAATACTTTATATGTCAACGATACAAGGCTAATTGCATGAACAGACATATTAATGAACTTTATTGAAGGTTTGCTGCCATCAAATAGATATACATTCATCCTACTAGTGGTCAATTGTTGACAAAATGTGCTCACTTTATAGCTTTAAATCATCCTTTTACTACTGTCACTATGGTCGAGGCATTTGTAGTAAATGTGGTTCAACTCCAAGGAATCCCATCCTCCATTATTAGTGATTGTGATAAGGTATCTATTAGTTCCTTTAGACAAACATTGTTTCAATTACAAGGAACTAAGCTTTGTGTGAATTTGAGTTACTAACCTCAATCGAACAAACCTCAATCGGATAGGCAAACCAAAGTAGTGAATCACATATTGGAACAATATTTAAGATGCTTTACAGGTGACTAACAGTGAAAGTTATCTGAATGGATACCTTAGGTTGAATTTAGTTGCAATATATTAGTTCATTTTTTAATGAAGAAGACGCCCTTTGAGGATGTTTATGGTATTCCACCTCCAAGTCTGATGTCTAATATCCTTAGCACTAGCTAAGTTCAAGCAGTTGATGAGTATTTAAAGGATCGTGATTATGTTTTATGGTAGCTAAGAAGTAATCTATTGCTAGCTCATAATAGAATGAAACATTAAGCTAATCAAGGTTGGCAAGAAATTTCTTTTACAATGGGGGATTATGTATACCTTAAGCTCCAACCTTATCAGAAGTTTTCTGTGGCATTTTAAGATTCAATAAAGCTTGCTCTCTGGTATTTTGGTCCTTTCCAGATTGTGCAAAGGCTGTGTTGTGGCTTATAAGTTAGCTTTATTCCTTGGCACTCAAATTCATAGGTTTTTTTTCAAGTTAGTCTTTTATAGAAGCGTTTGGAACTACACATTTCCTAGGTAATAAATGATTATGTAATTCTTCCTCAACCTAAAGTTGTAATTGATCTAAGTTGATAGTAAAGGGAAATACCATCCAAAATTTGAAGTTTTAATAAACTAAAAGGGAGTCTCAATTAAAGATGCTACTTGGGAAAATGAAGAGAGGGTGAACAAGACATATCTAACTTTTAACTTTGAGGAGGATTGATATAGACCTCTCTTTGTAATGTAAAAAGACTTGGTCAAATTATATATATTTTTTCATCCTAGTAATCCATTATAAGACTATTTTTAGTTGTATTTGGATAGTAGCAAATTTGTTTTTCCAAATTCTTAGTTTTTCTTTATTAAGGTCAATTGTCAATTTAAGGCTTTTAAAGTAATCTGAATTATTCTTAAGAGAGCATGCGAGTAAGAGTATATTTGAACCTTTTTTAGTAGAGATATCAATAGGTCGAGCTAAGCCTAGGCTGCTTCTGACCTGACCTGACCCGACCTTTAAATAATCTGAGTTATTCTTAAGAGAGCATGTGAATAAGAATATATTTGAACCTTTTTTAGTAGAGATGTCCTAGGTCGACCCCAGCCTGGCCTGTCTCGATCCTGGGTTAAGGTGGGGTCGAGTCATGGGTGGGCTAGGTCAACCCAACTCGTCATATTTTTTATAAGAAAAACTTAAAAAACAATGTCATTTTTGGAATAATGGTCGGGTCACGGGCTGGTCGGGTCAACCATAGTTAGCCCATAGTCTGATCAACTAAGGCCAAGTGGGCTGGGCCCCTTCTGTCATCCTTATTTTTGAGAACGTTTTGTTTCCTTTTGCCCAAACTTTATGTACACCACCTTCATCCCTTTTCTTGCACGTTTCTTACATCATCAAACAATAGCCGCCAAACCAATCGCTGGCGGAGAATAAAAGAAGGCAGCCAGTGATTACTAATTTTTAACGTCTTTATCGATATCGAAAGCGTCCACATTATCTGAAATTTATTTCCACTACTATATTACATGCTTTTGAACTATTTTTTGATCTTCATGTAGAGTAAAATGTACAAAACTTTGCCCCTAAATGCATCTGGGCACTTGTTTCCCCAATCCAACTGATCCTGCAACTTTCAAGTGGGATTTCTCTTAAAATATTTTTGTTTTGAATCTTTGGAACTTTTTAATTTGGCAGATTCTATTTCTTCTACTTGTTCTTGAAACTTGCCTCTGTCTTATGTATTTTATTCACTCAAATTATACTATGCTTATTGTTGTTATCATAATCTCTGAATCGTTGTTTTGCCTTCTGAATCTCATATGCACATGCTCTTTTTGTTGAACTCTCGATCAGTCTTTTAGATCACTAGAAATCACCATTTACCTTTATGACAAATCGTGCCAAACTAGTGGCGAAGTTGAATCACAAGAACTTCACGCAGAATCAGCCATGGATGAGGAAAGCGAAGAGGGCATTCATGTGTCCAGATGAATAGTTCCTTTTTTTAATCAATTGCAATCACAAATTAACGTCTCATACTCAAAATTTTCTAAACATTACGTGATCGTGTCTTAACGTTAGATAATTTTTAAAATCCTACTAAAATAAGAAAATTTCCATATCTAATTACTAAGACGGATATCAGAATGCTCTTCATTTTTTGTGTGGGCCTATACAATAGTTTAAATCCAAATGCTAAGGCGTACGATTGGATTCAGATACTGTAGCCGAAACCCAGTCTGATCCATGCCTTCATGAAAACTTTATACTTCTTTTATAGTTTCTCGATTGAAAATTTAAATGAAAAGATTAGCAAGTCAGTGTATATTAAGCTAGTCAACTAACACGGCCATTATATGTTGGTGTAGACACTTAATTTCAATTAAAACAAAACTCTTATTAGAAATGGATGCCAATATTTTTAGTCTCTTACCGTTAACATTTTTAATTTCAGAACTTCTATTCTTTTTGTCTTTCAAGTCTTTTGGCATTAACATTTCTTACTTCAATTTATTAACTTTCTTAAAAGAAGAGTATATAAATAATGTTATATCCAAAAATGACCAAAAAAAAAAAAAGTTCACTTCGGTTGGATATAACCTTATCCAAAATTAATGGCCAAATTAAGATCGACCAAATTTGAGCCTTAAAAACCAACCCAAGGTTCAGCCTAAATGGTTCTAACTTTTAACCACAAAACGAGATTATTTTAAAAATACTTAGAGGGCTTAAGTAGAATAGGGTTAAAATTGAACTGTGTCTGAAGAGGGGTGGATCAACAGTAGACTTGACTCAACCCAGCCCATTACCATCCATAACATGACATAACAATCATTTAAATGCAAAATTATATTCATACATGAATATTTAGCAATGTGCACATGGTTTTGATAGGACCCACTTCTTAATGTGAAACTCTACTTACTCAAACCTTAAAGAAATCCTCGTACTTTTGACTCTCTTGTTTTGTTCACGATTTCAAGTTTTATAAAAAGAAAAAAGAAGAAAAACTTGTTACGGTGATTTTCAAAGATTTCAATAGGTTTTAGAATATTGGAGGGATTTGTTGGAGATAAAGTGACTATTGATAATTTATTAAAAAATATTCTCTAATTTGTGTCTATTGTTAAAAGTTTTGAACATAAGTTTAGAAAATTTTATGATTTTTCCCAAATTTTAATTAACATATACCCAAATGATTATCAAGGGGATTTTGAAAAGGTAAGAACTGTATTTATATTATTTTATTGGGTTTAATCATTTATAAAGAGTATGCTTTTTATTTTATTGATTACTTAGGGCGTAAAGTTTGTTTATATATATTCTTTAAAGTTTGTTTACAATTTTTATTATTGATTCTTATTGAATATAAACTTATAAGAATAAAAAAGCAATTGTTTATGTAATTATTTTTTTATATGTGTATTATAAAGGTCATTACTTACATGTTCGATTAAATTTTTTTATTTTTTTATTATCAGTTGTTTAATATTATGTGGCAATTGATTGTCTACTAATGTGTCTCTTTCTATTTATACGCTCTATAAAAGTAAATGAATTATATCTAATTACGCATAGGCTTAATAAAGGGTTAAGCTCGGGTCATATATGAAAAGTTTGGGCTCAATCAAGCTTAAGACAAAATTTAGGTGCCAAGTTACAGTGAATTTGGATGCACAAGGATTAGATCAAATTAGATCAAGTTAAAGTCTATTGAAGTTTTCAATAGACTTTATCTAAATTAAAATTTGCCCAAATTTTACAAATATTAAAAGTTTAACTTTTCTATAATAACTATTAATATAAAAAATTAAGTTAGACTGAATATAACTAACTGGAGTTGAAATAAAATTATTAACTGTAGAACTAATTATAATTCAAACATAACTTAATACAAATTGAAATTCTTGGCATTAAAAAAGATTTTTATTTAAGCATATGCAAACAAATCAAATAAAATTTTTATATAGATTAATAAACTAATTACAATTGGAACAAGTGTTTAAAAATATATGTATTTAAAATAAGATTTTCTATACCCGTATTGTGTAGAAGTAGTTACACAAAATACAACTTTGTGTATGTTGAATAGTAATTAAAACATAAATATTATATTAAAAAAGAGCCGCCATTCAATCTTTGAGGAAAAATGAACTAAGAGAGAAGCTTTAATAAATGATGAAATAAAATAGAAAACTGAGAGAGAATTTGGATTTTAGGGTTCACAATATTAATTATATTTAGTTGCTAATGGCACCCAAAGAGGGTGGGGGTGAGGGGGAGGGGATGATTTGGGTGTTCATAAAATTTAAAGAATTTTCTAACTAATGAATTTAATATTATATATATATATACACCCCATGCAAGAAGGGTTTGGGGGAAGGGCAAGGAATGGGCTGTGGGTGATGGGGGGAGGAGGAAGGAGCTTACAGCTTGTGATTAAACACGACAAATGCATGTATACCGGGCTTTGTTGTCCTGACAGGGAGAGCTCTTCTCTACAGCACTAGGGCAAAGCCTAGATCGTTTCATTGAGCCTCAACATCAACGGAATGGAGTTCCTTGTCTGTAACTCCAGAACAGATTATTTCCTCGAGGTGTTGGAGTGCCCTTTTGTGAAATAATGGCTAGCCGTTCTTTGCTCAGATAAGCTTTTATATATATATATATATATATATATATCCAGAATAGATTATTTCCTCGAGGTGTTGGAGTGCCCTTTTGTGAAATATTGGCTAGCTGTTCTTTGCTCACATAAGCGTTTATATATATATATACGACTCTGATTGTAGCCAAGAAGCAGGCAGGGAAAGAGCTACCCTTCTTTAAAGATTTAATAAAATTATAATGTACCGTATATATAGGTGCACGTTAACATACCCATGCATATCTGGTTATGGCAAGTTACACAATTTTGTTTACCATGACGCGTTTTTGACCCCACTCCCACTGCCTGTAGACGCTTTCCCCTGATCCTTTATTGGTTTTAGATGCAGCGGGCTAGGGCTCTGGATCCCTATTATAAACAGAATCTTAAGCACGATCAGGGGGCAGATCGAGTTAGCAAGATTTTCCGATAACTCCTTGACTTAGCCCGATAGAAGGAAAGATCTTAGGAATTCCTGTGGTTCAGTCAAAGACTCTCCACTTTTCATGGAATTAGTAGATACTGGATGACTTGATGGCGATACCCATCCTTTTGATCATTTCATGCGGAATGATCAGTTGTTGGAGAGAGAACTCAAAGACATTGAACGGGGATGCTAGATCGAGTGAGTTTATTTCCTTCTTCTCTTTGATATCTAAACAATCATTGATTTCATTCAACGTTTGATTCAAAGAACTACGTTTAGCCCCCCTGCTAATGAAACGGCTCTACTAAAATGGATGGCAAAGGGTTCGTAGTACCCAAAGGTTGAACTTGGGCCTTGGCTCGATGGAATCAGTAGAGACAACATTGACTGAGGGAAGGACATAACACACTTCTTCTGAAACGACTGTCGTCCAAAGGGGTTACGTAGAGTTGTCTAACCCCTGGTCAATCCTTGGAGTTTTCTCCATGCCCGACAAAGAAAATTTGGGGCGAATCGGGGCGATATACCGTCGATTTGCCTTGCTGGTCAAAAAAAGAGTTGTTTTGCTTGCTTTTATATATATATATATTCATTAGTTAGAAAATTCTTTGAATTTTATAAACACCCAAATCATCCCCCTCCCCCTCCCCCTCACCCCTATATATATATATATATATATATAGCACCTATATGAATAAATGAATTGCTTAACATAAACCAATCAAATAATTGAATAATAATTTAAATAGGATAAGGAAAAGATAATGCAAACTGATTTATAGTGGTTCGACTAACACCCTTTTCTATGTCGACTCCTAAGACTCTTCGTAGAATTCCACTATAATTCTTCTTTCAAGAGAATAATTTTTTTACAATCTTTCTCGGTTAAGAGGAACTCATCTTACAATCTTCTTACAAGGTGAAAAAGAACCTTAATCCCACTTGGAACACTCCTAAGTTTAATATCCAACATCTTAACAAAGGATTACAACTCAAAATATCTCACTTATTCACTTGATAACTCCAAAGATGCTCACTCATACAAATATGAAAAATGATGCTCAAATGATATAAAGGACCTCTAAAAATGTGTGTAAAATACACCCAACTACTTCTTGATGCTAAAACTAATAAGAACACACCTATTTATAATATTTTGAGAACCTTCCTAGTCATTGGAGTCAAGAACTAACCATTATAGCGACTATAAGCAAAGTACTGGTTGACTGATATGCATTAAAGGCACTAGGTTCACCAATTGTTGGAACACTAATTAACAAGTATGCATATTGGTTGACCAATATGGCACTTTGGTCGACCAATAAATTAACTAATATTACAACAAACTCATGATACATTAAATTTAACAACTTTAACTTATATTGGTCAATCACTAACCTATAGGTTTACCAATCACTCCAAAAATATGATTTTAACAACTTTAAATGCTCAAAACTAATTTTTTTAATGCGATTATGATTTAAACATTTCCTAAAATATTATTTAAAAAATGTTTGAAAGATCAGCAGGTTTTTCTATTAAAATCAAAAGCTTTAATGCCTTTTGATGAATGTAAAGACTCATGCAATAAAGTGAAATGAAATGTTTATGCATGGTGAGCCTTTTAAAGCATCAAATTAATACAGTGATATTACAATTAATATTACAAACAAAAGAATAACCTTGATAAGCCTTGATCCTCATTTTAATGGTTATAAACTTCAACGTCTCTTTTTTAACTTCATAAGCTATCTTTTTTAGTTTATGACTTCATTTTGTTCTTATATTGCTTTTTATGAAAATAATAAACTTATTAGAAGTAATATAGTTTGTTATCATCAAACTATTGATTAGAAACTCCCTTGGTTTAACAATCTCTCCTTTTTAAATTGTGACAAAATATTTATGATACTAGAAAACAAACAATAAAATTAAGCATACAAACAAGTATTAAGATATGATTAACTCCTCCTTAATTTAAGCATAAAATATATTTCAATTTGAAGAGCATAATTCAATACTAAGAACATACTTTAAATCAAAGAAATATCTATATATGAAGATAACATAGATTTATTCAAGCATATCACATCAAGAAATAAAAAAATGACTAAACAATGAATGTCATCACTCTGCCTAAAATCTAATATTATCAATCTTTCTCCCTTTTTTCAAAATCACTAAAAACAAATCAATTAGCCAAAAATTCATAATATAAACTATCATGCATCAAGCTAACTTAGTTAAAAAGATGAATTTGATCAAGATTGATAAACTTTCTTATTAGAGAGTGGTATTGAATATTTAAAGAGTCAAAAATAAAAAGTTAATTTTGATAGAAACATCCTAATTGTGTCAAATTTGAAAAATCTCCAAATTTGATATTATGTATAAGCTAAAAGGTTTAATTAAGGTAATAAGGGCAAGTTTTGACAAAATTAGAGGTTGAAATTGTAACAAATATAAGCATAATTGCAATTCTAATAATCAATTTTATAAGATAATATATAAATTTGAAAACCCCAAAATTCCAAATTTCATAAATGAAAATGTGCCCAAAGTGCCAAAATCGAAGATGTATCAATATAAGTCAAAAAAGAAAACAATCTTGACTCCTTTTACAATTTTATTAAGAAAGCATAAATTTGAAAAGATAATTCCTAACTGAGAAACTTTTGAAAATCCCAAATATAAAATAAAAATGACAAATTTTCAATTTGATGCAATCTAATGAGATCATTATGACAAAGAGATTATGATTTTCAAAGAGAAGGGTGAATTGTTTAGGGGTCTTAGAAGACATGCACAACTAAGATAAAAATAGAAGAAAAAAGAATAAATAGAGCTGCAATAGCAAAGACTAATTGACCACACAACATTACTGGTTGAATAGTGTGTGTGGTCATCCAAACCTGTAAGCCAACTACGATGCTAATTGACCAGAATAAAGGTTTCTGAAGGAAAAACTATATCGTTTGATCAATAAGGGTAAGTAGTGGATCAGCATATATAGTCAAACTCGAAACTCACTTAAAAGAGAAAAATCCTTAGGTGAAGTGATATTGGCCGACCACAAAAGGACATTGGTTGACTAGTATGTCTAAGTGGTCGCCTAGATTCGTAACCAAACAACTAGCAAACTCATTGGATAAAAAGAGAGGGGAATTATGAAGATACCGGTTAAGCAAACTAAATGTTGGTTGACCAATTTATTAGATAAGAAATCATCTTTAAAACTTGAATTAAAGCATTAAAACACTTAAAAATATTGGTAATACCAATCAAGAATGGTAAATCACATTAAGACTTTAAAAACATAAAATCATGCCTAATTATCTCTTTTTATCATCATTCACTAGTTTAGAGAAAATATATCCCAATTGATTTAGTAATTAACAAGTTTTTAGTTTAACATTCCCATTTGCACAATATTTAAGTTTACATCCATAATATGCCAAAGAAATTTTCAACCTAATATTCACTAGGAATTTAAACTAAAATTGATAAAGAAGAGCAATATATGACAAATTTCTAAAGTATGAACTAATAGTTACCTCTTGTTAAACATTACTTATGGTATGATTTGAATGAAGATTCTTCTTAAGTTTTCAATCCATTAATGGCATCTCATCTTTCTCATCTTAATCATTTGGTTCAAAAATTTGAAAAGTCTTAAAGTGTTGGATCCCGTTTCTGGAGTCCAACATCGGACACGGAAGCATGAAACTTGAGCATGGAGGAAAGACTTGGAACTTGAAAATTTAGAAGAAAAGTCCTTCGGAAGCAAAGGTGGGCGTCGCCGCGGCGACTGTGATCTCACCACGACGTACACAGGTGAGAAATACGTCGTGGCAAGCCTGCGAGAATTACGTCGCGACGAGCGATTAATCATTCGTCGCGACGAACATGCGATTTTAACCTCGTCGCGGCGATCAAGTGGGTCTCGCCGCGACGAACACACCCGACCTCAAATAATGCAAACTTAAACTCTTTCAACTACTCAACCAACATTTACTCTGCTAGATGCAACCCTAACTTCCCAACAACCATCATTAATTCAAACCCAAAACAAAAATGAACTTATATATAAACACAT
>JAOTAX010000006.1:29265481-29276670 GCA_025629825.1 Erythroxylum guanchezii
AATACTTCTTATTCCATCAATCTAAGCAATAATCCTCCAACAAAAATAATAAATCAATCAAAACCTCAAAAATTAATAGAAATCATACTTATTCAATAAGAAAAGAATTTCGAGGGCCAACATAATGATTACTTTTAGGAGCTAAATTATTTATATCTTACAATAACATCTTCAAGACTTTCTTAGAGGGAAGAAGGTTAGATTCATCAAGATAAGAAAATATTTTTAAAAAATAATGCTCATTTCAACAACTAGGTACATACTATTTATTCTTTCTTTTTTTATAAACCTTACTAAACAAGTCAATCAATATTTTTTAGGAATCTAAATCAACTTTATTCCTTGGTTGTTAGATTCCTTCTCTTCAACCCATACGTTTAAGGGTTTGGTTGCCGTTCTTTGTTTGAGAAAACAAAATCTATCTATATGTCCAAACTTACCATAAAAATGGCATACGGTATTATCTAAGTGACAATGATACACAAATGTATTGCTATGTATGCATGCATAATAAGGAAACTTCTTTTGGACATTAAAGGTTTTGACTATTTTCCTATGATGCATAAATGCATTGCTACGTATTTATACATAATAAAGAAAATTCTTTTGGATATTATAAGTATTGAATATTTTACTAGGATAGTGAAATAAGTTACCATGATTATATGTAT
This sequence comes from Erythroxylum guanchezii, assembly GCA_025629825.1. Lineage (NCBI taxonomy): Eukaryota > Viridiplantae > Streptophyta > Magnoliopsida > Malpighiales > Erythroxylaceae > Erythroxylum > Erythroxylum guanchezii. Next base: position 29,266,153 of record JAOTAX010000006.1, read on the forward strand.
GATGTCCATTATGAATGAAAGCTTGATATATGAATATTTGAGGCTAAAAATGGTGTGAGTAGGTTTATATGTTATTATAGAAGTTATGTCTATTCTTTCCTTGATAGTATTGAACTTTATGCTTAGGTTATGAGCCATATATAAAATCATGATACTTGCTTTTAGGATTAGTCCTAATGGATGTGGAATATGCATGCATATGCTTGGATGTGGATGTTTGATAGCATGTGTCAAGTACATTACAAAATTTTCCTAACTCTGCACACTAAAATTTGTAGTTGTGGTAAGTCGAGATCGTATCCATAAGGAATGTTCGGTTAATTTCCATAATGAAAATAATTGATGCAAAGGAAATAAAAAAGGATATTTTGGGTTTTACGTAATTAAGAAAATAAAGTAAAATTTAACTAACAAAAACAAATCATGGAAAAACAATTGAAAATGATAAAAAGTCGAATATATGTAAAGTTTGGTTCTAGAATCAATTTTGGCCTAGGCACGATTAAACATATCCCATCATTCTAATGTTCTCACACCTCTCTTCAAACTATTGATCGAAGACTAACAATACCTTATGCTAATCCCAGTTTTTCCTTAGGTTGTGTTTAATTAAGATAAGATCGTTAATTAAACCTAGCCTACAAATAACCTAGGATGCAATCTCTATATTCAATTTGACAGCTGCATTACGAAGTGAAAAATAGATCAATATAGGTAGTAACCTCACACGTGGGGTTATTTATCCTAAGTTATGTTGTTCTTATCAATTCAAGATCATTAGTGGTTATTAACGAACATCAAATATAATGATTACGAATTATATTCGACATTCTAGCAATAAGTTCGTATAAAATAATCCAAATAACATATCAATATCATCTTTACAAAACTCGATTCAATCAACACAAACAACAATAACAATCTGAAAAGAGAGTATCAATATTAACAAGATGAGATAAGCTTAACTGTTACTCGAGCTTCGATTTCACCATTGAACAGGTGTCAGGAAGTTAACTTTCCATCTTCTCCTTCAAGCTTCAAGTATCAGCCACTGTAGTCTTTGTTGGTATTGAAACTGAAAGAAAATAAAGAAAAATGATTTATTCACTTCTGTCCCCCCAAAGTTCCTTTTTCGGCCGTCACAACATTCCCTTTTATAGTTAAAAACTAGGTTTAAATGGATGGATGACCTATAAATCATGCCTGTGAGTGACCTCTCACGAGTTTGAGAGGTGTCTCACGCCCGTGAGACACCATGTATGGGCGTGAGAAGAGGTCTCACGCCCATGCACAACATGGTGTAACTGTGAGATGCTTCCTTGCTTTGTTATTTACTTTCACACTTTATCTTCTCTCTTCTTCTTTTAATCCTCTTCTTCTTCTTGCTCCATGAATCAATAAAGTATGCAAATTAAGAAGATGACTTAATGAATATGCTTTCAGGTCAATTTAGCTCCTTCACTTCCTAAATGTACCTAAAATCAAATATAAGCTAAAGTGAGTATCCTAAGCATTTTAAGGCAATAATCACTAAGTGTAGTAGATTAAATGAATCAAAATTTAAGCACATATCAATGCTCCATACTCATTTGTCACATTAGGCAATGGTTCTTCATTATGCAAATATTGTCCCTTAGACAATAAGCCTTTAAGGGAATTAACCCCCTTTTTAAGTGTTTTATTCTCATTGATTAATTCATTAAAGTCATGATTGCCATCAATGATCATATTTTTGGATGCTTTAGTAATATGAAAATCATTTTTCATTTTTCCATTCTCATTCATTCATGCATTCAACTGTTTTTAAACTTCCTTGAGTTTAGAAGATAATTTCTTCCGTTTCTTACTCATGATTTCTAAACCCTCAACCAATTCATCATATGTCAAATCAATATCACTACCACATAAGTTAGGGTTGGATGTTACCACTTCATCATCTATGGCAGTAAAGAACATGTGATCTATCTCTTCTTTTGAATGGTCTTTTTTGGATTCACATGTATTATCCCAAGTTAATATTTTAAGGGCTTTCTTCTTGTCCTTCTTATAGTTTTCTTTGTACGTCTCATTATCTTTGAATAGAGGATATTGTGACTTTATGTGAATAGGTTTTCTATAGTCAAAGTAAATAATGTTAGAGGATTTATGTTTTATAACACTTTTGCCTTCTTTGAAGTCCTTTCTTTTAGAGAATTTCTTCTTTAAGAATTTGTTAAATTTTCTAGTCACTAAGGCCATGTCTTTTCATTGATTTCACTAGTTGATGTCTTTTCCTCTTCACTTAATTCTTCTTTTTAGGCTTTGAATGCTAAATTCCTTTTCTTTGGAAGCGTTGTTTCTTTTTTGCATCTCTTGGAGTCTTATTTTGTATGTAAGAAAAGATATAATAACCTCATCTAAGGGTACTATTGTTAAATCCTTAGTTTCTTATATGGCTATCACTTTAGCTTCCCACATATTTAAATGTGGCCTAAGTAACTTTCTTACCACTTCAACACTAGTATATGTCTTTCCAAGACATTTAAGAGCAGTAATAATACCAATAAATCTAGTATACATTTTAGATATTCTTTCATCATGCTTTGTTTGAAACAATTAATATTGATATATTAGTATGCTTAATTTGCTCTCCTCTACTTGATTGGTTCCTCATGTGAAACTTCTAAAATATGTAAAATTTTATAAGCCATTTTACATATAGAGAACCTATTGAATTCACTTCTTCTTAATGCATAAAACTAGATATGTATAGCCTTACTATTCAAAGAAACTAATCTCTTATCTTCAAGTTTCCCTTCTTCTTTAGGAATAAAGGGACTATTTGAAACTATTTCTTATAGGTCGACACTTTCAGCCATTAAGAATAATCTCTTCCTAGTTTTCCCATAAAGGTATTCATTGCAATCAACAAAACGTAATATGGTAATTCTTTGTCTTTCTTGGTTGAATGATGATGATGATGCTCCTAAATATAACATTATGATATTTTCTATAAGATTTTATTAGAAATGCTTAGTTTAATAGACCTGCTTTGATACACTTATTAAACCTAATGACACTCAAAGGTGAGGGGATAAATTGAGTGTTTATAAAATTCTAGAATTTCTAACTAATGAAGTTAATTTAACAATAATTAATATATATATACAAATAATTGGATTGCTTAACATAAACCAATCAAACAATTGAATAATAATTCCACTATAATTCTTCTTTTAAGGTAAAGAATAACCTTTGTACAATCTTTTTTAATAAAGAGGAACCCTTCTTACAATCTTCTTCCAAGGTTAAGTGAAACCTTAATTCTTACTTAGAACACTTGTAAGTACATTATCCAACACCTCAACAAAGGATCACAACTCAAAAATATCTCTCTTATTCACTTGATAACTCTAAAGCGACTCATTTGCACAATTATAAAACAATGATGCTCAAATGATTGAAAAATACCTAGAAATATGTGTAAAATACACCTAAAAGTTTTTTATGTTAAAACCAATGACAAAATACCTATTTATGGCATTTTACAATCCTTCCTAGCTGTTGGAGCCAAGAACTAGTCATTGCAGTAACTATATATAGAACAGTGATTGACCAGTATGCATTAAAGGTACCAAATTCACTAGCCATTGAAACATTGGTTCTATACATTATCCAATGTTACAATAAACTTATGGTATATCATTAACCCATATAGGTCAACCAATCACTCAAAAAATGATTTTAACAACTTTAAATGCTCAAAACTAGTTTGTTTAATCTAATTATGATTTAACACTTCCCAAAATATTCCCTGAAGAGTGTTTGGAAGATTAAGAGGTTTTTTTAAATTCAGTGCCTCAAGATTAAGAGGTTTTTTTAAATAAAAAGCTTCAGTGCCTCTTAATACAAGTAAAGACTCAAACAATAAAGTAAAACGAAATGTTTATGCGAAAAAGTAAAATGAAATGTTTATGCGTGGTGAGCCTTTTAGAGCATCCAATTAAAAAAGTGAGATAACAATTAATATTACAAACTAAATAATAACCTTGATATGCCTTGTTCTTCTTTTGTTCTTAGTTTAACTTCATTTCGACAATTGCAAACTTCAACTTCTCTTGATCAACTTTGTAAGCTATCTTCTTAAGTTTATGATCTCATTTTGTTCTTTTATAGCTTTTCATCAAAATAATAAACTCATTGGTAGTAATTATGTTTTTTTTTTATCATCATAACACCAATTAGAACCTCCCTTGGTTCAACAATTATATCAAGATATGAAATTACAAAAATAACTAAAGTATGAAACGTTTAAAACTAGGAAAGAACTAGGATTATTTTTTCTATAGTTTAATGTTATCTATGATAATAAAACTTGTAAAAATTTGAAAAAAGCCTGCAAAGAGTTAAGGTAAAATAAACAAGAACAATTTTCTTTATTAGAAATGAAGAAAATCCTACAAACATCGACCTCTGGTGCTAACGAAAGAATTGTTAATAATGATGAAATAATAGTTAAAAACTTTGAAAAACTATTAATTATTGGAAAATTTTAAAAGTAAAAAAGACTAAATTTATGAATCATCAAGTTGTAACTTTTTCCAAAAATTTATATTACATTATTAAAAACATAAAAAAGGGTTATATTCTAATCCTTAACATTAAATTTGGTAAAGGTGAAGCAAATTATATTCTAAATTTCTAACTTGAGATTTTTATAATTTTGATCATGATACCAAAGAACAAAAAACTCTAAACTCTAAAAACATCTTCTCCAATGTCACATCAAATCCTATAGCTTCTCAATAGTTAAAATAGTTTAAAAAGATTCTTTGTCAAAATAACAATTTTGAGATATAGTTTTTTTAGGATGAAATCTATCAATTTTTTAAAAAACATTTCCAACAACTGTTACCATTGTAAAATATTTTTTAAAAGACTTTCATTCATGAAAAATAATTTTTTAGTAACTATTTTCGATAAAATTTATTTTTGCAAGATTTTATCAATGGAGTCTCTTAGAGCTACTATTAGCTCTAGATTTGTTGACGAATGGTTCAACCATTGTTGAATCTTAACTTTAGAAGATGAGGTTGAAAAAGCCTCACCTTTTAATAGAAATGAATGGTCCAACCATTCTTAAATATTAACTCTAGAAGATGAGGTTGAAGAAGCCTCACAAAATTATTGCTAGCTTACGATTTGCTGACAAATGGTGCAACAATTCTTAAATATGAACTTTAGAAGATGGGGTTGAAGAAGCCTCACATTGGGTTTTAATAGGAATGAAGGGAACAATTTCTCCTCCTTCTAGGATATCTCTCTAAGATTTTACTAGTTAGGTTAACAATGATGCTTTAGTTTTTGAGAAGGGCTTTGTTGTGGCATTAAGATCTTTATAGAGTTTTAGGTAATTTTTTTCAGTATTATAACATAGATTGTAAGAAATCATGAGTTCGAATATTTGGAATATAATTTTCTTTACATTTGATAAATTTGATGTCAAATTTTAAATGTTTGACTTTTCTATCTTTGAATTGTTTTATTTCTTTATTTGTTTATTTGGACCAAAAGGTATTGGCATATATAACAGCTTCTACTAATCCTTTAAGAATCTATTCATCAAAAAGAGTTGTATTTGTATGGAACTATAGTCATATGGGGTAAATATGAATTTTCTAATTCAAAGGAAGGATTTGATCCAATTATAACTTTGATTATTGATCTAAAAAGAATAAATTTTCATAACTCAAGTAGTTAGTTTGAAACCTAGTACGATAACCATAATAAGTTTCACTTTTCCTAAATCAATTGATTCAAACCTAGTATTTAAATCAAAACTTACCATTACTTGATTGCGTATTAATTGCATTCCATATTAATAAATGATAGCAATAAATTTAATGAAAAGAAACTAAACCCTAAATTAAATAATTGAGATAGCTACAACTATTCAATTTAGTTATTCTTGTTTCTCATAAGTTAAATATACAAATACATAATTAACCCACTTACGACTTATATCAATCATTCATGATAATTATGAAACACTAAACACGTGGATAATAATTGAATAATCAATACTGAATTAATTTGCCATATCGATCAATATTAATTACTTATGAAATAAAAGAACACAAAATAAGAAACAACAACAACACCAATAACAGTTACAACATCCCAGTAGAAGTACTGCTGAGATGTAGAGTCTTGGGAGGTCTAGGAGTCCGCAGTCTTACCTCTAATAAATAAATAAGTTGTTTCTGATAGACCCCCAAGAAAAAAGTTATTGAGAATTGTTTATAAAATAAAGGCTAAAAATAAAAAACAAATAACTATATAAAAATTAATATAATAAGAATAAGAATAAAAAAATTTTAAATCAAAATATAGATATAAAAATAGAAGAGCTTTGTTATGTCATTGAAGAAGATCTTTTTGGAGTTTTGGGTTATCTATTTCTTTGTATCATGATCTAAAATTTAAAAATTTATGAGTTAGAAAGTATAGAATATAATTTGCTTAATCTTTAATGAATTTAAAATCAAAATAAAAAAAATTCAATAGAGCCTGCCATCTAGCAAAGATCTATTCAAAGTTAATATTTTGATCATCTTTTTTAAAACTTCTTTTACAAATTCACAATCAATATTAAGAAGAAAATTTTGATTTAATAAATCACTTTGAAATTCAATAATGCATAATGCTATTGAAAAAATTTCTTTCTGAACAGTAGAATAATTATTTTGAGTTGGGTTCCAATGAACAACGTTATACTGAATTATTTTCTTTTTGTTATTAACAACTTGTTTTAGTATTCCTCCATATCCTTGGTTTAGGTGTCAGTTTCTACAATCTTATTAGCTTTAGGATTAACTAAGTCTAGAGTTGAGATTATTTTTACTTGCTTCTTAATTTATTTTACTACGTTAGTATGCTATTCTATTCAAGGTAAAGTTTTCTTTAGTTTGTTATCAGATCTATATAGCCTATTCAAGTTAGAGCAGAAGTTCATAACATAATTTAAAAATTTTTAGTTTTTCTGGTCTAATATTTGATTAGGAAATTTATCTGTAAACTCTAAAGTTCTTTACATGATTATTGTTGTTCCTTGTTTTATGTAGTGTCCTAAAAACCTAATTTTTGTTTGAAAAAGACTAAATTTTGTTTTCGATACAACCAAGAATTTCTTTCTAATGATATAGATAAAAGTTTTAATGTGTTTGAAATGTTGTTCTAACAAAGAAGAGAATATTAAGACATAATTTATATACATTATGCAAAATTCAAAATATGGTAAAAATTTTCATTAATTATTCTTTGAAATTCAGAAGGAATATTTCTCAAACCTAAGGTCTTAATGTTCCATTCAAATTGTCTGAAAAGGACATTATAGGCAGTTTTATATATGTCTTTAGGGTTTGTGTTGTATACAGAACACTTTTTTTGTTGTTGGAGATTAGATACCTAATCCATTGTAAGATTTTATATAAAGATTTATAATTTATTTCTTGTTTAAGGACTCCTCATTCTTCTTCAAAATTTTATTACTATGGAAGGCAATTCAAATAAAAGCAGATTTGGACGTAGAGATTAGTTTTTTCTTTGAGAAGTTGTTTATTTCTTATTTACAATGATTTTATGGTTCTTTATTCAATTGTATAGGCCTAATCTTAATAGGATAAATTGACATGAATGTCATTTTTTGTATTGTTTATTTGATTTCTAATTTTGTAATTTTTCTTTAATGCTCTCATTTTGTATTCAATTTTTTAATTTTTTGATGAAATATTTTTTCAAGTAATTTGTATTTTTGCTTCGAATATATTATATTATTTGGTTAAGTTTTATAAATAGAATAAGTTTTTAAAATTTATATTCCTACTCTTGATAATTGTCACGGAAAACATAATTTCTTATTATTTATTTTTGTTGAAGTGCTGTCCTGGTTTATTATGTATGGGATAATTAGTTTTATAAAATGAGTTTCGAAAATTACCTTATGATGTATATCTTCTACTATAATAAAAGATGTTCATTTTGTAAATTCACTTATTTGTAATTTATTTTTAGTTTTAAATTATTAGCACATTTTAGTCTTTCTTATTTGTTGTAATAGTTTTGTGGGAATAAGTCCTTATAAATTTGCTTCTATATTAAACAAGGTAATAATGTCTATTATAAGGTCTTCATTTATTTTACGATTTATTCTAAATCATACTTTATTATAGTAATTTCTTATCATACTTTATTATAGTAATTTCTTTATATATAATAAATAAAATTATTTGAAAGATTTTTATTTTCTTAATTTTATCTAAAATACTAGTTAGGTTGAAAGAGAAAGAAAAATGTCATCAATATTGGCTAGAATTTTTAAAGAATTATTTTCATTTTGTAAGATATATTTTTATAATTGAGGATTTGAATATCATTTATAATATAAAGAAAATTTGATTCAATTATTTTGTGGAATATGAAATTTTTAATTATCATTATTTTTTGCCACTTATAATAATAAGAGACTACCAAAATGTATATATATATATACGTATCTATATATACATATATATGTATATATATATAGATATAGATATATATTTATATATATACATATATATGTATTTATTTATTTATTTTATGCAAATATATGATATTGATTTATTATTAATAAATTGTAAAGGATTCTGTAGAACCTTTATTATTAATAAATTGTAATTAATCATATTTAAATATAACAAATTTTATCCCACAGGAAGATTTATTATATTTACATGATTAATTAGGATGGAATAGCAAAATTGTCTTTTTCTTAATTTACCCATAGGTATTAAGAAAAGAATATAATTTGATAGTTTCAACATAAAGAGTAAATATGAATTTTTAATTAAAGCTTAGCCCACAGGCAGTTTTAATTGTTATATGATTCATATATGAAATATGATTGCATGTTTTAAAATTGGTAAAACATGATACATGTTTCTTTGCTTCAACAAATTTAGTGACATAAGCATGTATGTATTTTGAATTTTGTGCAATTATTCAACCTGTGAATTTTTCTGATATTCAATGTGATATTCCCTAATTGAATGGTGATAACTATAAAGTATGGAAAGAGAGGTTTCTCCTCCAATTAAGGTGTGTGGACATTGATTATACTATCCGAAAAGATGAACCACATGCACCTACTGAAACTAGCACTCAGACTGAAATTGCTCTTTATGAGCATTGGGAGCGATCTAATTGCCTCAGCATGATATACATAAAGACCACAATTCACCCTAGTATTCGTGGTTCTATTGGAGAGTGTGATCATGTTAAGAATCTATTGAAGGCTATTGATGAACTATTTGAGTCTTCAAATAAGGCCCTAGCTAGCACTTTAATGACTAAGTTATCATCAATGAAGCTCACAAGTGTTAGAGGTGTGCGTGAACATATCATGCTAATGAGGGACATTGCGGCTCAACTGAGGTCTCTTGAGGTTGAAATGTTCGAGTCTTTCCTTGTGCATTACATACTTAATTCTCTTCCACCATAATATGGATCCTTTAAAATCTCTTACAACACACATAAGGATAAATGGTCTATCAATGAACTTCTGACCATGTGTGTTCAAAAGGAAGGGAGGTTAGTAATGGAATTGAGTGAAAGTGCACATATAGCAACCGAAGGAAGGAATAAAGGGCAAGCCAGACAAAAAGGAAAGGGTAAAATACCAGGCCATACTGAGATCAAAAAGGATTTCAACCCCAAGTGTCGCTTTTGCAAAAAGAAAGGGCATATAAAGAAGGATTGTGCCAAATTTAAGGCTTGGCTTATAAAGAAAGGGTTTTCTAAACCACAGGAAGCCAATGGACAGTGAACAGTGAACAATGCATCTATTCAGGCAACAAGATGCATTCACATGTGGAAGTGGTTGGGACATGCAAATTAGTTTTAAATTCTGGTTTTGTTTTGAATTTGGAAAGAACATTTTATATTCCAAGTTTCTCAAGAAATTTGATTTCAGTTTCAAGACTTGTACCTATGGGATATTCTTTTAACTTTTCAAATACATCATTTGGTTTGTATCATGAATCTAATCTTGTTGGAAATGGTACAATGATTGATGGTCTTTTTCGAATTAATTTGCAAGAAAATGTTTTTCATAATACAATGCATGTCCATAGTAATGCTGGTATTAAAAGATGTGTTATGAATGAACAATCCTCAATGTTATGGCACCGAAGATTGGGACATATTTCCCTTGAAAGAATAAAAAAACTAGTGAATGAAGGAGTCCTTAATACTCTATATTTTACTGATTTTGATGTTTGTGTGGACTGCATCAAGGGAAAGCAGACCAACATGAAAAAGAAAGGTGCTAAGAGGAGTTCAGACACATTAGAGATCATACATACAGACATTTGTAGTCCAGAAATGGACTTGCATGGTCAGAAATACTTCATCTCATTTATAGATGATTACTCACGATATATGTATCTCTATTTGCTTCATAACAAGAATGAAGCATTAGATGCCTTTAAGGTATTTAAA
>JAOTAX010000006.1:29291453-29301964 GCA_025629825.1 Erythroxylum guanchezii
ATAAATTTTGTAATAAAAATAACAATAATAATTATTAGTATTATTAATTATTGTAATTGCTGTTATTATTAATTATTATATATAATTTTGTACTTATTATTATTATTGTAATTATTAATAATATTATTATAAATATTATACAAAATTAATTATCTTCTTCTTCTTCTTCTTCTTCTTCTTCTTCTTATTATTATCATCATCATCATCATCATTATCATCATTATCATTATTATAATAATAATATTTATTATTAGTTTATAATTATACAAATATTAATAATCTTCTTCTTCTTATTATGATCATTATAGAGTGGGATTAACGTGTCAATTTGCGTCTGCAGGGAGATTGGCTATGTTGGCATTTCTGGGGTTTATTGTACAATACAATGTGACCGGAAAAGGACCCTTCGACAACCTGTTGCAGCACCTGTCTGACCAATGGCACAATACTATTATTCAAACATTTAAGGGCTAAGCAATTCAATTGTAGAGGTTTCTATCTTTTTGTAAGGATTATGGCGTGGTATTCGAGAAAGATTTGCATCAATGTAAACTCATCTAACTTCAATAATGTACGGCAGAAGAAGTAAGATGGCTTTAGTATAATTATATAATTCTTAATCCAATATCACAACAAGCTTCTGGACCAAAGTTACAAAAAATTGAAACTAACGTCAAGCTGCTTTAGCTTCTGCTTAATATGTTACACTACATGATGATTATGGTATATTCAATTCCCATTCCTAATACAAGTAAAACAACACTTAGAAATCATATTTACAACTTCACCTATTCGTTTTGTATTATATACATGAAAAATTACAGAGTTGGCTGGGAAAGTGACTACAATTTGGTCTCTTGGTTTATTTTCAAAACAGAAGCTTAGGCAAAATCCTCCCCCCAGTAAATAGAAGAAGACTCTATATTAGCTCAGCAATCTTCTTGTCGACTGACAAAAGATTTTAAGTGTTTTGGAAAATTCTTGAAGAATCAATTCGATGGCTGCAATTAACAAAACAAAGATCAAAATGAGTAGGCACAAAGGGGAAAGCACGTAACATAGTTGAAAGAAAACCAAGGGCCTACACTTTTTTAGATCTAATGTTTTTCTTGTATATGACTTACGTATGGAAAGATCAGAGGGTAATCAACGTATTTCATCAATCAGAGAACTCACCCAGTGATGGGGTTCCCCTCAATCATGGTAGACAACCAAGTAGAATGCCCATTATAGGAAGTAGATCTAGGCAGCTCAAAAGGATCATTGACTTGATAAACATCATGATTTCCTTGTAAGTTAATCTCCATCTCAGGCTTCATTTTCTTATCGTCATACATATTTAAACTAATTAAAGGAGCATATGACATTTGATCACTGAGAGGACAAGTAAAGCATGCACTGCTGCTTAATTCACTCAATCCACTACATTCTGGTGCCATGTTATCAATTGAACCTGAATTTCCAATTTCCGATTGCTTTCCGGTGTCAAAGTAGCCTGGATAACATGGAAAGGAGGCATCCGTGGAGCTCTCTATATCTCTGCATAAAAAGAATCAGACAATCACATGACATGTTTACCTTAACTGTTTGAGAACTGTAAAGAAAGAAAAAGGGTGTAAATTTCAGGACCTTTCATAACCATATTCAAAGTAAGACCAAAAGTAATTGAATACCTTGTACCTAAAAAGTCTTGTATATTTACATCATGGTCCAACTTCTTGAAAGTTTTCTTCAAGGTCTATATTCTCGAAAAGAATATGTAATTGATTGAATGCATTGGATATTATTGCGATAAAAGCTATAACACCAAGGAAAAAATAAAGGAAAAGAAAAGAGTCTCAGAGATGGTGGCGTTTGGTCTTACTTCAAAGCTCTCCAGTGATACGAACGAAAAACGAATAAAACATAATTATAAACTTATAGATGCTTCTCTAACAAGGCCAACAAAACAAGAAAGTCAATTCCTAAGTATCTACAATGATCTAAAAAATTCCATCAAAAGTTAGTCATAAATTAGAAGGATTTCAATACCATATTTGCATTACCAACCAGACTTACTTAAAATTTTAGAATCAGAAATTGGCTGAGTTTTTATAGCATCTCTTGGCAGAAACAGTATCAACTTCTGATATACAGTCAATGTGGATAATGACATACGGGCTATCTTGGCAGAAAATGTAGAAATACGTACTCTTCAAAGCCTGGGAGCATTAGAATATCCATCTATTGCTTATCCCAAACACAAAAGAGGTAATGTATTAGAGTATGTTTGTTTATACCAGCAATCAACAGATAGTCCTACAAACATCAACTAAATTAACCAACTAGTTCAGCTCCTTTTTAGTAATCAACAACAAAAATGTGGAACGGTTTACACATCCAAAATGGGGCCAATATTGAGTTAATGAACCACCAGCAGTGAGTTCAAATGACAAAACGGGAAGTGAGTGCTATTATGCAATTACCTCAGGTCTCCATGGAATAATGTAGGCCTTCCGGTTGGACAAAACATGAGAAGGATTATATCTATGTCACATAATATGGACAGTTCCTTGGCTTTCTTCAAGATTCCACTCCTTCGTTTTGAATATGTTATTTGCCGATTGCTAGAGCTCTCTAATCTCTTTATCTTTAACTTAACTCTTCCCATCCTACAGTTAATATGCAAACCGAAATCTCTCTAGACTACATGATCTATCAACCGATCAAATCATTTCCCCAAAATTTCATTTGCAGAGACCCTTCTTCTCATTTCATTTACTCACTTTATTTATGAGTAAATTCAGCTCTCCAGTGACTAGCTATCATCACAAGCACAAAAGCTAGGAAAAAGATAGGGTTTTTACCACGTTTCCAACCCAAATTTCTTGAAACAATCAAAAGGCATATAAAAGGCCACTAGCTCCTAAGGCACATAAAAGACCATTAGCTCCTAAAGGCAGAAACATCTTGTTAATATTCCTTCGTTTTGGGCAATGAACATAACAAATTGTTAGACATATGGAACAAAATCGCATAAAGAAAAGCAGTTAAGAGATCACCAAACATGTGCTACAAGTTTACTCAAAACATATCAATGTCGTAAGTGCCCTTCAAAAACCAGAAGACCATTTGGCAATAACCATATTTTTGACAGTTGAATCTCATATTTGAAATAGTAGCTAGAAGATGAAAACTTATGATACAGTTCCAACAAAAAGCAAGAAATATGAAAGACTCCATCAAGGTTGAATTAAAAGAAGATTTTGGGCCACTGCTCACCAACAGCTGTAAGCAGCCCCTCGTCATAACCCCAGAAAGAGAGAGATATGGGGGTAGAAAAATGAAAGAGACGCAACAAAGTTAGAGAGCATTTCCGAGATTCATAAATAATCAAACATGGACAGTGAAACCAGAGGCAAAGAAGGGGAGATTCATGAACAGAGCAAACAATTACCTGCGGAGACGAAGCAGAGGGAAGAAGGAAGGAGAGCTGTGCAAAAGAGGGTTCATGATTTTTAGGTTTCAGACAACGTGCCATTTGAGTGAAGAGAGGGTATTTCGGAGATTTCACTATGTTTTTTGTTCTTGTCCGTAGGACAAGAATTTCTGTACCTCAGTTTTGAAAGGAACAAAAATTTATGTCCTTGTTCTCTGAAGACGGAACGAAAATGAGTGAGGATGGCAAGCGAACAGGACGAAGGGCAGAACTTTTGTGTCCTTGTCATCCGTCCTCACCCCCAAAGATGCTAAGCAAATGCAGGGTGAGAGACGCCTAAGTTCTACCAACACTAGGATAACTTTTCACTAATTAAGTGATTATCAAAGTCAAATAAACACGAGATGAGGTGTATATATGATACTGTATCAATCAACTTCCAGCTAATGTAAAAACATTATGAGATTAAACTAATTAACTCTTACATCAAATCACAAACAAATGCTAAAAAGAAATTCTAGTAAATGATCAAACTATATTTCTATTACTATTAAATGCTCTCTAATCCATGCAAAAGTGTATCTACATAATTCTTGGATAAGCTGTTGGGAACTAAAATATCTATTGTTTTGCTCTCTCCAAATGGCGTATATCCCAACTTGCAGTACTATTTTAAATGTAGTTTTAATCCTTTCTATGCATGAACTTGTCATTTTCTTTTTGAAAGAGGAATTGTATCCAATTATCACCAATGAAAGATAGTTTGCGTCTTTCCCATGCTTGGCTCCAACAATCTTTAGCAAATTGGCAATGAAAGAACAAATGATTCCTTGTTTTAGGAATATTTTTACAAAAGTTGGGAAGAAAAAATATTCCTTTCCCTCTACCTAGAGCTAGGAGTTTGTTTATAATTGAAAATTAAAAGACGGAGGAAGCTTTAAAGATATTGTCTTTGAACCAAAATAGTTCCTTCCACGAGACATGCTCTTTAGTTGCTTTGAATATATCTAAGCAAGATTTATTGGTAAATTTCCCATATTTGTATCTCAACCAAACCATTTTATTACTCTAGCTCATTAGGTCTATAGGTAGGGGCAGCTTACATAATCCCCTCAAAACTTTTAAATGTACAAAAATCATTTCCCATCCCCAGAGAGGTCATTGATTTCTCGATAAGGCGGAGATGCAAGGTAAGAGGCTACAAACCAGGGAGGTCATTGGTTTTCTCGATAAGGTAGAGATGCGAGGTAAAAGGCTACAATGTTTTAATACCTAGCTAGTAGGTCTAGTCAAGATGTCTTTGTAAGGAGTGGCCAAGAATTAGTATTGAGACCACATCCTTCCATACTTGGGTGCAGTAACCTAGTCGCAGTTCAAGGAGAGACTTATAAACTATGTCCTCTCAATTACAACTCAAGAGGCACTCGTATTAGAATTCTTGAATTTGTACTAAGGAGATAGGATAGTGGATGAGTATATCACTGAATTCATTTGATTGAGTTGATATGCCCAGAGATTATCTAAGATGAGTTGAGGAAAAACAATCAATATATACACGGATTGGGATCTCCTTTTCTCAACATGACTATGAGTTTTTAGGAGAAGTTCTCTATTATGATGGATATGGCCAAGTAGTTGAAAAGGATACTTTTGGAGCAGGATGCTTTATCTATTAGAGAGCAAAATGGGAGGCATACAATAGGACCCTCCAGTTTTCAACAATGGTAGCAACAAGAATCAAACTTTTGGCCAGGGCACATTCAAAGTGAGAGCTCCCAACAAAGCATTGTTTGATCATATGGCAATACGAGATCTGGTCGTAGATATTTGAGAGGATTCAAGTTTACATTTGGAGCAGGTTGTAGTAGTAGTGAATGGAGATCTTAGTAGTTTAGGCTCAGTATCCTCCATTTTCCAGTAAAGTGGTAGGAGGCTGCTACAGATATGGCTAGTATGGGCATCTGATCAGGGACTATCTAATAATAGGATATCAATAGACCTCTTCTAGTGTGACACAACCTCTATTTTAGCAGCCATAAGGGGGAACATAATCTGGTACTTATCAAGGGCGAGATTTTGAAAGGAGGCATTTATGAGGTAGACCTTGAGGTCACAGTTAGGGACAGTCCTCTAGCTTTTAGTATGCAGGTAATAGTCAGGTTAAGGTGTTTGCCCTCACCCCCTAAGATTCATAGGCTTCAAATATGATGGTATATGATATTCTTCTCATCTTTGGCATAAGATAGAGTTTTGATAAATCTGGGAGTGACCCATTCTTTTATGCACCCAACTTTGTTATGAGACTAGAAGTAGTACTAGATAGGATGGAAGAATCCTTGTCCGTATCCACACCTCTTATTGATGCCATAAATGCTAATTTGATTTACTACTCATTTCTTATAGAGATTAATGGTAGGATATTAGTAGCAAACTTTGTGGTGTTGTCAGTTACGAATTTTGATGTAATATTAGGGATAGATTAGTTATTTAGTCATCATGCCACCTTGGATTATAGAGAGAAGCAAGTGGTGTTTTGAATTTTAGGTGAGGAAGACTTTACTTTTAAGGGAGATAAGAAGACTATCCCATATAACATTATTTCATCATTAATGGCCAACAAGATGCTTAGACAGCGGTGTCAAGGGTTCTTAACCTTAGTCAAGGATACCTCTATAGAAATTAATAGCCTCCAAAGTGTTCAAGTAATTCGGAAGTTTCTATATGTATTTACTAAAGAGTTACCAGGGCTACTTCCAGAGAGATGTCGAATTCTGTATTAATCCAGTACTTGGTATGACTCTGATTTCTATACCTCCATATGTAATAGTACCTATAAAGTTAAGGGAATTGAAAGAAAATTTGCAAGATTTATTGATTAAGGGTTTGATGAGGCCTAGTACTTCACAATGGGGTGCACTGATACGGTTTATAAAGAATAAGGGTGGTTCTCTTTAGTTATATGTTGAATACAGGCAGTTGAATAAGGTGATCATTTGCAACAAGTATTTGTTACCCTGATAGACGATCTATTCGATTAACATCAAGGTGCAAAGTATTTTTCTAAAATCGACCTAAGGTTTGGATATCATCAATTGAGATTTAGAGGAGAGGATTGACAAAATCATTTATTTATATATATATTCATATCAATTGGATCGGTTTTTTGTCACTTTAATTGGTCTTTATGGAATTATTTGATTATTATTTAAATTATTGTGATAAATTGATTTTGAAAAATTGATGCTACATTATTTGTAATTTTTATTGTAGGGTACTTGGAGAAATTAGACTTCAAAAATGATTAAAAAGTAGTGACCCACAAAGACAAAGAAGAAACACCTAGTATAAGACAACAAAGCAGTCTAAAATGCAAGCAGAGAAGAAGAAAACACAACACAGGGAAAAACAAGGAGAAAACAACAGCATGCATGGAGGTTTGAAAGGGTTTTGGTGCATGAACAATGGGGGGGACCGAAACCAGCAAATAAAAATTGTCACATCTAGGAGCTGGTGGTGGTGCGCGGTCAAGTAGTAGAAGTGAGTGGCGTGTGTGGCGTGCATGGTTTGGGAGGTGACGCGTGTGTGGTGTGCGACGTCTGGGCAGAGAAGGAAGAAACGAAAATGTGGGGAGATACATACGTGGCTAGGGAAAAATAATGAGAAAAACGCAAACGTGAAGAGGAGCAGATTGGACGAAGGTGTTTTACAGAGAAAGGGGATCTAGGTTTCAGTTCTCGTCCATCGTCTCCCAAAAATCCAAAACATCATCTTCCACCTTCCATGGCTAACCACCAGAGCTCAATGTATCTAGCGTCCTCCATGAATTTTTGTGGCTAGTTTATGCTAATCCTCTGATTTAATGGCAATGGCAGGAGTTTGGGTTTTCATAGGTGAGTTTAAGCTGCATTTATCTTCTACCCATTTAATTATTTAGTGATTCCTAGGTCTTAGGATATCTATTTAATTATTTAGAGTTATGTATGGATTATATCTTGGAATTGGAAGATTTCTGTGGCTGGGTTATTTTTTGGCAACTGATATTGTGCTAAATATGGTTCAATTTCATTACTTTGTTTTAAGTCAAGGCTTTGTATTGAGATTTAGTGAATATTTGATGATTATTCAAGGTGGCTTGAATGATTGGATTGTTATATCAGTTGCTGGTATTAATTCTGTTTCCTTAATTATTGAGTAAAAATTAAGCATTGGTTTTAGTATCCTTGGTTCGATTTTACTATTTGATGGCAGTTAGTAAATTGGAATTTTGGAAAATTTTTTGTAAAAAATTGAGGTGGCTCAGTTGTTGGATTAAAAACTTGATTTTAACTCTTGGCTCATTTGTTTAACTCCAATATCTATTTCAGTGATGATTGCATGTGTTATTGAACTGGAGGGTTGTGTTTTTCATTGTTAATTACTTGTGTTTTTCTTCTTTTTACATTCACTCACTACCATTTCATATCACTCATTTTAAATTTAAAATACCAAAAACAAGTCCTTTACATTTATTCTAATTCATCGCAATTTTAGTGGTAATTGATCAAATCACACCACATTCTATAGTTTAGGCTGCATTGCATTTAGTTACTTAGGAAATTAATTTCATTTTTATTAGTTCCTCTAAGAGAACGACCTAAGGTTGCACTATATGCAATCCTTGGTTAAATTTTGAAGTAACCCCAAGGCGACATCAGATTTAAGGTAATTTCAAGTGGCACCGTTGTCAGGAACCAAGAAATTGGTTCTAGCCTTGTACTTGCATTAGTATTACGTAGTCCATTTCCATTTGCATTTTGCATTTTCTTGGCTAGATAAAAGTTTTGGGTTACTCTTTCACTTGGTTGCTATTTATTGGATTACATTGCTCCTGTATGCTTAATTATAGCCTACTCGGTTGCTTTCTTGAGTGTTGGGGTCCATTCTCCAAGTCAAGTTTTGGAAAATTTGCTCTTTTATGCATTTTGGTGCAGTTTTTGATTAATTGTGCATATTACAGGTTTTCACACTCTTTCATACACTATAAAGTGTATTGTCATCCATACTTATACATTCATACACACACACACTTGCACTCATCAGATTCTTCCAATTTTTTTACTTGAATCTTGTTGGGTAAGTCAATTTGCCGCTCGTTCTTGTTGTTACTGTTTATGCCTAGGAGTGACAGGGCTTTACCTTTGAATCCTTTAAATCTTGAACATGAGAGGTTAGTGAAAAACATTAGAAGAGAGAGGAGAATACAGGGGAAAAGTCAAGTTCTTGTTGAAAAGGAGCATACTTCACAAGAGTCAAGTTTGTCATCTAGTGAACAAGAACCTAGTGAGAGAGCTACCTCTAGTGAACACTTATCTGCTAGTGATTTTGAATTAGAGCAAGAAACCACGGATGGTGATAATGGTAATAATAGACATGATGGGCCTAATGGGAACAACGGACATGGTGAGAACAACCTAGGGAATAATGGTGAGGATAATAGAAGGATGAGGGAGATTAGTAATTCCAATGTTGATTATGACCCTTATGGCTTTTATACTGATGATGTGAACTTCGAAATTAAAGGAGCATTAATTTCTTCCTTACCTAGATTCCATGGCTTTGCAGGTGATGATCTACATAGGCATTTGAAGACTATGCACATGGTGTGTTCTTCCCTGAAACCACCAACGACAAATTTTAAAGATGTCTTGAGCATTCCACTTCATTTTAGAAGGAAAAGCCAAAGAGTGGCTTTACACACTACCTCATCATTTTACCACAATGACCTGGGATCAGTTGAAAGGAGCATTCTCAGATGAATATTTTCCTGCCTCTAAAACTTTGAGGCTAAAAAAGGAGATAACTAGTGTTGTGCAATGAGATAATGAATACATGCATGAATATTGGACAGGGTTCATCACACTTCTAGCCCATTGTCCACATCACAATATTTCAAAGAATGATGTAGTGAACTCTTTCTATGAAGGGTTCCTTCCACATCATAAGCCCTCAATTCATGTCGTGACAAATGGTTTGCTCAGAGAATTGAGACCCAATGTTGCATAGGACCTACTTTAAAGATGGCTACCAATGACCCTCAATCTGGAGACACAAGGAGGGTGTACAATACCTTTTCGACTTCTTCCCAAGATATTCTTGCTGAAATTGCTGCTTTGGGAAATCGAGTGGAAAAAAGACTAAATATTTTGGAGAATAATGTGAAGGCCAAGCAGGTTAATTCAATGGGTCTTTCTCAAGCTATAGTAGCCGGTTGTGAGTACTATGGATCTATGATGCATGCCTCCAATAATTGTGCTAGATATGAAGAAGTTTCTGCCCTCTACCAAAATAGGTATGGCCAATATCAAAAGAGGGATCTTTACTCCAACACCTTTAATCTAGGTTAAAGAGATCACCCTAATTTTAGATGGGGTGGGGATCAAGGCAACACTCAAGGAAATTCTTCCAATTAAATGGTGTCTAATCAAGGGACATAATCTTGTTTTTCTAAGGGTGATGAATTTGCCATGATCATGAAGGGCATTGCCGAGATTAATTTAAGATTAGATCAAGAGTAAACACAGATCGATGCTAAGTTGAATGCTATAGGGAATAAGATGGACTCATGTCTACAAAACGTGTTCTCTAAGTTGGAGCAAATAGAGACTAAGCATGAGAACTTGAACACTTTTGTTACTCAAATCTCCAACAACTTAAGTGAACAATAAGCAAAGAGTAGAGGTTCTATACCCTCTAACACAGTGATAAATCCTAAATCTTTGAATGCAATCACACTGAGAAGTGGTAAGAAAATTGATGCTAAGAAAGTAAATTTCAAAGAGAATGAAAAGGATCAAGAACTAGTTAATGAGGAAGTAGAAGTTGAGTATCCTCCTGCTAACACTACTAAAGAAACCTCCTAATTTGAGAAGAAAGCTTCTATTCAATCTGAAAGCCTACAAGAAAAGAAGTGCATAGAGAAGTCTTGAAAACAACCTGGGGCAAAATGATAAAGAGACAGCAACTATCATGAAGAGACCAATTGTTGGACCCCGAACTTTTCTTGGAGATTTGATTTATTAAATGAAATTAAATGAGGAAATATAGTATGATTTCT
>JAOTAX010000006.1:29318255-29336093 GCA_025629825.1 Erythroxylum guanchezii
AAATTTAATACCTTGATCAAACTTGAAATAATACTAACCTTAGCATAAATCAATTCCAATTAACTGATCTAATAAGAATTCAAAAATTCAAAACATGCCTCAAAAATAATTAACAGGTTTGGGATCCAACAGGTCGACCAAGCGACGATATTTTGCGGGATTGTCAAAGAATGCACCCGAATCTGAAGACAGTTTAGTGCCTGGAGGAATGGGCACCTTGGTTGGTTTAAGATGTGGTAAATTGGCTTTATGAATAATATCCTGGATGTATTTCTGTTGGGAGAGGAGCATATTGGATGGAGAACGAGCTATTTCCACGCCAATGAAATAATGGACATAACCAAGATCCTTGATTGTGAATTGTCGGTCAAGAGAACTTTTAACTTCTAGGAGGAGATGTTTAGATGATCCTAGTAACAGAACGTCATCAACATAAATGAGAAGGCTAGTAAAATTTTGACCAGTACCCATCGTGAACAAGCAAACATCAAAAGCAAGTTGAGAAAAACCAAATTCTAGAAGTTTAGCGGTGATTTGATTGTTCCACTATCGGCCTGCTTGCTTTAGGCTGTATAACGATTTTTCCAACTTACAAATTTGCCCGAGAGGCACTCGTGAGTAACCAGGAGGTGGGGAAATATAAATTTCTTCGTCGAGATAACCGTGAAGATAAGCGTTGTTGATATCCCAGTGGTGAACATGCCAGTTGTTTGCAGCAGCGGTGGCTAAGAGGACGCGGGCAGTAGTTAATTTGGCCATTGGAGAGAAGACGTCTGAATAGTCTATACCTACTCATTGGCTAAATTCTTTGACCACCAAATGGACTTTACGTCGCTCAATGGAACCATCTGGTCAGTGTTTAATTTTAAAAATCCATTTCGTTTGGAAAGGTCGTTTACCTTTTGGTAAATCGGCAAATGACCACGCACAATTCTATTCCAGAGCTGTGAGCTCCTCATTCATAGGTGCGACCCATAACGGATTATCCTTAGCAGCAGAATAGCACAACAGTTCGTGTTCTATAGACACATTTGCCATGAAAGAAGAATAACTGGTGCTCAGTAGAAGATTAGAAGAAGACAAAAAAGTTAAAGGAGGAGATGTGACATGAGATGAGAACGTCGTAGCGGGAACAACAGTGTGGACTGTTGTATCATAATCGTCGAGGTATTTGGGACGATTTTTTTGTCTGGTGCTGAAACGTGTAGGGACTGGTGAGGTTGGCGACGGGTAAAGTTGGGTTTGAGAAGGGATGGGAGGGTGGTCGGTTGGGATTTGAGTTGTAAAATTAGTGGGTGAGGTATGTGGCTCAGGTATGGGTTCAGTGGTGGTTGTTGTTCTAGGTTCAATTGGTATGGTAAGATCATTGGGTTGACTGGGCCTAGTTGATGAAATGTTTGGGTGAGTTGATAAGGAGCCACAGTCAGGTGTACTTGGTGGAAAGGTGACAGGGGTAGTTGGGTTTTGTGGCGGAGGGCTGGGTTTTGTAATAGAAAATGGCAAGGTTTGTTCGTGAAAATCAACATCGCGGAAAATGTGTATTTGGTTTGTAGATAAGTCCACAATTTTAAAGCCTTTGCATCCGGACACATATCTTAGGAACAAACATCGAGTGGCACGAGGTTCAAGTTTTTTTTGTATGGTTTTGTGTTTGTTAAAAAACATAGGCAACCAAAGGTACGGAGATTGTCGTATATGGGAAGTTTATTGTATAACTTTTCATATGGAGTTTGCCATAAAAGAATTTTGGATGGTAATCAGTTGATGATGTATGTGGATGTGAGTAAAGCTTCACCTCAAAACTGTTTTGGTAAATAGGCTTGAAAAATAAGAGCATGGGTAATTTGGAAGAGATGTTTATGTTTTCTTTCAACAACTCCGTTTTGTTGTAGGGTGTGTGGGCAAGTTCAATCGTGTATGATTCCTTGTGAGAGGAATAGGTTTTGACAAAATTTGTTTGTAAATTTAGTGCAAATTTAGTGCCATTGTTACAACAATGGTAGGGGAAGGGTTTTCTATTTTGTTTGGCTAATAAGCATAATTCACACTTGTAATTACTGGGAATTTTAACGAACCTATTTGGTAATCGAGATAATTTGTTTCTAGAAACATGTCTGAAGCAATTGTGCCATAATATGAAGTCATGAGACACATGATTACTAACGAAATTTTTCATGTAAAATTGTAAAGAGGGACCTTTGAGGCTTTTGGGAGGAAGTAAATGCTTGTTGGATAGTTTGTAAATACTGCTCATTGCTTCGCACTTTGCTACGACGTAATCATCACGCAGGTCCTGCAAAAACACATGATTGTCAATGAATATGGTGGCAATTTTGTTTTGTGTGGCAAGTTTATTTACCGACAGCAAATTATGGAAAAATGAGGGAATATGTAGCACATCATCAAGTTCCAAATTTGGAGTGAGAGCGACTTTTCCCAGGTGTTCCGTCATGTTTACGGAGCCATCCGGTAGAGTCACTGGGTTTGGTGTGCTCAGTTTGACATAGTCTGTAAACATGGATAGATTTGTGTTCATATGTGCCGAGGCGCCTGAGTCTATAATCCATGAATCGTCATCATATTTATGCTCACCGAAGGTAATGTGTTTAGGATGTTTACCTGCAAAAGCATTGAAGGCTATATGATTCGCTATTGCACCTTGTTTACTGTTAACTATCAACGTTACTTCCTGAACTTGTTTGGCCAAGTTGATCATATCCACCTCTGGCCTGTTCTGTTTCACATCAACTTGTACGTTGTCCCTTGCATCATCTAGTGGATTGTCCATAGCATTCCCTGCATAATTTCCTTTACCCTTTTTCCTTTGTAGTTCTTTGTACCAATCTGACACACCGTGTAGGAGAAAGCACGTATCCTTCGTATACTCGCGCTCATGACAGTGATTACAAAGTTTCTCTTCTTTTCGCAGACTCCACTTCTTACTATTTCCTTGTCTCTCCAGTGGTTTCTTACTGTTGGCAGGATTAGTAAACAATGCTACGGATATTTGGTTCAAATTAGTTTGATCTATATTAACCGTTTTCTATTTTTCAACCGTCAAAATCGTTGAATATGCTTTGCTCACTTGAAGCAGGGGATCTAACAACATTATCTGGCTAACCACATTTGCATATTCTTCCCTCAATCCAAGCAAAAATTGCATTAACCTGTTGCTATTTACATCATAGATTGTATTTTGCAACTTCACAAGAACAAATTTTTTATGGTATTAAGCAATCAATATCATTCCTCATACTCTTTAACTTTGTAAAATACGTCGTGACTAAGTTATTACTTGGACGTAAATTGCTGATTTCTTGTGCAATGTGGTATAAGTGAGGACCACTGCTTTCTCCATACTGTATTTTTAACTCGTCCCAGAGATCTTGTGTTGTCGTGACTACTGTGTCATCGTCAGATTTCTTGATTTCGCCATTAACAAAACCTAATTTGTTCTTGGATTTAAGAGCTATGATCATAGATCTGCTCCATGCCAGATAGTTGCTTTCATTGAGTGATGTGGTGACCATGAGACATCCTGGAGTGTCGGCGGCAGTGGTTAAGCATGCTTCTGCTTCGATTTCTTTTTTGAGATTCAAAGCTGGTGTGTCGTTTTGACTTGAATCTCTCGAGCTTCGTGTCATTTTTGATTTGGTTTGGTTTTAGGCATTGTGAGATCAGATTTTTGCTCTGATACCATGTAGCATCTGTAGTAATGGGACAGATGATGAAGATACAATGAATTTCTTACATTTGTTTTGATTGTCTGTAAGGTATATATACATGAGGTACTGACTGTACATGTGTCTATAACAAACTTGTAACAAACTAATACTAACTTTACATATAACAAACTCGTAACAAACTAATGATGGAAAAGGTATGTACTATTTGTGTAGGAAGGTTGAGTGAGAGAAGAATGAACAAAGGTTGTGTGAGATATGCTATTGTTGCTCTTTGTTGTTATCATGGGTCCTGAGTTTGTACCAACATAATTACTACATTTTCATATTTAATAAATTTACTATGTAATAAACAACTACTTTTTAGTTAATCCATATTAAATAAATTTGAAATAAGGCATGCATTTATTTTTAATAATTGTTATTTTAAAGAATTACTTAGATTTGATATTTAATACATTTTTCTATATATTTTTATATCTCTTCAATTTTATTTAATATTTTTGAATTTCTAATGGAGAACCCAATCTTAATTTATTATAAACAACATTATTTTTTTTATAGTTACTTGATTTTATTTTTCTTTTTATTAAAGTTGACAATAAACCAAGTTAAATGCTTGTTTGAATGAGCTTTTGGGAGATCAATAAGAATTTTTTTCCACCACAAAAGCATTTAAAAAGAAAAATGAGTGTTTGACTGTAAAATAAAAAAGCACTTCTTTAATAGATATGGCTTTTTTGACAACTAAAATATAACTTTTTAAGAAGCTCAAATTTGGAGCTTCTAAAAAACGTATCTCAAATGACTTTTTCGGGTAGATATTTCAAATCAATTAATAAGCTTATTTTTTAGTCATTTTTGCCTTTATGTTTTACACATAATTCTTACAATACTCACAAACTCATCTTCATGTTTATCTTGCAAACCCATCTTCTCTATTTGGATTTTTTATATGTTTTAATATTTATTTTTTATATTAGTTTTACTTATGTTATAATCCATATAAAAGATTTGGTTAGATATATTTTCATTTATGTTTCATATGGTTTAAAATTATATAATAATTAATATATTGTGCTTTGCATATTGTTTAATATACTTTAAATAATATTTATATGCATAAATAATTTTTATTACAAAATAAAATATAGTTAAAATTAAAAATACTTTTTTATTTTTATGTTGCCAAACAATCTACTATATGAAGCTCTTTCAAAAAAACTTTTTTTTAAATGACAGCTAAATTATCAACTGGTTATTTTAAAAAGTTCTTCATATAAAAGATCTACAGAGAAAAAACTCTACTGATAAAAACTTTACTAGTATAAGCCCAACCAAACAAAAGCTAAATCTGAATTTTTATTAAAGCTTTTTTTTTTAACTTGTTTATGTCATATTAAATAAAACTTAAGGAACTATTTGATTCAATCAATCAATTAAGAACTACTGATTCTAATTTTGACCACAATCTTTTTTTTAATTACAAGGAAAAACACTCAAAATAAAACCACCACGCGATTATCGTGTGACTCGTCGGAACACAGCTTCTTGCTTGTCGTGGTGAAGACTATGAAGAACTGGTAAGGGAGGTTCTTGCAGTATATGGACACCTGGATTGGCCAAGCCTGCGAGGGTAGCCAAGGCATTCGCACACTAGTTCCCTTCTAGATGTACATGCTGAATTTGCACCTCCCAAGCTCTTTGAAGTAATCTGCGAGTACCTGTCAACAAAAAATTATTTCTGTCAGTCGCTGTATAGGAAGAGGAAAGGAGATTAATGACTTCTAAAGAGTCAATTTCAAGTATGATACTGTGGTGCCCCAGTGACCACGCCAGTGTAAGGCCTGAGTAGACTTCCCAAAGTTCTGCTATAAGAGTCTCTTTCAATGTGGTGCAAAAACCCTCCACACTAGTGTCCGTTTTAATCATGAGTTAAGTCGCCAGTGAAAGGTTCTTAATTATATTAAAGATATATTAAAGGTCCAAGAAACCTTTTTTAAGAGTCAATAGAATTGAACCTTAAAAGTAAAAATTACCAAATTTTAGTTTAACAACAAAATTTACGTAATTAAAAAATAAGAGATAGGAAAAAATTGCAATAAGACTAATTTTTTTAATTAAGTATTCATAAAACCACTTCCAAGAAATTTACTACACGAATCTCTCTATCAAAAAACACTTTTTTACAATACTCTCACAACTCTTTTGTTTGATGATTTGAGTGTTCCGTACCGTACGTTACACAAATTTACAGAAGTTTGGTGAACAAATAAAAGTCATTATATTGGATTAGTGTTTCTACTTTCCGTATTTCTAATAACCCTTCAACTTTTCTCTTCTTAATTCTTATTCTTAACTGACTCCTAATAAGATGAGTTCAATCACTCTGTGCTGCGCTGTACCTAAGTTCACTAATCCGAAAACTTGTAGATAAGCAAAGAGCAAGCACATCCAACCCAAGCTGAAATGAGACCAAGCAGCACAGACACAGACCCACCCAGAAGACGGACCCGCTCCTCTTCACCCCTCAGATCCGACCCGAATCGGCCTCGGTCTCGCTCTTCTTCTACACTCACTTCCTCGGCTCATCTTCTCGAAGCAGACACCATAACTCTCTTCCAAGACCTCCAACTTTCACAGGACCCTGAACCAAGGAGCTTTCCATATACTGTCAAGCAACAATGTTGGGACAAAGCCGAAAAGGTCAGGGGTCGCCACCCCGACCGCTGGCGCCGAGACCCCCTTGGAAATATTGTGTTCAGGAAGCTCGTGGGTTGTCCTGGTTGCTTGTGTCATGATTATGACCACATCGTACCTTACTCCAAGGTCATCTTCTTTACTTTGTTTTTATCAAAAACGCGCTGTTTTTTAGTCGTTCGATTTTAATGTGGGTGTTTTGCCTGAATTTATGACATGGGACACGGGCACATTGTTTTGATCTGCTTACGGGTTTCAAATGCTCTTTGAGATATGCTAGTTCATAGTTTTGGCATAGTTGATATCCTCTTTTGGTCTTTCAATTGTATGACGTTTATCTGTGTTGGCTACGAAGTGTCAATCCGGCAGCTTTTGTCGTTTTACCTATAATTCAAGGAAACTGTCTGAAATGAATCAGTCGTTTAAACGTAGATCTAAACTATTGCATATTCGTGTGTTCATTGACTTCATGGAGTTTTTGAGTCTGAATTTTGCGCAATTGAATTTTGTATAACAGCTACTAACATCAATGCAAAAGGCAGTAACCATAACTTCTCTTAAGAATGAAGATGTCAAAAAAATAAAAAGAAAAAGAAAAAGAGAAAGGAGAATGCGAATTTAAGTGAGAAAAATGAAGATTTAAAGTAAAAATATTTGTTGCCGTTGTCAAAAAGGAAACAGTAGTTTTGCGGTGCTTCCTTGCATTTGGTTGCATTACAGCATTAGTTTGTTAAGGAATCAGAAAGATAAATGTGGCAAATGCTGCTGTGTAAGATGACACCTTAGAAAGAAGCTTCAATGATACAGATTGTACTGTTGCTATAGGATAGAAGAATGGGAACAAGAAGTGTGTTTGCGTTTCTATATTGAAGTTACGGATGAAAAATGTGAGACCTTGCTATGTGACTGCAGGTGTAGAATTTTCAACTTATCGAAATAAATTGTACTCTTTGAAAGCTGGCATGCAGCACCATTAAACTTGATATGAAGCATAGTTTTCCTCTATCAGTTTCTTTCCTAGTATCCTTCTTCTTTTATGAAGTTGCAATATGAGGACGGTAAACATTGTAAGCTTGAGTAAATACTAACTGTTGAAGCTTGTGAACTGATAGAAAAGTAGAGTACAGCATAGTTCTAAATTTTTAAAGAGGGAAAAATTGGTAGATTGTTTGTTAAATAAAAATGATAAAACATCTTTCAACTGTTTTTCTTGCATTACATATTTGAATTTGGAAAACCAATGGTTTCCAGTTGTTTCTCTAGTTTATGAAAATTGATAACTCATAGTTTTGAACACCAAGCTCAAGAACTCTGAGTAAGTACTTAAAATTTCACCAACGGAACATATTTCAATTTGGAAAACCAATGGTTTCTAGCTGTTTATCTAATTTATGAAAATTGAAAACTCATAGTTTTGAACACCAAGCTCAAGAAATTTGAGTAAGTACTTAAATTTTCACCAACTGAACAGACACCAATACCACTATCCCCTTTGTCCTACCCGGCACCCTTTACTTGGTTTTGGGGGGATAATTTTATAGTATTTGGATCAGTTTCTTTTTAATCTCTTAGTCGCAAAACTCCATGTTCTTGCTTATTTCTTCTTTATGATAGTTGGATCACTATTATATAGTTTCTCTTTTTTCAAATGAGTTTTAGGCATGTTAATATGAAAATTTTGTTGTGCCTACATTTGGTACTTGACTGTTTTATTTGTTTGAATTGCTCAGGGGGGAAGGAGTACATTGGAAAATTGCCAGGTTTTACAGGTGGAAACACTATCTTCTTTAAATTATTAGATCATTAGTATGTTTGGCATATGGCATTCCTAACACATTGTCAAATTGTCGTTGAAAACTTGATGAGCATCTTGCCTTTCACTTGAAATTCTTCTTACAGCTTCCAAATGTTTATTTTCATTTGTACTTGTTTGTACTGCAAAACTGCACGTACTAGTGCAAGCTATACTCCTCAAGCCTGCTTCCTGAGTGACCATGTAAATCTTACTCCTTTCTATGTTTAATCCTTTCTGCTTGTTGAACTGTAATAGAAAATTGGATGGTTGTTTTCTGTGTTCTCATGCAGTTGAAGTCTAGAGAAGCAGGGCTACCGCAAATTTTATGGTTCTTGAGCTGCTATTTTTTTCTTGAATAGTTCCCATTATAGGTGGATTGGACTTGTGCTTTCGTTTGAGAGTAGTTCATATGTAAATTTCAGGGATACAGACTGCTCTTAAGGTTGCTGTGGTTAGCACCCCTTACCTCCATCCGCTAGGATGGATGTTCAAACCTTCACCATAGAGTGGGTGGGGTAGTGTGGGTAGTTAGTACCTGATCTCTAGCAGACCCCTTGTATTAGAAAAATCGTGATGCAAGTTTTAAACTATTATTGATATGTTAATAAATTTTCCGCTAACCATTTTCTGTCTGCTGCAATCAGTTTGAGAAATGAAGTTTAGAAAAGAACTGAATAAGTTTCCTTATAAAGTCATTAATGGAAATGTGTTCAATAAAGACTGGAAAGAATAGCAACTTTTATTTTGTGGCTAGAGGTTTATAACATATCCATGTGATGAAAGAATAGATTATGATCAGATAAATTAAAATGTACAAGTTGATCATCACTTTGTAGATTCTACCCTTGTCCTTTTGGTTTGGTAATCGTCCATTTAAGAAATGAAAGTTAAACATTTACTCCTATTTTATGCTTCTCTGATGTCTGATGAGCGCTTTAGAAAGCTGATATTTTGCATGCATACTCAGGCAACTGTTAATAGGTCGAAGGGGAATCGGACTGAGCTATCTAGAGCTGAACTCATTCAGAGAAGTTCCTATTGCCGTGTTTCAGGTATTGCCCATGATTGTTCTTAAAGAGGGGAATTCACCCAGATAATTAACCGAAGACGGTTTGTTTTTTGGTATTGACTGCAGGGCGTGACATGGATCTGATTGAACTTTCTGCCTATGGGAATGTTCGTCGAGCAGAAGATTCAGGGGGTTGTAGAATTCAATGATGGAATAGCCCTTAAAGAATGGTTACCTGTACCTGTAGTTGCGCTAGTTAGATTCTTGTATCAAACCACACCTATGCTATTGTTTATTGAACCTGAGCTTATTGTCTAAGTGGAATTTGTCCTCGGTGCATTGCTAGCAAGGTATTTCTTTCGGTATCACTGAAAAATGGAAATGTGTATACGTATCAAATTTCAGGTGATGTTCTTGCAAAAGATGTTGGAAACCAATCATCTTTCAGTTTTAATCATTCCTATTCTGTGTTAGTGATGGTTTTAATGAGACCAGACAGACCTGGAAACGATAGAGAGTAAAAGATATTTTTTATCTTTGGCCGATTTGTGCTTCTTACATCCTTAAACACTGTTTAATAATTTTTATCTTTGACCGATTTGTTCTTCTTACTTCCCTAAACACTCTTTTTCTTGTTGGGCACATCTTAATCTACACAGATTTTTAGATGAATTGACAAGAGAGGCATAAGAAACTGTTCTTAAACTACCATCACCACGTCCCCTGAGACTTTGGTAATCGAGTTACATCAATACCCTCACGCTATTCTTAACCTCACTCCCAAACTTAGCTATTTAGTTTCACACCCAGCCAAGTCCGCTAATCTTGTACAGATGTTTTTAACTTGAGTAGCACCAACTGCCGTAGGACCTGCGGAAGGAGACAGGACAAGCCATGAGGATAGCGTCTGCATTGGCTTAATTTCACACACAGCATTTAGTTCATGGAAAGCCCTGTTCTGTTCTCCTTGCGGTATGCTTACCTAATTGTATCTTTACTTGTGTGCAATTATGGAAGCAAGGACATTTAAATATTCTGCTAGTGATACCAGGACTATGATAATACAAGTCAGAAGTGTTAGCGGTCACTACTGGATTGAAAAGGAAACAGATTTATTGATCTTTATCTTCAAGGAGAAGAAACAAACTGGTTCATCTTCTTTTCTCTCTGGTTTTTGTTGGAAAGGGAAGCTTCACGTCCACTGTTTCTTCTTTCTGTTGCTTTTCTTTTCGACAGCATACTTTTTCCTTTTTTTGGGAAGCACTTGCACTCTAATGTTACAAAAAGACACGTTAAGTAACTCAACTGTTTTTGGTCACTTCTCATTGGAAGCTACATTTTAGTGCCATACACGTGCCCCACCAAAGTCATTGCAAAGCTTAATTATTTCCTTAGCTGACTGGCATGGATATTTATGCTTCTTACTCGACTTTCATGTTCACCTTTTTGTGTTATAAAACTACCACTTGACCATTAAGACAAAAGGGTTTTCAGCTCTTTGGTTTATGTCCAACTTGAGACTTACAAGTGCACTACGATTGAGGGATAAGTTTATAGTGGGAGGTTGACTCTGAGTTCCAATGACGAGCTCCTCTTTTTTCTCGACGGAGTCAACCGGATTAGAGTCATATCCTTATACTAATCCACATATTATAATCGAAAATGCAATTAGTAATCAAATGGGATTTCATGTTCATGCCCCAAAATTTCATCCGGACCGTATTTCCAAGTCTAATGGATCACAGAAGTGCTTATTCTATTACATATGTTTTGAATCCTTTGTTAGACATCATAAGTTCTTCTGTCAAGATTTGAAGCGGCCATTAAAAGTGGGATTAAGAGTAAAATGTTCCCGGTCAGAAATTAATTATATCAAGTGAATATCTATTTATTAGTCACAATTAATAAAAATAATATATTGATTTAGCTCTAAATTGAAAGTAAAAATTGATAATTGAAAAATATCAGAAGTATTTTCAAATTTATTATGTTGAAATGCTTTTAAGTACATATATTGAGAGAGTCTGTAAAAATCTATAATATATAAAAAAGAATATCTATGTTTGCAGCAAGATTCAATCCCCAACAATTTCTCAACATCTAATCGTTGATGACCGACGAATTCATGAAGCTTTTGAATTCAGTCGTGGTTACTTGAACCGACTCTCATTAATGTTTATCAGTTCCCTTTAGGCCTATGAATGACAAGAAATGGGCAATTACGTTACCCCCAAAAAAGGGAAAGAGCAAAAAATCAAAGAAAGAGAGATTGGAAAAAGGTCCTTTAACTTTATGCGATGTATAAGATGTGGCCTTTGTTTACTTGGGGCAACAAATATCTACTTGTGCCTTTGGACAACACTAGCTTTTCTGATTGATTTTGACGTGCCTATGTAGAAACCTTATTTAGGTTCACACATCTCACCAATATCTGTTCCGATATTTATTTTTTTATCAGCACAAAAAGCGCGTTATCATCAACTAGATAGGAGGAGTTTATAAATGAACGACATACTAATAATAAGGAATCTGTATATGTTTGACAGCTTTTTTTACTTTTCATAAAAATTAAAAAGCACCCATTTAAAGGACACGCATATTCTGTGGGATAATGTAATGGACATCCATCTGGGAAACTTACTGAATCTATCCAACGCAAGACAGTCCTATTGCTTGACTTGCACTTCTCAACAGGTTGTTTCCTGAAGATTGACTTATCAAACGCAGGCGTGGTATGTCTGTGGATCTAACGCGCTTACCCTTTTCCCTGGCAGTTGGGAATCACGAGATCATCTGTTCATTGTTCTCCGACTGTTCCCACACTGCAGCTGTATGGTCTAAACCTACTTTTATAGAATAAGATTTGTGGATATGAGTTAAATTGTTTCGGTTTTTAAACCTACTTTCGCTTCCTTTTGGCACCTTCTAGTAATACAAATTTCCCACTTGATTTAAAAATATAAAATCCCAGTTTTATCTCCTCTTCTATCCTTTGCTGAGTTAGGAGAGTGCAGCTGCAAGCATGGCATAGAACTATCCATAGTCTCTCAAAGATTCCTATTGATTATTGTACATATTAGGAAGGGAAATGGAAGAAAAAGATGCCATTTTCCAGCTATACTTTTGAGAACTTGAGTCCACAAGATCCTTCTCCAAACTAACCCTGTATATCACATAAAGGTTATATTTACAGAATCACAAACCTTAGCAAGCTAAGTAAAACAAGAAGCATCCTATTGGTACTGTTATAACAAGAAATTAGTTCACAATAACCCTTTCCCCGGACCATGGAGAACCAATTCTTATGCCCCTTTGATCCTCTTTTTCAGCCATTAGCTCCCGGATTTTTTATCAATGAGGATGGTAAATAAGAGTTATCCATACAGGATCATGGTAACTGAGCCGCTCTCACCTTGGTAAGTTGGACTCAACCCTCCCCTTGTGGCCTAGATGATTGCTAGCACTTCAAGAGCTCTCATGGAATTTGATGGACCGGGACAAGGCAGCAGGGTTGGCACACAATACTGAAGAGGTTTCAGTTACATGTTTCTTCTCCACATTCTTTGGCTGGAAAGCCTTGAAAAGGCCTCCTCCACTGAGCGATTCATTCTTGATTCCAAGCGTTGCCCATATAGAACTCTTTGCAGCTTCACTTGGATCATCAATCCTTAGAATTTTGGGAACTAAGACAGTACCATTTCTATGCTTTGACGGCTCTTCCTTTTCCAAACTTTCTGGTTTAGGTGCGTCTCCATCCCTTGGATGCTTGCCCAGTGTAGGAGAAAGAGGACTAGTGCATGAAACATTTTGGTTTGATGAGGACGATGATTGAGGAGACAATAAAGGGATGTTCCAAGTGCCTGGAATAACACAATTCCAATAAGCTGAAGGATAGAATGACATTGGGACCCCTGGAGGGCAAAAAGCAGGTGGTTGTAATGTAGAATTCCATGGATAAGGCCAGGGAACACCGGGAAGACATGGAATTGGAGAAGTGAAGCCATTTACGTTTTGCACAAGAGGTTCTTGGGGACAAGTCCTTCCTCCCTCCATTGAATTAGCTACCGTCAAAGAAGATCCACTAGAGCAATCATCACCATTTCCTCCACCCTTGCAAGAAACTGAAATCTTTTGCTCTTCTAAACCACAGAAACCATTTCGTGAGCCATTCAAAGCTTTTTGATCTGCAAGATGTAGCACTGAAGCCATGGAATCACAAATTGGCACATCCGAGCTGAAGTTTAGAACTCTACTGTTGGTTTTCAATGCAGGGTGGTTTGTTCCATTTGGAGCTTCAAAACGAGCTGCTTGAAGTGCCTCAGAGATTGTTACATGTCGATAATGTGAGGCCGAGTTCTTGTTTTTGCGGCGTCCTGCTCCCACAGGAACATTCCTCATCGTACCACCAGCAGTCCAGTATCTTTGACAGGCTTTGCAGAAATGTCGAGGTTGGTTGATATTGTAATTGTTGTAATAACAGAATTTCGTATCCATGCTATTGCAGCGTGGGCAAGGAAGTATTTTATCTGGCTTTTTTATGGTTTTCTCTAGTGAGCTTGTACCATCATTATGTTCTTTCTCTGTCTTGGAACTTTTTGATTTTGCAGATTTTTCATCAATAGAGGGTGTTTTCGGGTTCACATTAGTCTCAGGCAAGGATTCTGGATCTGTAGAGTCCTCTCTATTTGAAAGGGGAGCATCATCATCTGATTGCAGGATCTCAGTAGTTTTCCCTGTTGGACAACCCTGAATTTTAACATTGCATCTTTATTAGTAACACTAATAAGTGACACAAAACTTCTATAAATATGTGAGTTTTATCAGTCCCTGGACAAGAACCGAGAAGCAGAAGCCAAGAAATGGACAAACTATAAGAAGTGAGATTGTGATCTATCACTATTTCTTCCCATAACTAATTCTCTTGCTCTCTTAATCCTCTTTCGTGACTTGCTTTATAAGATGCAGGGGTCTGGTTAACAACATCAAGGATTCTTGCCAACCATGGAAAGTTCCAGAAAATCCAATCACTTGGCAACTAAGCTACAATGAAACAGACATGTATACAAGAATTAACGATAACAAGTAGTTTTAAACTTTTTTAAAAAAATGAGAAAAAAATTGTTTTTTTTTTTGGGAGGGATCTTTCAAATTCTTGGGCGGTGAAGAAGCTTCTAGAGAGTCTGGAATTCTGGTTTACTTTTCCTGTCATCACTGGCATAGGGCCATGAAAGCTCTTCATTGGCAGGAGAGTTTATTAAAACCCATAATTTATGATTGAAAATTTAGGAAGGGAAATGTAGAAGTTCCGAATAGGAAACTGCACTTTAAAAGTTAAGCTTGAGCATGACTAAAGAGTAACTTCAAGTTAAGAAACACCTAGACCAATCTCAAAACTAAGCGCAAAGGAACCGCTATTTCAAATATCCAGTACTAATATAGCTCACATGCTCTAAATCAAGATCCACGACGTAGAGGCAAACAGAGATTTTACATTTCCGAGATGAATCCAAATACAAACCAAGAGAAGTTCTGAAAGTCAATTTTACAAGTAATAGTTGAACAAATTCCTCGTCAAGAAAACGGTGTTCTTTGATTGATCGATAGAAAATTAACGTTTAGATAAAAATCTTTGACCTACTAAGTAGAGGAAGTTATAAGTAATCTACTTGCAACAAATATCCATCTTCTTCACAATTACCCCAAAACAATGAACTGGTGAAAGGAAAACAAAAAAGATTGGATGAAATCTCGTAAGAGTGTAAATCAACCTGAAAAGGTTATAATCCCAATGAACCAAAACCACCAAATTTACAAAAAGGGAAAGCAAACTGCCAGTAGAAGCTTTCCGTGAAAAGCAAATAAAACCCATCAAACATTTAGACATCTGACAAAGAGGTCATCTTCAAATTTCCCCTTAATTCACTCTATCTATACCTTTTGATAATCTTCTTCTTCGTCTACTTCTGGGCTGGAGTAAGGCAGCTCGTCGTCGCCGGAGATTGTCGGAGAGTCATCTTCGGGTGGGAGGGGAATTTCCTTGCCGAAGAGCTTGATGCCGAGGTCTTTACTAGTAGTTTCCTGCATTTGACAGTTCCAAGTGTCCTGTTTTCTCTTTTACAAAAAGGAAAAGGAAAAGGAAAACACGCGAGAGAATGGTCGGGTTGGATGGTCGTCTTTGTTGGCAGCAAGAGTAGTTTGGTTTCTTAGTATTTGATCCGTTTAAATGAGAAGTGGATGCCACGTCAACATCTCAGTTTGATTCTTAGCCACAAGTTCATGTGGCCTAGAAATTTTATTTTCTTTCTGTTTTTCACCAGCACCAGCACCAGCTTACGACTTACGTTCGTCGCCATTTCGCATACATTAACTTGGAATCTGTGGATTGTTGTGTATAATAAGAAAAGTTAACAATATGGTAAATATATTTTATAGATTATATTTTAATAAATTTATAAAAAAAGAAAAATAATTTTAAAAAATAAAATTTGATTAAATTTGTTTTATGATTGTTTATATACAAAATATTTTCGTAAATAAAGTTTTCTTCAGGGGTTATAATTATATTTTATTATAATTAAAGAGAACCTTAGCTAACTTTTACATGACTAAACTAATAATTAAAAGTAACTAGTACCCACCAAGACATTGATGTGAGGCCGGCCATGGCCGGTGAGGGAAGCTCTTTTTGACTTTTTCACATATTATCTAGCCTGCGTTTTTTGAATGCTTAAATCAACCTTTTAGAGTGAAAGAGCAAGTTAATTTTCAGATTTGTGCCAAGTCATAATTCGGTTATGTTTCAGCTTTGTGCCAAGTCAACCAATAAGGATATTGACATGCCACAATGGGGTTTCAAGAATTTAATAGGTCAACAATAATTTAATTTTTTTTTATCAAACATCATTATTTACGTTGAAATAGCGTGCATTAATTTGTTTTAATTTTCTAAATGTAAATTACATTGTTCTTGGTAGGTCTAATTTTATTTGATTCAAAATGCTCCCATCGAATTAGCTTGTCAAGTTCATCAGACAAATACAATAACAACCTTAGTGCATAAGGCTCTAAACTTTATGAGAAATTAGAAGTACCTAATCTTACTCCTAATTAATAGAGAGACTATTTCTGATAGACCCATAAGAAAATAAAAAGATTAAAACTAATAATGATAAATAAATTAAAAAGTATAAAATAAAATAAAATAAAACAAAAACAAATATAAATATAACATATATAATAAAATAAAAATAGAAATGAGAATAATAAAAGATACATGTTAAATAATAAAAATAATAATGAAAAATAAAAATAGACATAATAATAATAACATAAATAAGTATTTACAAATAAAATTATAAAAATATGACAAGGTAAATAATAAAAATAGAAATAGAAATAAAGAATATTAAAAGATAAATATTAAAATAATGCAAGTAAAAATAAAATAAACATAAAGGATAATAATAATAAAAAAACAAAGAGGTACAAATAAAAATATAAAAATAAATAAACAAAAAAGGTATAAATAAAAAGATAAAAATAAGTAAGAAAATAAATAGCCCAATAAATACAGAAAAATGTAAAGAATACAAATAAAAATAAAATAAGTAAATAAATATACAAACAAGAATAAAACAAACAAATAAACAACACAAATAAGTTATTATAAGAAAATGTTTATGCTTGGTAAGGAAATGTATAGATTAAATAATTACGAAGAAAGTACTATATCACAAATATTTAGGCTAAATATAAGACATAAGACTCGAAAGAACAAATTTAATAGACTTAAGAGAAAGAGAAGGACTTCTTTGTACAAGATCCTTTAACTGTATTTTAGTATGTCAAAGTTTCCTATATTAATGTCACGTATTCGATAAGTTTCAACAAAATCATATCATTCTTAATTATTTCCTTCCAATTCTTTTTAGGCTTTTTTATTTTTCTCTTACAATTTTTAAGTACAATCTTCTTGCATCTTTTTATTACAGCACCAGGATGTCTCCTCTTAACCCTTACATGTTTTCCTCTCTAAAGAAATGATCATGGATGTTAGAAGAATTCCGAAAGACTTCCTTTTGTATGTAGAATCGAACAAAAAGTACTTTACTTAAGTTCAGTAATCTGCACTATACAAGCTTAAAAGAATTGAAGGATTAGGAATAATCTTATAACAGAATATGGAGAGACTCTTGTCTGAAAATAAAGGGCTTTAGATTCAATATATCTATATCTACTTCCTAAAAGGGAGAAGCTTTTGAGAAATTAGTAACAAAGACTCATATTCCTAGTTCATGAATCAACTGCTCAAACTCAGGGAATCAATAAAGATGAGCGATAGAAGTGAACCAGAATAATACTAACTACGACCCTGGCTTAGCCTTGAAATGGTCGCATAAAAGTTCCTAATGGAGAAATAAAGTAACATCCCTCTAACATCAAATGTTTGACTTCTAGGTTGTTAATTACTTAGTCGCCCGTTTAAATTCCAATTTGTTAGTTACTTGGTAACTACACTGGGCCTATGTTGTATAAGAACTTTCCTTCCATAGTTGTAACTATCAATTCTTTCAGAATGAATAAAGTATTAAAAAAATATGTATCATAGACAATTTTTAGGGTTTTCTTATAAATAAGAAAAATACGAAAAT
>JAOTAX010000006.1:29448802-29464517 GCA_025629825.1 Erythroxylum guanchezii
TATCTACACAACTGCCCCAGGTTCCACAGACTCACACATCCCCCCAAGTGACTCACAAAAAGCTGTGAGGAACACCACTAACACTGAGATTGAACATCAAAGGCTAAACCACATCGTTCCAGTGTTTAGTAGTTGAAGACTGCAGAGGTTGGTAGGGCTGACTTGACGGCGTTGATCGACTAGAAGCTGGATCCAACTTCGATTATGGGTTGAGTAAGTATTACGCATTCGAGGATGGACGAGCTATGGAGGGCGAGTTCATCAGTACGCTTAGACTGCGATGTTGAGCAAATTTTGGGGGCAGAACAGATTTGTTTGTTTCTCATCTGTTCGCTTTGCTTGGTTATACTGAAAAATAAATTCTGGAACGCTTTTTTTTCTCAGCTATCGTATAAAATAGCTGAGGATATTGCAACAATGTCAATTTATGCACAGACTTCAAGTTTGTTTTCTCATTGTAGGTACTGAGATTTGGTTGGGCTGGCATTTTCAGGAGATATTTGGTAGAACCAGGGGAGATGTGATGGCCTTCTAATCTTGTACAAGTCTTGCTGTTCAGGTAGACATACATCGCAATCCTATGTGTTTTTTATTTAAAAGTTTTCTATTCCTCTATTAATTGAATAATAAATTTTGTATTACTCATTATTGTACATGTTTCTTTTGCAGTTTTATCTGCAGTCAGTGGGATTCAAGTTAAGTATAGAAATTTACCAGAGGGTAAGTACTGGCATTCATCTGTTTTAAGAGAGCGTAAATGGAAAGAAGATATGATATCTATAGTTTCTTATTATCTGAAATTTGTATTTACTACCAGTCTCCCTACCCATTTTTATGTTGGTTAGAATGGTTTGTTGACATTCTTAAATCTCTGATTATTGTCATTCTATTGGAGTCCTCTAACTTCCCCCTTTTCTTAGCATCCTGTATATATACTCTGGCTCCCTTTTATCTGTCACCATTCTGAATCTATACATGTTAAAACCTGGCAGCTTGTATTCTAGCTCTTACACGCATTATCTTGGTGATCCTGTTTGCACTTCAGCACAATGGGACACACAAAGTTGGCTTCATCTTTGCTCCTGCAATGATAGCATAGCTTCTGTGCCTTAGTGGAGTAGGCATTTACAACATATTCTATTGGAATCCTCGTGTCTTCAATGCTTTGTCCCATTACTACATCTATCAATTCTTTAAGAAAACTGGAAAAGATGGATGGAACTCCCTTGGAGGCATTATTCTCTGTGTTACAGGTGGCTGTTTGAGATGCAAATACATAAAAAATGTGCAACT
The DNA here is from genome assembly GCA_025629825.1 of Erythroxylum guanchezii. NCBI lineage: Eukaryota > Viridiplantae > Streptophyta > Magnoliopsida > Malpighiales > Erythroxylaceae > Erythroxylum > Erythroxylum guanchezii. The sequence goes on from JAOTAX010000006.1 coordinate 29,450,096, forward strand.
TTTTATTTTCTTACTTAATTGGACTTTTCTTTTATGTATGCTGTATGATCAGGTGCATAAGCTATGTTTGCTGATATCGGTCATTTATCACAACTTTCTGCCAGGGTATTTTCTAATCTTGTTTCGGTTCTTTATGATCAGTTCGTATAAATAATGAAAAGTCTCATAATTGTTGCTTAGTTCTTTTTATGAAGATTGCCTTCATAGCATTTGTGTACCCCTGCCTGGTTTTGTCTCATATGGGTGAGGCTGCTTATCTCTCCAAGAACAAAGAGGACCTTCACAATAGCTTTTTCAAGGCTATTCCTGGTATGTCTGAAAATTAGGTAGTGAGACGCCTTTATTTGCAGAGTTCATTACAATTTTGGGCTTCCAACTTTTGTTCTTCTCTTTCAGATGGTGTATTCTGGCCAGTATTTGTTATTGCAACTCTTGCAACCATGGTGGCAAGTCAAGCAATAATTTCAGCTACTATCTCCATAATCTGTCAGTGTAGAGCACTGGGTTATTATCTTACATTGTAATCCCATACTTGTTGGCATCGTCAAGGTCATTATCTTATAGAACTGGTTGACTTGGATGAGACTACCAAACAATGCAACCCATCTTTCTTTCTTTCTTTTTTTTTTAAGCCAACTCTCATCTCCTACCATGTAAGAGACTCCAGAGTCCAGACACTGGTGCTCATTTTCTTTTTTATTATAAATAACACGTGTGAACAAACGTTGTCAAGTTGTTGATTTAGACATTTACCATTTATGTTCATATAAAGGACAAGCCTCATACCTCCTACACTTACGGACAAAAGCCTATGACAGTATATTGCCCTTTACTTCTACCCATATGTGTGACGTTTTTTTGTTCCAATTTACGATTTTTATTTTTAACTAATGAAAAAAAATTACAGTGTTTGAGTACTAAAATATCAAAAAATTTGTATTTTAAAAAATAATTATTAAATTTAAAAAATTATTAAATTAAAATGATTTTCGAAAAGTGGAAAAAATAATAATGGAATGTTTAAAATTAATGATATATTAAAAAAATTGAAGAATTATTAAATAAATAAAAATTATAAATAATATTAAATAATTATTAAATAAATAAGATTTAAAATTTTGTTATTTAAAAAATTATTAAAATTGAAAAATTATTAAATTTAAATTATTTTTGAAAAATAAAAATTAATAATTAAAAAAATAATTCTATTTGCGACGTTTTGTATGACTTTCCATGACGTTTCCTAAAAACGTCGCAGAAAGACTAATTTTTTTGTGACGTTTTTCAAAACGTCGCGGAATGTTAGTATTTTCTGTGACGTTTTACAAAGAACGTCGCAGAAACCTTTTGCCTACACTACATTCCGTGACATTTTTTGTGACATTTTTTAAAACGTCGCGGAATGTATTCTCTGACGTTTTTTGAGATTATGTGACATTTTTAAAATGTCACTAATTGTCCTATTTTCTTGTAGTATGTATATCTTCTACTCAACGTGAATGAAGTGAATTTACCTTTCTAAATATCTTTTATATGGTATCAATGTTTTTTGTGGTCTAACAACCTAAGAAGCTACAATGTCCATCAAGGGAACTCTTGTGTCTTCTTCTTTTTCTTCATCGACTACTTCTCATACTTTAACTCTTCTAAGCATCACAAGTCAATTGTCCATCAGATTAAATTCTTGCACGGCACCACCTCAACAAATTAATGATCAGTCAAATTTAGCTTATCTTGACTAGTATAAAGAAGATCAATTAGTTCTTAGCTGGATCATTAGTTCTATTAGTAAGAGCTTTATTGCTCCAGTAGTTGGTGTTTCCAACTCCTGTACGACATGAAAAATATTATCCAGTACTTCGGTTTCTAAGGCATACATACGAACCATTAAAGCATAATTCTTTAAGGTAACAAAGGAACACAGTGAATCTATTGCTTAGTATACTCAAGGAGCAAAAGTAATATTTGATCAGTTGGAAGCACTTAACAGTTCTATCATGGAAGATGATTTGGTTCAGGCTGTCATTAACAGTTTGGGTCTAACATATAGACCCTTTGTTCGGTCTTTTGAAAATCGTTTAGATGTTGTTTCTTATGATTATTTATATGGATTGTTGCTTATTGGAGAGGAGGATCTTGCTACTGAAATAGATTCAAAGCCACTTATACAACCTACAACTTACTATGTGAATTCAACTGTTAGAGGATATTCATCTCTTGGTAGAGGAAAAATCAAGTGATGACACATGTCAAACCAATCTCTATAATATACCAATTTTTTCTTTCCACGTATCCATTTTGTTCTAGAGTTTTAGGATAGGAACTGCGTTGAGTTATTCCATTTTCAAGTAAATATGATTACAAGGCTTGATATTATCCTCTCCAATCAGCTTGAAAGCTTTTTATTTATCGATCAAAATTTTTTCAACAATATGACAAAAATTGATAAGAACATTATGCACTTCAGATTTATACTTAATAAAATAAATCCAACAATATTTAGAACAATGATCATAAAACAGTACATAATATTGATTGCCGTCCATGAAAGCAACAGAAGATGGACCTCAAAGATCAGAAAAATTAAATCAAATGGACCATTAGCTTTAAAATGGGAGAATGAAAAAGGTAATTTATGACTCTCATTAACACTACAAGCATGACAAAGATTCGATTTATTAGGATAAATAAAAGGAATTTTATTTTGTTGAAGAGCTTGTCGAACTGTTTAATAATTTGCATGTCCCAAAAGGGAATGTCACTGCTTTAAAGTGCAAGTCATTGTGGTAACTGGACTACGAGATTGTCTAATAAGTTTTAAGAACATAAAGTATAGACCATGATCATTCTGATTTAAATAAAGGAGCTTCTAAATGTGGATATTCTTAATCATGAAACAATTGGGAAGGAATTCAACAGAAATGTTATTGGCATTAGTAAAAGCAAAAAAAAACATATAATAAATTATGAAAAGAAGAAGGAATGTATAAAACATTATGAAGCTGAAAAGAATTATCCAAAGATTGACAAAAAGATGAACCAAGATTAAAGATAGGAAGGAATTTAACATTTCCAATTTTAACTGCTTCAAGAACATGATACTCATTATGAATGGTAAGATTTTCTAAATTAGGAGTTACTCCAATTTCCAGGAACAATTGCGTAGTTGATGTTGCTAGATTAGAAGTCAATTTCATTTGGTTTAAGTTTTGTTGTCACGAGTTGGTAGCTCTACAATTTGGTGAGGGACATTGCTTAAAGATATGAATAAACTTGTTACAATTATGACACTGAATATTGTCCACTGAATTGCTAGTTATGTATAATTGTGATGAAGCTCATATGGAATCCAAATTTTCACAAAAAAGGGTACCAATATTGGAACATCCTCAGCCAACACACCCACACCACCTATAAACCATCCATCCATGTTACCTAATCCCACTACAATACTCATTATTGACCTATGTCATATACATCACTAGATAGCTTTTCTACAACATTATATGAATTGCCTTTAATTGTTAACTTAACTCGTTACAATTATGATATTACTGCACTAACTCGTTGATATCCTATGGTTACCAAATCTAAAACTGGTACTCTTAAGCCTTGTTAATTTCGTACCTCTAAAATTAAACCATCAACTTATAAACAAGCTAATAAATATGAAAAGTGGAGATAAGTAATGATAGAAGAGTATAACATGAAGATCAGCAATAATGTGTAGGTTTTAGTGCCTCTTTCTCAAGCTGATAATGTAGTTCGATGCAAATGAGTATATCGTATTAAGTGAAAGCTTAATGGTACGATTGATCGATACAAGGAGTGTTTAGTGGCAAAGGGATTCAATCAACAATTAGGTGTGGATTATAAGGATACTTTTAGTCCAGTTATTAAACCTACTATTATCTATCTTTTATTATCATATTCCTTATCTAGTAATTGGGAGATTTGACAATTGGATGTTTATAACGCCTTTATGCATGGTTCACTTGATGAGAATGTCTTCATGCAACAACTGTAAGGGTATGTTCATCCTGCATATCTAAACTATGTTTGTAACTTACAAAAATCTATTTATAGATTGAAACAGGCACCTCAACAATGGTTTAAGTGTTTGACAAATTCCTTGATCAACCTTAGTTTCAAGGGTTTAAAGACCGATACCTCTCTCTTCATCTTACATTAAGGTTCAGTTCAATTTTTTTGTTTGTTATATGTTGATGATATTATTATCATGGGAAACAATAGTCATGTGATCGCTAACATAATTCAATCTATCCAACCATCCTTTGTGCTATGGGATTTAGGACATCTTTCTTACTTTTTGGGTATGGAGGAACATTGGACTTCAAATGATTTGGTACTCACTTAGTCCAAATATATAAAAGATTTGTTGAACAAAGCTCATATAGAGGATGCAAATAGTATTACTACATTAGCTTGTGATAAAAATGAGTATTCATGATAGGACTTCTTTTTCGACACTACTCTTTATCAAAGTATTGTTGGAGGCTTGCAATACCTCTGTTTAACTTATCCTGATATTTGTTATGATGTCAACAAGGTTTCTCAATTCATGTATTCACCTATTGATCAACAATGGACATCAGTTAAACAGACACTTAGATATCTTCTTATCACTATAAATTTTGACAATTGTTGAGACACACAAGTTCTTTTCATATCTAGACTTATAGTGACTCTGATTAGGGAGGCAACGTTGATGATTGTAAGACTATCACAAGCTTTGCTATTTATGTTGGTAACAATTTAATATCGTGGGGATCAAGGAAACAAAGAACGATGGCCAAATCATCTACCGAAGCCGAGTATCGTGCTATTGCTACTGTTGTAACAAAGTTACAGTGGTTACAATAAGTTATGCAAGAAATTATTATTCCTTCAACATCTTCTCCTATTTTATGGTGTGATAATTTAAGTGTTGCTTATCTCACTACTACACCTATTTTTCATACATGGTCTAAACATTTGAAATTTGAATTTTATTATGTGTCTGATAAAGTTGTTAACAAAGAACTTCAATTGTGTTATATTGCAATTACTAATCAACTAGCCAATGTTAACCAAACGATTCTCAAAGCATTGTTTTCCATTTAAAGAACAAGCTGACTGTCTTGCCAAGACCAATTCAACTTGCGGGAGGGTGATAAGGATAACTAAAGTCTATATCTATTGTAACTATTATTATTTGGTTTGTTACGTATTGTGTATCTAGATTAATACTTATCCTACAGTTTAGATATACATTATCCAAATTTATCTTACAGTTTTGTAAACTCTATATATGTATCATATGCTCCGCGTGAAGTGTATTTGTCTTTCTAAAAATCTTTTATAATATAATCAATGAAGATTATATTTTACCTAGATAATATTGAACTTTATTTAACAATTTGATGTTAACTTCAGTTTTGTATCTATCCACCCTTCTTGTGTACTCCAATTAGAACAACCTAAGAGATTAAATAAATTTTAAAGACTATAAGTTACAAATTTTAATTAAAAATACTTATTATTTTGAAATTATTCCAAAAGCTATTTTGTGATATTAAAATATTAAAAACAATTTTCTTTTAAATTTTTGTTGAATTATTTCAATATAAATAATCATTTGACTGGTTATTAAAGAGGTGACATTATATATATGATCAGCATACCCTTTTTAAAATATTATTATTTTCTTGTTCCCTGTAGTTGACCTTCCTAAATATTTATCTATAAGGCTATGTTTAGATTGACGTAAAAATTTTTATGAAATGGAAAAAAAATGGAATGATTTATAATGGAATGGAATGTAAATGGATGTAATATTAGCAAATTATTGTTTGAGATAAATAAAAGAGTTCATAATATAATATAGTGAAATGTTGTTTGAAATAAGAGTTTATAATGTAATATAGAAATTTTTTTTATCATTTTACATTTCATCTTAAACTTCCAAAATCGGAGATTTATTATTTTTATTGTTTAGGATGGAATAAAATACAATATGAAATCCTCTTTTTCTATCACATTCTATTATAAACCTTTCTTCCAAACAATAGAATAATATTACATTCCATTTTATCCCATTAATAAACCACCAACCAAATATATTCTAAGGCACTATTTTTCCTTTTAATTTTAAGAGCTTTTAAGTGTTAAGGTCTAACTTTGAATTTCTACCTTTTGTTAAATTTTAAATTGCATATCAATTAATTTATTCATAATTTGTGAATTGTTATGCATGCGATGCAATGACACTCTTAAATAATTTCATCAAAATTGAAATCTAAATATGTGCATATGATTTTTCTCCTATGATATTTTTCGCAAAACTCGTATCTTATTTGTCAGAAAACACCTATAATTTACATAATAAGGAATGTTAAAAGAAAGATTATGCAAGGAAAGGAAAGTAAAGAATCATTGTTTTGATGATCTTCATGATTATCAAAATGTAATTTCAATTATTCTTACATAGTTAAATTATTTGTTAATATGTGAAAATACTTTAAACAATAGTGGTTTTGATGATCATGAATACCATTAATTTATAATATGTAATTAGATCCTTATGTAAGATGTTGATGCTAAATTTCATTTGAAACAACTCAATTTAACAAATTTTGCAATATTAAGATAAGAATGTATTGTACATTAAACAAGTAAAAAAGAATACGAGTACAATGCTACATGTTTGTTTGAACTAGATTAAAATTATAAATTGCAACGAAACTATTCTAAGAGTATCTATGCATTTGAGAAATACAAATTAAATAGTAAGGTTATATTCGAAGGACTCCTTGAAATTTAAAAAATTATCACATTAATCCCTTATTTTTTAAAATTATTAAACATCACTGTTATGTTTTAGTTATCGTAAATTCCCTTACTATTAAGTTGTTGAAAATCCTATTTAAACATGTAAAAAACATGCAAGACGTTTTTATGTGTAAATAGGGTTATTAACGGTATGAAAGCAAGAAAATATATTAACTAAAATATAGACTAATCTCTGATAATTTTAAAAATATTAGACTAATATTATAGTTTGTCAAACTTCAACACCATCCTAAGAAATTAATCCTAAATAGTATTATTGAAAAAAAATTCACTACTTTCAAACTATCAAATATGGTAAATAATTATAAAGAAAGAAAATTATTATTTTGTACCATGCTACTAATGTTACGAATAACGTACCAAATTTAATACCGAATTGAGTTCTGGTACAATATTATAACGGTATCTAGTGCTAACAGGTACCGTTTCGGGTAATTTTTTTTAATTTATGAAATAGTCCCTAAATTTTTTTAAAAGTACAAAATAGTATTGTATATTTTTAACTTATTTTCAAAAATCATAATAATAAATAATATTCACAATTTAATTTATAAAATTAATTTAATAATTATTAATAAATATAATTAAATTTCAAATAAATTTTGATTTAATAATTAAAATATATAAAATAAATATTAGTTTATAAATAATAATTTTTAAATTATTTATTTTAAAAGTCAAATATTTTTATTAATACTTTATTAATAATCATTATATAAAATATTTAACTAAATTTAAATAAAAATAATTTATTTTAAGTTTTATTTAATTTATAATTATTATTATTAATAAAAATATTTAATTTTATTTTAGGGAGGAAGAGTTTAAAATTTTTTGAAAATTTTGAAAAAAATCATCATATTTTTTAAAATTTCTATACCGACTAATATTTATCCTCTATTTTGAATACCGACGGTACAATCTAAAACCGGCCAATACCGACTAATATTAAACCCTAATAACCCACCCTCCACACTTTAAATCATTTTATGGTGTATAAAGGTATTTTGGACAATGTTAACCTTAATGATTACGTAATTACAAAGCCGAAGGACGTACGAAAAAATTTCTTAGGCTACCGAAGTTATTCGCAAGCCTGCCTAATAAACGTTTCGCATGTCTCTGTGTTTTAAGGGTTTTCCTCTTCTCACTATCCCACATTATCCTGCTAACGAGGTATTTCATACTTCACACTTCATATTGAAATGATTTGAAATATACATTGTCCTATAATAGAATCTAACTCATTCCAGCGATTTACTCAGATGTCCTTTCTATTATATGTATATATTTTCTTATACGTATCCATTTTAAGAAATATAACTACAAATAAGTGAGACTTACGAGGAATCTAAGCTCAGTTAATCGAAATCTTCACTGATCCTACGAGAACAATAATTCATAACCAACAGCAAAGATTCTCTCGTTCCTTTGACGGGTTACGGAAACTTCTCACGCTAATGGAGAAGCCTTTACGTCTAATAAAATGATCTTAGGTAAGGCCCCATGTTTTGTTAGGAAATAATCTGTGGATGATCTCTTCATGAATACGAGAACGAAAAGAAAAATTGCACAAAAAGAACTACCAACATAAGATGAGATGAATAGCAGCAAAAACACCATCTCCTATGCTAAGCGGAGGCCATTAAGTTTAATATAGAAACAAGGTTTTAAGTAACAACCTGCGCTTATATAATAGGTATGGAAACAAGGGTGCTGATTTCTCTTGGCAAAACCATTTAGACCCTGTAAGTCAGAGATTATTAATTTCTTGACTTACCACCTCTTTCCACGGCCTCCTCGACCTCTTCCACCTTTTCCACCGTGACCCTTTCGACCACCAAGTAACTTGTTGGCATCTGGTTTTGCTTTCATATCCTCTGGTAAGGGAAGAATATTATCCACACACTTCCTGAAGCTGAAATCATCAACAGAGTCATCATCCCTAATCAGGAAGAAGCATCGACTCTTAAATGTTGGATGATTTTGGACTTGGAAAGCCCGGATCCCAGAACCAATCTTCTTGTCGGGCTCCGGATGACCCCTTTTCAGCAGGTCTAGTAAGACAATGTGCTCATACTGCAATAAAAAACCACAAATCAAAGGACTATGGGTAGTGAATTTAGCAGTAAAAGCTGGCATGATTGATTGAGGCATGATATGACCCATGAATGACAACGAATCCTATTAGGTTCTCACATTAAGCATCCTCCCCAAATCCTGCATCCTCATCTAAATCCTTGCTGATTTGATGTCTCAAAAGCAACTCAATGCACACATTGACATAGGAAAGGTGATGCTATAGGCTGCAAAAGAAGCAATTGACACTGCAAGTGGTTCGACATTTAGAAGATTTGTTTCTGATAATTGACAATGAATCAAAGAAAAACCACTAGGAATTTGAGTCAAAAGCACCTCACAAGTATGGGGATACGTGTTTCCCAAAAAGACAAGGAAGTTCTAATACGCAATGAGATCAGAATGCCCTTTATCATTTAGGGAAAAAAAAAGAGTTCATTAAAACTCAAAACTTTGACTATTATCCCATACTTTAATAACCTCAATGGAGATTAATTAATCCCACATCCAACAGTATAAATCACGCCAGAACAATGTCTATAATTTATATCCTCTTACTCTGGCAAACAACTGTAATTCAATTTCCATATATACACAATGTAGAAAGTAAGCTAAAAGGAGCAATTAGGACCACATTATCAGATCCTCAAGTAGCTCCTAAAGGCCCAAAATCTAAACTATTCCCCACAGGTGATGCTAGGGAGAAAGTAACACAATGGACCAGAATTATGGGTGGAATGGAAAGGGGAAGGCACGACTTTAAACATGTCATAATGAAGATTCCATTCTTGTTAAGGGGACCAAACACAGGAACCAATGGTGCGCTGTATAGTCCCATTACTACATTGTACCAAACACCGTCTATTTATATCCTCGTAGCCAAGAGAAAGGAGTAGATATAGTTCACAACACAGCCTAAATAGCAATTATTAATAACAACCACAAGTTTAAAACTGAAAAAGGTAAATTTTGATAATGCAAAAGAAACTAATAAAAACATTAGTAAACTAGCTGCTTGAATCACTGAAACTTCCTCTTCTAGACACGCTAGAAAAACCTATATCAACTCTAAATTCAATTCCACCCCTCAACGACCAGAACACATGAAAATCCACCAATAGATGTTCTCCCTTAAACTCAATCCCATCCAACTAAAGTAAAAGTTATACATTTTAAAAAACATACTAATTATAAGCTAGGCTTGGCATCGCTTATACATTTAGTCATCCATCCACTAAAAGCGTTAAACTTTACTTTCACTCATCAAATTCCAAAGGATAAACAACTATACCTTGTTGATTTTAACATGGGGAGGCCAAAAATGAAGGAATTTGTAGAAGTAATCAAACATCTCAACCGACGACCCAAAACTCTTCGGACCCAAAGTCACCGGACCGACCTCCTCTTTCTCTTCCTCTTCTCCCTTCTCTTCTCCATTTCCATCAATTTCTTCTTCAACCTTCTTCTCAAGTCTCTCCTCTTCCACAGACTTGTCCACCTTCTGCCTCTTCACCAACTCCTCATTTCCATCCTCCTCCCCTCTGGGTCGCTTCCCACCGTTGGCCTCGATGAGATCCATGTCCTCGTCGATTGCCTCCACGTTCTCTCCGGCCGCTTCGCTCTCTGTCATCTTTCAACTGAGGCCACCAAACCCTACGGTTATGGGGATTTTAAGATACTTCACACGGGGTTTTTCAGGTTTTTCATTGCTGGACCTGGATCAGGTTTACAATTCTTCTCTTTTAAAAGCCCAACTTTTCTCAGCTATGTCTGACCGTGGCCCTCTCCATTTTAAAAATTATTATCCTTATCAATGCGTTCGAAAGATTGCACCCTCTACTAAATAGTGCAATTTTTGTCACGTCAAATTATTTATTTCAGTAAATTTATTTCAATCATATTTTATTAAATTTTATTTATTTATTTATGTAAAGTCTATGTAAATATACGGATAAGATTTAATAGAATATAATAAAAATAAGAATAAGAGATTTGATCCTAATTTTTAGGTTGTCTTCGAAGTCGGAGTGGTGCTTTGGGAAATGGCTTTAATTCACCTTTTCTATTAATTCTGTACCAATTTGTTCCCCGTAACATCCAACCATTCAATAACTAAGAAAGAAAAAATAGATGGGCTGGATGTTGTTGAATACATGAGACAAAGGTGATTTAAATCCTTGGAACATAGCCTCTTAAGTCTCGAAATCCTAAGTTCTTAATCATAATAGAAAACTTTCACCACTCTTACATGATATGATAATTAATATCCAAGCTTTCTACTTTTCCAAAATTAGCTCCTCTCCAAATTTTAGAAAAAAAATAAAGCATTACATGGTAATACTTGATTAAAAATTAGAAGTCTAGTATTTTTATAATATAGTTTAAAGTTCATATCCACCATTTTTAAGTCCTCAAATAATTTTCCTTTTGACATACAAATTGTAGTTGTTTTTTCAAATTTCACATTTTACTCATAAAAGTGGTTCTTATAATTGAAAAAAATAAAAGAAAATAAAAATAAAATTTGCATAATCTATTATATGATTTCTATTTAAGAGAGAACTCATATATATAAACAATAAATTGCATTCAAATAAAGAAAGAAGTTTGCTAATAGGAAATCAAATTATTATTATAAAGTAAGAAAATTTGTAACTAATATTTTAAAATATTTTCTAGAATTACTTCAACATCCTCCCTTAAGCTCAAGAAGGCCAAAGATTATTAAGTTATAGTTTGTAAATGAAACTATGAAATTAGCTAGCAAATGAGCTTTAGTGAAAATATTAACAATCTGATCTTTAAAAGAAAGCAAATATAAGTCAAATTACAACTTGAATGATATGATGTCTTATAAAGTGATAATCATTCTCAACATATTTAATATGCTTATTGAAGATATTATTATTTACAATATTTGTAGAATTGTGATTATCACAATAGAGAATAATAGTTGATGAATGTATAATGCCTATACCTCTTAGTAACTCACAACCAAATAAGTTCATAAGTAATATCATTCATGGTTTAATATTTACCTTCAGTACTAGAGTGAGATGTGATTGTTTGCTTCTTACTATGTCATAAGATTAACTAATCTCTATATAAAATAAACTAGTGTAGTTCATTGATCAATATAATCACTAGCAAATCTACATCAGAATAAGCTTTTAAACCGAGAGGTGAATGTTAAAAAAAGAAGCTATAAAATAAAGCCTAGTTAAGATAACAGGTAGTGTGTAGGATAGAAATATGATTATTGATATGTAAAATAGACATGAATTGAATAATAATATGGATTGCATAAGCATTGTTAAGAGTGTATACAATTAGAATATGTGAGGCATATATGAGAAATAAGCTCATAGGATACTTATAGGATGAGATTTCAAGGTCAAGAAAGAAATTAAGACTTTACATTCCCTCGTATCAAAATGTCAATGAAAAAAAATGCTTTTAGATCATCAGTGCCTTGAAAATTAATACCAGTAATAATTATTTTAATAATATAAACAAGAAGTAGAGTGTATCTCCAATTAGTTCTATGAAGAAATAGTACTTAGTTATAAGGAATCGAACCTAAGTTGAGAGATAATGTTACTGAACTTGGAAGACCAAGCTCGTGGTTCTTTCTTAAGGTTATATAAAATTGCCAATAAATCTAATAATATAGGTAAGTATGGCCAAATGGCAGTTGCATATACACCACTTTAGATAAATTACCATTGATAAATGCATTCTTAACATCTATTTGAAATAGGTTCTATTTCTTTACAGTGACAATGTCAACAAGATTCTAAAGAAAAGTAATATGAGCTATTAGAAGAAAAGTCATAGTTAATGTTATATTCCCATTAAAAACCTTTTACAATAACTCAAGATTTATATCATTTAGTAGAATCATTTGCAAGAATCTTGATTTAAAGCAATTTACAACTAATTGAATTTTTATAGGATAATTCAACTAGATCCCATATATATTGATGAGTGAGTGCCTGAAGATCTTTTGTCATTTCTTTATGCTATAAATGATTAAAAATAGTCTCATGGTATATGCGAGGCTTATAAGGTGTATTGGTAGAACAAACATAATTGTGAAAAAGAATATAGGGTTAACTTATATATACAGATCGATAATATGTATGACAAGGTGAAGCAAATAAAGTAGGAGAAATTAGAAGTAGAATATCATTAAGTTTTACAGCTGGAGACGATTTTATAAAAGAATCAGAACGTTGGTCTACACTAATAAAGGCTTCTTGTATATAAATTTTATTAAGAGAAAGAGGAATATAGAGATTAGAGAGAACAAGTGCCATAAGTTTGTCAATTTGGAAGGAAGATATAGTTAAGAACATTTTACGTTCTCAAAAAGTAATATGATGAGAAACTTGTCATTTAGAAAGATAATCCTAATAATGATAACCCTTATTTTTAATACCATATTCTAGAAAGCAACAAATTCATGCTTTTAGCTCTAATTTAGTGTATTTACAAAGTTAAAGAGAGCGAAGCAATCACTAATAAAAATTTTAAACATATGATATTCTGGAAGATGGTTATACGAACGCTCGTAGGGAGAAATATTACTAATACATGGAGAAGAATGTGATTGATTATGTAGACAATAGTAAGGGTAGCTTCCCTTTAAAAATTTCAGTACATATAAAGATATCATATAAGTTGTAACAATATTTAAAATGTGTATGTGACTTCTTTCCGTATACTTATTTTGTAATAATGTTCCAAGATAAAATCTTTGAAATATAGTTCCATTTTGGGATACAAATTGGATGAAAGTAATTTCTTGATATTATGTGTCATTATTAGTGCAAAATATTTTAAGTTTAAAGGAAAGCTAAATAGTAATCATATTTGCAAATCATAAGTGTATAGAAGCCAATTTAGACCTACTTCATATGACGTAAATCCATAAAGTCTAGAATTTTCATCAATAAAAATCACAAAGTGATGTGAACCATCCATAGAAGTATTAAGAGAAGGACCCTAAATATCATAATGAAAAAAGTCAAATGGAGTAAAAGAAATAAAAGTGCTATTAGGGAAAGATAAACCATGAGGTTTTGAAATCTGACATAAAACACAATCAACACTCTTTATCATGATAAGACATAACCACCAGAATTAAGGTTTTAGTTTAGAATTAGAAAGATGATCCAAACAAAAACATAAGAGATAACAAAAACAAAAATTTTGTTAGAAGGAAAATAGAGAAAACTATGCTCATATAAGCAATAAACTTTGTGCTCATTCCTAATAATCTCTCCTGACTATGAGTCCTACATAAAAGATCACATAATTGCCTAATAGATAAAGGATTTAATATAATTTTGGGAATACGAAAAAACATTATAGACAAATAACTATGATGTGTGAATTGTTCCTATATTTTAAATAATCATGGTTAAGTTAATTACAATATGAACAATAGGAATAATAGTAAGTTGCCTTTTGGATTGAAGGCTGAAGA
>JAOTAX010000006.1:29476578-29487012 GCA_025629825.1 Erythroxylum guanchezii
GCACTCGAAGTGTAAAAGAATAATGTTTTATTTTCTGAAACTATGTTTTTGAATAACTTTGTACTTGGATTGCAAAATATAACTTTTATTGCATGAAATAATGTTTTTAAAATTACTTATGCATAAATGAGTCATATATTTTGCGTGTATTGTTCTCTTTTGGCTTAGAGCCATGGCACATTTTTATTTCATCGGTTGAACTGATAAATAAAGGCATGGTGCCTTACTTGATTTTATACTTAATAATTGAACATGACTCGTTTTGTTATCAGTGAGAAAATGATTGGCCAATTGTGTGCTGGGCACACCTGATTATGATTAAGCGACCTTCGTACCCTTGACGCCGGTACATGAAAGTCGAGTCGTGGTATTGACACCTTTCTACGAGACTCGCGGGTGATTCCACACCTAGGGTCTGGACGCCGACGAGGTCATCACCTAGGGTCATGATGCTCTTGTCGACTGTAGTTTGGACTCACCATGGATGAAAGTCAAGCCAACACCGAGAATCGATGTGTGTGCACATTAGTTTGGCCGACTAATGGTGTCACATATGATTGTTTTGACTTATCCTGATATTGGTTTTCCTATCGAGATTTGATTGATACATATGATATTTTTATAATTTTATGTACTGGAACTGAAACCTATGTTCACCGGATGAGTGAGTTAACAGGCTAGGCCTATATGGTTTCCAACCAGTATACATTGAGTCATAGGCTGAGCTTATGGTATTCTATGTGTTGTATATTCACTTCATAGGTTATTTACACTGTCTTGGTATGAACCAATTCTATCTGTGATATATGTTTTTCCTGCTCATTGACAACCTAGTGTACTCACCCCCCCTCCGCTTTCCAACTATGCAGGTTAATTTATTGAGTTTGAAGCCCTGAGTGGATCGTGTGGTCTTTTAACATTTTCGGGGTATTACCACACGTGAGTAGTTTCTTATTTTGTACTTTTGTTGTCTAGTAGCTCATGAACTGTGTTTATGTAGATACGCTTTATGATTCTGCAAGCTAACTTTTGATTGCCTTGTGTTTTATAAAAGATTTTATGTATGAACTTTTATATTATTGTTAAGATTATCTGGAGTTGAGATTACCTTGAGTGTACTAGAGAGTCCTGGAGTTGTGGTTGGATGTAAATATAGAAGTGTATTTGAAATCGTTTGCAGGTTTTGAGATTTTAAAAATATAATCATTGTGCTGCCTAATTTTTCAAAAAAAAGAGAGAAAAGAATTGATATTCAGTTAACCTTGCATAGTCGGATTAAGGATACTGTTAGTGTCCTTAGCCCTGTTATGCGGCGGTTGTCATGGGCCCGATGTGGTACCGGGTCGTAACAATATGTTTGATTTATATGAATTTCTTAAAATGTTCAAGAGGTAAATTTATTTAGATTTTAAAATTTCAACACCTCCAAACAATTATATAAATCGAATATATTACTTAATATTGACGCGTAATTAAATTTAAAATTATGAATTCTACATAATTTTATAATATTAATTAGAACTATTAAAAGTAGTAATAAAATACTTAAACTTTTAATTTATTACAAAACTAACTCACTGTTAACCTTATAATTAACAGTATTGATGTGACTTGACATGTAAGTAGATCCTTTGATAGATAAGCATTTATATAAAAGAAAGTTCACATGTCAACAAATTTATTAGAAATCAAAAAAGAAAATTAATAGAATAACCCTAATTTTTATTAGAAATCAAAAAAGAAAATTAATAGAATAACCCTAATTTTTAACCTAAACCCTATTTATTATCTTTTTAATCCAACTAAAGCCTTCATCTTTGAAGAGCATAAGAAGTTATACAACTTTAATTCTTTCTTAATCTTAATAGAGCATGTGGGGTACCAAAACTGTTGTTCAAATTAAGAGCCATGCTTAGAAGTTATTCTGTAAGATTTACCATACTCTTATTTTAATTCCTACTCTTAAACTTAATATCTATGTGCCCACTATTAAAGTAAGTTCAATATTGAGCCAACTCGAGTCATTTCTACTATTCTTTCTTGAATCCAAACTCTTTATAGTTGATGTCACGCTCACTCTTTTTTTGAGTTCAAATTAGGTTATGCATGATTCCATGGCAACAACGTAAGCTACTTGGAACCTATTGATATTCCGCCTCCTCGACTAAAATGAAAACCTATGCATCCATGTCCCTCACATGCGATGAAACCAATAAAGCAAAGAATCTTTAGTTTTGGGTTACATCGAGAAGACTTAGGTTTGGGAAGAAAATCTAGAGTTATTATATTATATTATATTTTTCATTTCTAATAAATTTGCATAACTATAAATTTTTTTATTGCGTAAATGTGTACTTATCAAAAGGCCCTGCTTACATATTATTTGAACCACTCAATTTATTAGTTATTAAATACATTTAAAGTTTATTTAATATACAGTCAAAAAGTAAAATTTTCATTATAAAAAAGTATAACCTTATTATAAAAAAAATCTGTTGGACTTTTGATCTTGTGGCACATTATGGAAGGTTTTGTTTAGATGATTGACTAGTTCTCCCTTTATATCTACTTCACAGATTTGAAATGTACTTGAAAAGATGAGATGTGATATGTGATGCATGAATTTGTATTAATACGGGTACCCAAATTTTTTACAATGATTTTGGTTTAACACAGATCTCATATGCTAAATGATCTTTGATTTGGTCTCATTAAGTATGTTAACCTTAAATGTTATACGCGATGTGCGTGTGTTCTTCTTTATTATGCACAAAAATATAGGATGAGGAAGAAAAGGCATGCACTGCCTCTCACTTAGGCAAGGGCAACACCAGACTCTGCCAAATTCTGGCACTCTGATCCCTTGCTTTAGTCAAGATTCCCGCAGAAGGCCAAAGCCATCACGACACAGAAAATGCGAGGACGGGGGCAAAAGACGAGGATCTCTGAATTAATGTCTCCAAGTCTTCCAAGTATGAAAGCAACCACAAGTGGGGTTGGGAGAAAATTTCAAACTTTGACGTTTCTATCAAGGGCTAACTAGTCAACCCATCAAGAGCTAGAGTGCCCACACCAACATGGCTACGAAATTTAAAGCAAATATCAGAAATGAAATCGTCAAAGAGGTACAGCTTCCAGAAATTGCATTCTGTATAACCCATTTATTGGTGTGAGGATTTATGACATTATGGGGATAATTGTTCTAACTAATCAAGAGTCTTCGGTCTTGTTGGTATTTAGGAGGAAGAAAAGGAAGAGTATATAATCTAGATATCTAAAATTTACCAAATCTCATATTGGTTTCCTAAAACTTTGCATGTTTTCCAATAACACCTCACATTTCAACAGATAAGCTGTTCAATTCGTTTAAACTATTAAAGATTATCTATATATTGTTAACAGCATAAGTCTTGATATTGATATTTTCCAATCCGTAAAAATTTAAATCATTGCGAGTGTAAGAAATGAGTTCCAGTACATATACTATACCTACTTGTCATGTAAAATAGAAATACTTACAACAAACATGTCATGTGAAAGTTGGGAAAATAGCCTTTAACCTTCCAACCCAATTACTGTACGTGTTTAAACGTTAAAGAATAGTTACTTGTAATGAAATCATTACAAGTAATGGTGGGACTTTGTATAGAGTACATTTACCAATATCATAACCAAATGTAGTATTATAAACAATTGTCTTGCAGCCTAATTTACCCACCTAATCATGGCGTGCCTCACCGCTTACACACTGCTCATTCATTGCCCACTTGCAATATATTTTTTGCAATTTATAGTTTACCGTAAAGAAAACGAATATTTAAAGACCTACAAAAATAAAACATGTATATTAGATACATAATATTAACGAGTGAGTTTATGGCAATAAAATGTGATTGTTTCTTTTATATCAAGGATAAAAAAGGTGCAATAAAATTGGTAGGATTCCAATGCTGAAATTGGTTGAAATAAAGATTTATCAATTTTTTAAAAACAAGTTAAACTAATAAGAAAAGATATTTAAGGCTTAAAAGGTTCAACATTGTCATAAAATCGGCTAAAAATTAAATAAAATTAAAGAATTTAAAATATGATTGAAAGAGTTTGTTTTTACCTATCAAAGAATTTGAAGTTTAATTATGAAAAAGATATTGTTAAATGAAAATTAATTGGTTTATTCTAGTTTATAAGAATTTATTAATTTATAAAAATTAATAATTAATTAACAAATTAATCGATTTTTAACAACAAAAATTATTAAAACAAATCGAACCGAAAAATTGAACGAGTCAAAATTTTTACGATTAAATTGGCAAAATCAGTTGAATTTTTTAGTCATTGAGATTTATCTAAAAAGAGGATAAATTAATTCTTTTTCTTTCTTTAGGTTTAACTTGTGAAATAATAAAATTTAACCTATAAGCTACCCTTTCCAATTCTACATGGATGGCCTATTATCCAATCTTTAGAGTGAGTTATCTAAAACAAGCTTCGTTACCAACCCAGCCTCAACTTCTTAAATATTATTTTTATTTTTTAATATTAGACCCTTTATTTTTGTCATTTCGTTTTATTTTATACGTACATTAAATAGTTATAAGTCAGACATAAATGAACTACTAAATTAAGGGAAAAGGAAAGGGAAAAGAAAAAAGGAAAAGCAGAACGATAAAGAGAGAGACCATAGTTTCTCCGCACAAAAGTCCAATCTTTCTTTATCCAAAGTGCTCAAAAGCGCGTTTTCTTTAATCTCATTTTCAGGTAGACTTTTTCGTTTTGCTTCTTCTCTGGTTCTGTAGATATTTTCTTTCTACGCACTTCTTTTCATTTCTTTGTTTTGATCATTGGTCGCTTGTTTTTGGGGGCTTTTAATTGATTGAGGTAAATATCTTTTTTTCCTTTGGATGATTGTTTCTGGATTCAAATTGCTTTGTTTGGTTGTTGAGGATAAAGTTTAGAGAAAAATGATCTTACGCCCGAAGGGTTTCGACGGTTTTATTTGACTTTTTGTTTTGCGTGAAAAAGGTGGAATATTTTTTTGTGATATATGGTAGTTGGTTCTCTTTATCGATTTTTATGCAAGTTTCAATCGGTTTTGTAAAAGGGATTTCGAGAATTTACCTCCAGAATGGTGGTTGAAGTGGTTTGACGCATCGAAACTTTCCTAATTTTGGGGTATTCCTCTTAGTACGGTATTATTGATCCATGTTTGCCTCTTAATGCAAAATAGACTTTGTGTTTTAATGGGTAGAGAATGAATGGATTTTTCCGTTTGCTAAGTGTTTGATTGCTACGAAATCGAGTTCAAAATCTTGTAATTTAGTTTTTCTTGAAGTTAACATTTCTAGCACGTGGAGAGGAATGGGTTCCTAGATCTGTTATTAAATTTCTCAGCCTCGACATGAAAAATATATCCTTTAGTATGGGGATTTGAACCATCCGTGAAGAATTAAGAACATTGTTTTTGTGTGTGGTTTTAGGTGAAGTTTATAGTGTACAGTATGTAATGTTCTCCATTCCATTATCCTGAGTGATATTCTGTTTACCGTGTTGACCATTTTATAGGTTTTTTAATTGTTTGTAAGCAATGCAAGGAATTGAGGTGGCTGGATCTTCTGGAGAATGCTCATCCTCTCACATTGCTGGCGAACCCAGTTGTGTAATTGATGTTGATGGAGTTGGTGAGCATGGTGAATTTGGAGAAGAGGAGCCACTTATTCAAACAATTGAATGTCGAATTTGCCAGGAAGAGGATAGCATTAAGAATCTGGAGACCCCCTGTGCTTGTAGTGGTAGTCTGAAGGTACACCATTATTATCAATTTGTTTTATTTTTATAATTTTTTTAGATTGAATATTGAAGTAGTCCCCGTGTTAGTGTCTTTAAAGTGCTTCTTGTTGCTAGCCTGTTAGTTTAATGGAATATTGTTTGTAAGGGATAGTGAAATGTTATCACATAGCCCACTAACACGCCGGGATTACATGTAGATTAGTGGATGTGGATTATTCTCCACTTCTTTAGAATGTGATGGCTCTACCTGTTTCTGTATTTTGTTAGTGTATTTTTTTCTAAAAAATTTCATGGATGACTCGACTTTCTATTCCAGTTTGCACACAGGAAATGTGTCCAGCGCTGGTGTAATGAAAAAGGAGATATAACTTGTGAGATATGCCATCAGGTAATAATTGTTTTCTGGTGTCTGTAAATCTTTCCACCTTATTTTATTGAGATAACTAACAATTCTTACATGTAATTTATTTACTATGGGGATATCACACAGTTATTGGAGTAAGAAGCTTTAACTTCATTGCTTAAAACACAAAGTCAATGGGAATCCTTTTTGAATTGGAGATTTTTTTGAGCACTTGCTGCTGTTTAGTTGGTTAATGTGATGCCCTTTTTTGCTCCAGTTGGCAAATTTCTGATCTATGAAAAATTTGAAAAGTTACACTTTCTGAAGTGCTATAATCTGAGTCCAAAACTGTGTCAGAGGATAGAGATTTTGGTTGAGTGCCTTGGTCGGCTAGCAAATTTTATGTTTTATTTGTGTGCCTCAAATTCTTCATATACCTTAATTGTAACCAGTGAAAATCTTTTAGATTCCAATGTTTTTTATTCTTTTAACATTTCTCACCCTCCCTTGTAAGAGAGATAAACAAGTAAATATACCACTCTCTTTCATCTCTTCCGAAGAAAAGGGGCACGAAATGCTGAATATTTCTTTATATGAAGAATGTGTCCCTTATATGATTTAAGCTCTAGTATGGGGTCTTAGGGATTACTTCCTTAAAGCTCAACATATTTACTTGTTAAAGGTAAAATGCCAAATCTCATAGCCCTTTATGTAGAGGGGGAAAAAAAAAGAAGGGAATTCTGCCTTTCTTCATATTCCTGTGACGTTTGTTTCTCTGTTTTCCTCTAGAGTAGTGCAATAGCATTATCCTTGTAATATTTATTTTATATTTCTATGAGCTTTGCTGGAATTTAAAACCTATTGGCTGTTGCAATTACTTCATTACCTTTTATCTTCGAATGAAAGACAAATTCACCATTGAAATTGTCAAATATTTCAAGTAATATTATTTTCTGTTTCTATTCAAATTATATTTTGAAGTTTCCTTTGGATCAAATAAGTACATGCACTGACTTCCAGAAAATTTTTTTCCTCATCATCAGCCATACCACCCTGGTTATACTGCACCGCCACCTCCCCCACAGCCAGAAGAGACCACAATAGACATTGGGTAAGTTTGAGTTTTACTTTCCAAAGTTCTTCCTATTTTAAAATCACGAATTACCTCACTTTTAAATATTCCTTATTATTTTTACGTGCACATTATAAGCCATTCAATATCTTCATGCTAGTCTAGGTGGTTATGCACACTTTGCACCTTTGTTTGTAGAATCCTTCTACTATGTGTTTATTGATGTACTTATAGTTCAACTCTTTGGAGAATGGAAGTGATAGTTGCGTTTGTCGGACTGGTGACTAAGTTGCTGTATGGAATTAAATATTAACAATTTGATATTGTAGTCTGCATTATGTGTCTTTTGATGTTTCATAATTTCTGATTGTCTAATTTCTCATTCCTCCCTGCAGTGAGGGTTGGACTATTGCTGGAACTCCTTTGGACTTGCATGATCCTCGAATTTTGGCAATGGCAGCAGCTGAACGCCATTTTCTGGAGGCAGAGTATGACGAGTATGCTGATTCCAGTGCTAGTGGAGCAGCTTTCTGTCGCTCTGCAGCCCTAATTGTAAGCATGGTGCCTAACTAAATGATTAATGTTATTAACCAATTGATGCTTGTGAACTTCCTTTTTCTTTGGTGAACTGATACTTACTCGTTCAGAATATGATGCAACACCAGTCTCTGTTGTACTTTCTTTTTTCTTGTTTTTGTCTTTTCTACCTCATTATCTTGTCTTCTCACAAAAATTTGTTATAAATAAGTTTGCAAAGGAAAAGGGTAGATCTATTTTTTTTCTTTCTATATTCTGTGTCTTTCCCCTGCAATTAAACACTTTTATTTGATTGATACCACACATATATGTATTTTGGAATGCATTTGTTTACCAGTTTATAATTTATAGTACTGTTTTCTTTTCTGATTTTGACCTATTGGTTTTCTTGTAGTTGATGGCTCTTCTTCTTCTGAGGCATGCTATGTCCCTTAACAATGGAGATGGAGATGATGATGCTTCGACATTCTTCTCTGTAAGAGAAATGTTGGTGTAATATTTGCTATCGAGTTGCATGATTTGAATTGTTAATATAAGGTTTTGCTACATGACAGCTTTTCTTGCTCCGGGCTGCTGGTTTCTTGCTCCCATGTTACATTATGGCATGGGCGATCAGTATCTTGCAGCGAAGACGACAAAGACAGGTTGATATTAGACACCAAGTTAATATTTTTTTGTTTGTCATTTATCCGTGTACTGCTGTTTCTTTATTTTCCTTCTCTGTGAATGTTCGTGTTTATGCGTTTTGAATTTTTATTGAATTAGGAAGCTGCAGCACTTGCTGCAACTGAGGTTGCATTCATGCTACAGGCAGGCCAACGCCGGGGCTTGCACTTTACAATAGCACCTGGACCAGCAGTGACTCCGCACCAAGTTGCAACTCCCCACCAAGAGCCTCTTCAATGAAGCGGATAAACTTAAAACATTGGCTTGTGCTGCTGTCTTTAAATGCGATGCTTTTTCCGCCGGTTGTGTTATTTTGGAATCACTTGAATGGCAGACCTTTATTTTCCCCTTATACTTGCGTTATGTACTATGTACATAAATCTTCCATTCTGCTGCGTGAGAATCATCATGTTGTGGGAATTTAACCAAGAAGTTTCTGAATCTTCATGCATGCATTTCATTATCTACGTTCTTATATTCGTGTAAATGCGGTGATTTTGGTTCATCTGATGTTGATACACTAGTTCATAAATTATGATTCAACTAAACCTTAGGAACTTGTGATTAGGAATTTGGATTTTACCAATCAATAATGACGAAATGGAAGAAAAAGTGGAAGACTCACGAAAATTTTGAACGGAGATGAAGAAATTGGAAATTTTATTAGAGGAGAAAATCATCATACGATAAGCATCAATTCGCAACTGTTTCCTGTGTCTGCATTACGACAAGCAATGAACTTGTATGATACAATGGTAATTGGCATTTCGATCCAAGCGCGATGGCTCACTCTCTTTTTTAATGTATCACTAAGATCAAGCACGCCGTTTCATGCCTCCTAAACTCCCCGTGTCAAGTACGTTAATTCTTCGGTATCCATTTATGGAGGTGGAGCAGGAGTCAGAGATGCAAAAATGACAACGACATCGCTCCATCAATCCGAAGTTAAGGATAAAGAATTTGATCTGATCTGATTGGATTCCGACTGAACTCGAAAAACGGTGTATTTTATTAGAGTTTAAAACATAAATGGGTTGAGAAATTAAAGAAAATCACAAGATAATTACACAGTCCCTACACTGAGAAACTGTGCTTTGATTGGAATTCGACATTTAAAATGCTTGATATCACAATTAAGTATATATTTATGTGTTTATTAGGTTAAGATAACGACATTCAAAGTACACCTATTTGCTAACAGAAGAGCAATAGGCTGATAGTTACAGTTGTTTCGGATTTAAGGTGCAAATATGTTGCAGTTGTTCTTTCCAAAAGTTGTATAGTGATTAAACAATTATGATATGATTTGCTTTATGATTACCAATCAAGAATGACAAAGAGCTGTATTATATCAGCCATTGTCAAGTTCAACTTCTGTTTACACATCCTTACGAAGAAAGTTTTTGGTTTGGGTCTCACTTTAAAGGAATTCATAAAAGATAAGAAGGATAGGATTTCATATAAATGGACAAATTTGGATAATTACTTGGAAGATAATGTTTGCAAATTAACTAATATATTATTATGGTAGAAATGAAACGAAGCTCAACTTCTGAGTATGGAGATAATTGCACTAAATTTACACTACGGTAAAAAGTGCTTTAGACAACAGACAAAAGCATAGCTGTAAGTATAATTATCGTTGCCTTTGTATTAAAGCAATAAAATTCATATCGTTATAAAAAGTGGCGCTGCAATAAGAATAAGACAACAAAATTTTTTGATTGGAGCAACAAAATAAAAAATGTTACCTTAAGCTTTGACTTAGGTAACACATTAGTTTCAAGCTATAGTAACAATATTAAATAGATATTGCAACTCTTTTAAGTCTTTACAAGACAACAAAGTGAATTATTTTAGGCAACAATTTTCAAAATGAAAGTAACAATTTATTCTTTCATTATCAATATTATTTAACGTAATATCAAACTCTTGTCATTATATAGGCAATATCTGTATATACATTAAAAGAAATATATAAATACTAATGTACGTCTTAATTGAGTACTACTATCAAATGTAAATGACT
>JAOTAX010000006.1:29487112-29499094 GCA_025629825.1 Erythroxylum guanchezii
TTAACCAATTCTATACATTTTATTATTATCAAAACATAAGTAGGATTTAATTTGTCAACCACCATTGGTCCAACATTAATGAATATAAGGAGATCAAGGTGAAAAATATGTATTGATGTTATTTTTTATTAAGAGGTATAAGGATGATGCCACTAACTTTAGTATAGGGAGATCAAGAGGATCTATTCTTATATGATATAATACCTATACAAGCTGGTCATATATTATTGTGAAGGTCAGGGAAACATGAGTAAAGAGTGCACGTGATGGCTTCAACAATAGGTATGCCTTTATGGAGGACAATAAACCTAATGCTTTTATATCTTTAACATCTAAGTAAGTCTATGAGGACTAATTGATTTTGAAAAGAGAGAATAAATAAGAAAGAATGAGAGAGAAAAGAAAGAGAGTAAGGGTGAGAGCTTAAAAAAGAGAGACTTAGTTATGAGAAAAAGAGTGTGCGTGTGAAAGCTTGAAAAATGAAGACTTAGTAGTTAGAAAAACAAAGAAGTAAGTGAGTTCCTATGAAAAAAGGACTTATATTAGGAATAATTATTTTTTAGACTAATTAGGTTATAATTGTAATTTGTATAAAGAGGCTTATCTTAGTGTTGAAGAGCTCGACATATCTCTTTATAATATTGTCATTTCTTACTTTAAGATTATGAGGATATGTTGGTTGATGATGTCTTTAATAAATTACCAGTTATTAGAGGGACTGAACAACAAATTGACTTTGTAATAAGGGATGCCATTTCTAATAAACCCATTTATGGGAGCAATTTGATGAAATCAAGGAGTTCCAAAGATAAGTGGAAGAATTGATAGCTAAAGTGTAATCCAGGGAGAGCATGATTCCGTGTGTGGTCTTAGCACTTATAATGCCTAAGAAGGACAATACTTGATTGATGTATGTTGATTGCTATGTTATCAATAACATAACATTAAAGTATTGAATGCCATCCCTGGGTTAGATAATATGCTTGCTAAATTGTATGATTCTTTCATATTTTCTAAAATTGACTTGAAAAGTTAGTATCACCAGATTAGGATGAGATAAGGTGATGGATTAAAACTGGCTTTAAGACTATATATGAGTTATATGAGTAGTTAGTTATATCATTTGGTCTTACTAATGCTTTTAGTACTTTCATGAGACTAATCATGTATTGTATACATACATTGGCAAATTTGTAGTTTGTTTACTTTGATAACATTCTAGTATACAGTAAACATCTAGAGGAGCTTATTTGTCACTTAAAGTTGTGTCATCAGTGTACTAAGGAAAGAAAATTTATATGCTAAATTTAAAAAGTGTACTTTTATAGAAAAGATTATGGTTCTTGGTTATATTGGTAGCATGAAAGGTATCGAGGTAGATGAGAAAAAGTGAAACCAATTAGAGAATGACTAAGATCTAAATATATAAATGAGATAAGAAACTTTCATTAGATGGCTAGTTTTTATTGGAGGTATTTTAAATATTTTAATATAATCATTGCACCATTTACTAAAATTGTTAAGAAATCTATGAGATTTTATTGAGATGGTGAATAAGAGTAATGTTTAATGTCACTAAAGATAGGTTATACTAGGTACCTTTGCCAACTTTTCTAAAGCTTTTGACATTGAGTACAATGCCTTACAACTATGTATTGTGGCTATTTTGATGACAAACAATAAACTAATAGCCTCCTTTAATGAGAAATTCAATAAGACAACCTTAAACTATCTAACTTATGATAAAGAACTCTAACTGTTGGTGAGAACATTAGAGACGTGACAATATTACCTATGACTTAAGGAGTCTATGGTATATATTAATTAGGAATTGTTGAAGCACTTATAAGGAAAAAGTAAGTTGATCGAAAGCCATACAAGATGGACAAAATTCATTAAAACATTTACATATGTCATTAATTATAAATAAAGTAAGGAGAATGTAGTTGTTGATGCCTTATTTGATAGGTACGTTCTTCTCACTTCTTTAAATATGAAGATATTAGGACTTGAATATGTGAAAGATTTATATGCTAATAACAATGACTTTGGCAATATTTATTTGGCATGTGAAAGTGAGGCGTTTGGTATTTTTTATAGACATAACTACACGTGCTTATGTGTTTAATGGATTATTTCAAGGTTAAAATTACCTTATATATGTTAAATGAACACTTTATTTAGCCTAAAGTGAGATGTAATGTAAAGTGAGCGTGTAGTAGGTGTATCACTGGTAGGAAAGCTAAATCCAGAGTTTTATCCTATATATTGTATACATTTTTTAGTTGTACCTAGTGAACCAAGGGTGGACACTTTTATGAATTTTATGATAGGAATACCTAGGTCGACTAAGGGTAAAGATTTTATATTTGTGGTAATTGATAGGTTTTCTAAGATGACATATTTTATTTCTTGTGATATAATTGATGATATAACCTACATTGTTGACTTATCCTTTAGGAACGTAGTACGACTATATTGGGTTCCTAATAGTATAGTAAGTGATTAAGATACTAAAGTCTTTAGTTACTTTTGGACAGTTTTTATGGGATAGATTAGGAGTGAGGTTATTATTTTATACTAGCAGTTATCTTTAATCAATGGTCACACCGAAGTACTAAACATGACTTTAATTATGTTGTACTATCATTTAAAGGAAGTTTAAAAATTGGAAAGATTTCTTATCATTTATTGAGTTTGAATATAATAGATTTGTGCATTCATCTACATATTACTCATCATTCAAAGCCATTTATGGTTTTAATATGCTAATTCTTTCAAATTTATTACCTTTACTTGTTGATGAAATAAGTAGTCTACGTGAGTATAATGTTAGTTCTACTTTTAATGCTGTTGATATTTCTCCTTTTGATGTAGGTAAAGATTCAAGGTTAAATCCATTTAAAGAGATGGAGTATAATGTGAACGTGATAATCCAAACTTTAAAGGATTTGTTTCTTATTCTAATAGACCAATTATAAGATTCTAAGTAAGAAAGTTAAGGAAGCTTTAAATGGGTCAATTAGAGCCATATATTTCAATTAATTTTCAAAGAACAATTCAAGAACTATTTTGGGATGCTAGTTAGACCTAAAGAAAGACCAACCATTGGTTAATTTAATTTAAATTAAGTTTAGGGAATACTTGGATATTAAGTATTTATCTTGTCTAAACACATTATTAAACATGACAATGTTATAGGCAGTGTAATTGTCAAGAATTAAGTAGTTAAGAACACAACCTATCAAACAATTGTATACCAGCCTATATAACTCTTCAGAAAAATAATTGTGAAGATATAACCTCGAACATGGATGTGTCCCAGATTATGTCCAATAATACTAAATTTTTTATAAGAAGCACAGTCTTGTCCTAAACTGTATCTGCCATCGAAATCTTTGTTACTATATAATATTGAAGGAACGTTTTTATTTGTTTCTATTCAATTTTGTTAAATTTTGACGTCTTTGTTTATTAAGAGTCATAAGTTCTTCCTTTTCTTTTTCTTAATCTACCTACTAACTTATCAAATAATTTGTTTGTGGTGATACAAATTACTTAGTGAAGTTGGTTACTAATTCATTATAATCAATGGGTTAGTTCTCTTCTTTATATTTTTTATTTAGCTTTTTTGGTGTGGTTTAAGCTTATCTGTCTCTAGAGTTTATTATTTGGTGGGTTTCACATCACATTGTCATCCTTAACCAAAACTACTTTAAATGGTTATTATCCACATAAACTAGGTATTATAACAACTATGTTCAAATAGGCTAGTCGAAACTTAAACTTTGGCTATTGAATGTCCTTCATTTGATGTGTAAGTTAGGTTATCCCCTAACCAAAAACTCAACCCTTACTATATCCAAAATGCATCTTATATTCGATTAATCGAATGAACATTGCATTTAGTCAATTAACAATGCAACTAATGGACAATATAAGTGACCAATTTAACCTATGTAAAGTGTTAAAAAATACCTATTCAAGTTCTTTCAAATATTTTAAACGTAAGTTTTTAATAAAAACTTAATCAGATATGTTATAGTTAACATGTTTCTATTTAAGATTTATTTTAGTCACTTAAATCCTTTGATCACTTTGTCTTTTTATTTAACTTAAAATTTTACTTCTTGATAGTATCTTTGACAAATTAATTTACTAATATCATCAAAGATAAGCACATTAAGATAACATTTTCTGATATAATTAAAGCCATTAAGACCTCATAATATAACATATTTTACGTATGCATGAATATAAAAATTAAAGTGATTGTAAAAAGTAAGAGTATTACTTATTTGACATCAAAGATAAGGAGTTAAAACTCTTATATGGCTATAATTAAGAATTCAAAAGAGTGATGATAATGGTTTATCATACATTTTATTAGATATAAGAACAATAGTGACATTTAATTTAATAATCTAATGTGACCTACTTATTTGTTTTTGGATTTACTTATTTTTCTTGTGATTGCTTTGTGTTCTTTACAATTGAAGATATAATTATTTACTTGTGTGTTTTTATGTTGGTTCTGTTAGACCCCGAACTTTTCATGAAAGTTAGGACTACTAAATGAGAAATTGTTAAAGAGTATTGATGGTAGAGAAAAGGAGAATCCTCGAATTTGAAATGAAATAGAAAAGATGGTTTAGGTACATGATACATTATATGTGAAATGTTGGAAGTGAAAAGCTGGAAAAATGTGATTGAAACATGTGCATTGAGTATGCTTCGGTGTTTTAGCCATAACTTTTGCTCTAGTTATCCAAATGAGATAATTTTTGATTTGGATTAAACTAGAGAGATAAGGCTACAAATTGTCTGATGAAATTGAGTTTTAATTTAGTCTCTAAGAGTATCAATTTTCAGATGGAAGTCAAGCGCAGGATAATGTTTTAGTATAAGAACAGTTCGAAATGTTTGGTGTATAACATTCAGATTTTTGAACCAAATTGAATGATTTTGATGTCATTAGAAAAGTGAGACAATGAGGAACATTTTCTCTAGAAGGAAGTGCAAGCAAATTCCTTCAATTGCATGATCAAAAAAAGGTCTTGATTTTTAGAAGGAGTTAAGCAATGACTTAAATGAATTTTGAGGTCTTAATTGAGTATTTTTGTGGAATTAATTAGCAAGTTAATGGGAGTTAATTAGCATGTTAATGTGAGTAAGATCATATGACATGGATTAAATTAAATTAAGGTGGTAAGATTGCATGATGGCATTTTGGGAAGACCACTTAAGCTTTTAAGTTACAAGGCTTACATGTAAGGGCAAAATGGTCATTATTCACTCATTAATGGCAATGTTGTAATAAGACAAGTGGGCTTGCATTTAAGGAAGAAGAGAGGCACGAAAATTATAAGAAAAGAACAAGAAAAGAGAGAAAGATGAGGAGAGTGTCGATTTTGGAGAGAATAAGAAGAAAAAGTTAGGGTTTTTCTTCATGTCTTGGATTTCAAGAAGGATTTTGAGTTGATTCAAGAAGAAAAAAGGTGGAAGAAGGTGAGAGTTTCCATATGAGCCAACAAACTCTTCATTTGGTGAAGATCCAAGATAAGTGGGATTTTAAATCTTTGGATTTTTTTGAGGGTTTTGGTTCATATAGCTTAAGAAATGTATAGGTTTAAGTTTTCTAAGATCAATTTTGGTGATTGTGTCTTGTAGGTTGTCCAATTTGGAATGCCTATTGAATGAGAATGTTTGCCTTTGATGAAGGAAATCAAAAGAGGCAAGAGGAGATGCATTTTGAACAAGTATTAAGCAAGGAATTTCAAGGTGGTTTTCATGTTTATAATTAAGTAATGGGCCATTGATGTTTGTGTTCAAATCAAGAAAATAAAATGATTTCAATTACTTCATAAATGTTTCTTTTATTACTTTTAAATGATTTGTGAGATTGTTATATGTTTTGGTGTATTGTGATGATGAATTGTGAAATGAGGATAGAAATGCATATGAAATATGTCATGCTTATGAAAGACAAGTTTTTCAAAAATATGTCATTTGGGCAATTGGTTTTCAAGTCACGAATTACATGTTATGTGGGTTTGTGGTGGTCCCTTAAGTATGTCAAGTGCACTTGTCTAAAGGCTTCTCCCGTCTGCCCGCTAGTGGCATGGAGCTCCTTCACGGACTTCCTTAAGTTCACAGCTACGCAAGACCATTTTGTGGGATTGCGTTAGTACGTTCTGTTCACGGCTACACAGGACCCTAAGAGGAAATGTGTAGTACGTTCTGTTTTGGATCCACTCAAACCATTTCTGATGTGTTTATGAATTGTGAACAAGTTGAAATATGCATAAATTATGTTGTTTGTGATTTTGATTTTATGACAAGAATTTTGAGAAATATGTGTTTTATGATTTAATAAGAACTTTCTATGAGATTAAACTTTTTGGAATTGTTTTGCTTGTTATTTGTTATAAACATGTTACCCACGAGCTTTCGAGCTCACCCCCTCTCTTCCCCATCTTTAGGTGATGAGCAAGAGATCCAGTGAAAGTGAATCAAGGCATAAATCCGAATTTGCATGTTTTGTTTTGCTTTGGAATAATTGATGTAAAACAAGGCTTCAAATGTATTTTGAGAATTATTGGGTTTTGCATGTTTTGTATATTGGATATTATATTGATATTGTATTGTGGCTTGGAAATGCCATTAAAGTTTGTAAACTCTTAATTTATTATGTTAATGAAATATGGATTTGAGTATGGATTTGAAATGTAAATTTGTATATGGATGACTATGATGAATGTTGAGCATGAATGGTTAGTATATGTATATATATATACACACACAATAGTGAGATGTTATGGAAAAGACATATAGGAATCTTGAATGATGAGTTGTAGCTAAATGTGACAAGTCAAATGAGCTAAGATTTAAGAATGGATGAAGAAAAGTTGGAATTTAAATGGTTATAAGATGAGTTGGAATTAGATGTATTTGAAGAAGTTTTCCGCTTGAGTTGATGAACTTTGAACATGGATTGTTGTTATATATATATATATATATATAAGAGGCACTATGGAAGAGAAAGATAGGAATGTTAGGAATAATGAGATGTGGTTGAATTCGAAGAATAAAATGAATTGAAGTTGATGATTTGATGAATTACAATTGGTAGTTGAATGGATAAGAATGTGTTGCTTTAGTTAAGAAAGTGAAGTTGAGATGAATTTCAAGTTTTCTATAAGGGTAAATTTTGTGTTTTGATTCAAAGGAAAAACTGTATTGATTTAGGTAGAATTAGCCAAAATTGCCTTCATGAAAGTTGTAGTTCATCTTTATAGCTTTCCAATGCTATAAAATATGTGATTTTTGGACATCAGAATGGAAAGATATGTTTGTTACAAGATATGATGCTGCTTAGGATTTTGTGTCTATGACAACTATGGTATATTGATGAGAATTGTGGTTATGATGAACCAAATGAGTTGAGAATTGAGAATGTTGTGAAATAAATTTGGTGTTTGAGTTGTTATGAAGTGATTTGGCACTAGAAGAGTTGAATTTGGGGAGATATTAAGTGAATATGATGTTAGATTGGATATAGGAAGCATTGAAGAGGGTTTGGAGGGATTTTGGGAACCCCTATGTCCGATTAACGGACTTTAGGTCCGTTTAACAGACTTTTATGGGTCAAAAAGGACCCTTAGCATTGCCCATGTCTATTTAACGGACTTGATGTCTGTTTAATGAACCTTCTCGGGTGAAATGGTGCTCCTAGGCCCGACAATGTCCGTTAAACGGACATTCACGGGACAACTTCATGAAATTGCAATTTTTGACCCTTTTTGAGGCAGAATCTCACTTTGTGGTCTTCATGAAAGCTTTAGATCTCGAATTCTTCTTTTCAATGGTCTAAGAATGAAATCAATCCGATATTTGTGGTGAAAGTTATGACAATCACGCAAAGACATGTTACAAATTGATTGAGGATTTAAACATGTTAGATTCTTTTGGTCATAACTCCCTCATCCGACCTCCAATTGAGGTGATTCTTAAAGCAATGGATTCCTAAGACATGTTTCTATCTCTCCATGAAAAATGGTATCCTTTGGAGTTGTTGTTAGAAAGTTTACATTAGAACAAGTGAGAGATCGGTTGGGAGAACATGATTAGGGTATGAACACCCTTTAGATTTTTAAGCATATCTTGAGCTCTAGAGCTCCGATTGAGATGATTCTTACTTCAAAACAGACTAGAGACTTAGAGGTATGATTTCTTTGAAGAAGTCAAATTGAAATTCTGGCTTGAGGATTTCCAAATTCTGTTATGAAATAGGAGAAATGAGTTCGAGCATGGTGATTAATTTGTATGGGTACGCCACTGAACAAATTGTGAGGAAATTTTTGGTATATTATGAGCAAGAAGATGAACCGATGATGGTTCAAGAGATTAAAAGGAACCACGCTCAGTATTATGGTATTCTGAAGAGTTGGGTTCTGGAAACGGGATCCAACAGGTTCTAAACTATTGTCTTTGCTTATTTACTAATCTTTATTCTTTACTAAATTTCTTTTTGACTTTTTATAAATTGTATCATTGACAATTTTGAATAATATTAAAACCAATATACTTTTTTGTTTTGATAATAAAATGATTTTAATAATATTATTGTGTTATTTGTTGCATAAGAAGACTCATAAATTTATAGTATTAAATGACTTTTATAATATTTTATTGTGAAATTTTTTGCATAAATAGACTCATAAAATGACCAAACACTATTTTATTGTTAGATTTATATAAGAGAATAATGGCTAGTAAAAAAAGAGATGATAATTTAAAGCGACATTAATTTAAAAAAATTTAAGCAAGATATTGGACGTAACAATTTTAATGAAAATGTATTTTCAGCTAATAAAATATTTTATAAAAATTTTAAACAATCCTTTTTAAATTTTAACAAATATTTTTAATTAAGAAAAGGTCCATACATGATTGATTATATGTTAAAGGACCTAACTATTGGAGATAAACATGAATTTTATAATTTTGTAATAATTTGTTAAAAAGTAGTTGAATGAAAAAAATTAATTATTTTAGGTGATTTAAACAATGATTTAAAATTATACGTATCATTTTAAAAATATATTATTTATTTTACAACTACTAAAATTTTCATATCATTTAATATACATGATATTATGGAAAGATAGATTAAAAGTTATGAAAATTAATAAAGATAATTTCTATTCATTATTTGATTCATGTAAAAGAAAAATAGTCAGTAGAAAGTAAGACAATCATTTTAATAAATTACTATAATTTTTTTATAAATGAAAAAGTTTTAAAGTTAGTTTGGGAGAGAGAAACTATTGAGGATAACATTTTAGAATTCTACTACAATTTAGTAACATTTCAATATCAAAGTTTATAAGATGGAACAAAACTCTCTTAACTCTATACTAACCATTAAGACACCTCAAAATTGGCTCTACTATTATCAAAGTTCTAGTACTAACTTTATTATTATTATTATCAAGACTCAATTATTCATAAAATTTTAATAAATAAATTACTATCTATAAGAAAAGACTATTACAATTTTTATTAGGTGAAATCAAATAAATTGATTTTCATAGCCTAAATTACACATGTAAAATTAAATTATTTGACCCTTGTACCATATCAATATTAGAAGATTAAGGAAGAAATTTGCATCAAAAAAAGTTCACTTTATTGCAAATGAGTGTCTAAAGTTATCAACCTTTTCAAAATTTAAAATTTAAACAATCTTTTTAAATTTAAAATCTATTTATTTTTAGTAAAAAATTGGCTAGCCTTCAAGCCCCACTACCATCACTAAGTCTAAGTACATAGATAATGTATTAGATATATTTACTATTTGAGGTATCTAATACTTACAAAGTATTAAGATATCCATTTTTCAATATATGAGTTGATATTTGAGTTCAAAGTTATAAGAATATTAGCTTTAAAAGTAAATCCTAGTTAAGGTATATTTATTTAGAATAATATTATTTTGAGATGGAAAGATTCTCTAATGTAGCATTAGTTGTTAATCAAGCTATAATACATTTTTATTTACTCAAAATGATTATTTGGATCAAGAAGTTCTTTAATGAACTTAGTATAATTCCTTGTATTATTCGGACATTAATATATTGTGAAATGTTATAGTTTGGGCATGCAAATGAAGTTAAGGTTTTTATCAAAGATCTAAATATGCATTTAGATAGTTTTTCTTAATTATTGTGATAATTAAGATAAAAGTTGTAAGGTTCTAGCAAATGCTTACTGTAGAGAATCTTCTAGAATTCTTTTACTAAATCACTATCTCGGTAATAATATGATCGTCAAATGGTGATATGATATAAAATACTTAAACAATTGACTTAGGGGAAATGAGAGATTGTTGGTTTATACCCTACTTTCAATCGATTGATTTTAGTTTAGTAATATAATTATTTAAAGACATTATCTTATATATATTTAGATGAGTATGATAAAGTTCATGAGATAAATGTACAATACAAATGAAATTATAATGAGATCATAGTTATGAGATTCATATTACATTTGTATATTATCTTTAAATTATTCCTAGTCTATGATCTGTAGAGACTAAACATTTATAGAGTGTAAAAACTATCACACACTATGTTTATTCCTTATAAAGGAAGTAGCCAATTTCATATAATAAAACATGGAGATACTTAAACAAACGCATGAATACTTGTAAGATTAAAAGTTCACTAAACTGAAAATTGTTATATTTTGATACTACTTATGACCTATGTTAGTGAAAGGTAGCTCAATCAGTAGTCATTCAATATAATATGAACTACTTGGAGGTAATTATTTGATCAATATATGATTCATCACCTTAAGGTGATTATGAAGAATATTTCATTATTCTTGATTAGTATTTATTCAAAAAATCCTTGACCAAAGTGGTATAACAATTTAAAAATAACTTTAAAATATCATTAATTGAATTACTTACTAATGATGGAGAACTAACATGATAGATTTAAATAGAGTATACATTAATATTATGTTCTGTATCTAATCGAAACATTGTATGTTAAAATGATTGAATTATATGAAAATTTATGCATGAAAAGGTTAGTCAAAATCACTTTGACATTCCTAATATTTAGGTAGTTATTAAACATTACTAAACGACAATCTTGATTTATGAATATAACTTTTTAATCAGAGAATTAAAGATAAATTAAAAGAGTTTGATTTGTCTAATTATAAATATGATTTAGCGTTATAATTTTTATTTGTTACCAACATATTTAAGAATCTGATGAGTCAAGCACAAAGAATGATTAAAGAGAGAAAAAGTATTTTAATTAAGTTTAATTTTTTTTTGCAAATTTTGATAAATTTTGAAATTAAACATGAGATATTTAAATAATGACCAATATAAGATATTGAAACTTCTTTTGGTCAATTGTTATTTAATTAAAATTAATTATAATTATAATTAAAGTTTAACTGAAAGTAGAATTATATTTTAATTAGATTACTAAAAGGTCGAAACTATAAGCCAGGTTCTAAAGAAGTTAATACTTCTTACATAATCTTCTTTATACTACTTGTAGGATTCTCTCAACATATTTGTATGGATATTGTTAGAGGTTAAACACGTATACAATTACAATGGTTAAAATAACCAAAATTTAAAAACAATTTGAGGCAAACGACAAAAATAATCAAGTCACATAATAAGGTATTATATCTTTATGATGTTTTTACATTAATCATATTATAAAATTTAAGTGATCCTAATATTAAAAAAATTAGACAAAAAAGGTTTTTGTTCCTATTTAGCTACACGCGAGAACGGATCCTCACCCTGATTTTGTAACAACTAGCAGGTTAATTCTGCGCAAATGCGCAGTAAAAATGCCCAGTAGATTTAATAAAAATTGAAAAAATAGCTTAATAAAAATTGGAACGGTTAATTATTAAAATTCTAGTAATTAGATGTTT
>JAOTAX010000006.1:29499194-29511914 GCA_025629825.1 Erythroxylum guanchezii
CTTACCGCTACTACATTAATTTGTTTTAACGGAAGTGATTTCTTTTATATTTGGTTGCAGGCGACAGCATCACCATTCTCACCACATCACCACCAACCTCCAAAATCTGTCCCTTGCCACTCCTTATGATGGTTCTGATCATCTGGTAGTTGGAAATGGTACTAAATTACCAATTACCAACACTGGTACCACCATCGTTCCTACTTCAACTAAACCCTTATCCTTATCTGATGTCCTACATGTTCCCATGCTCAAACATAATTTACTTTTTGTCTCTAAGCTTTGTACTACTAATAATGTTTTTGTTGAATTCTTCTCCTCCCATTTTTAGGTCAAGGATGTCACAACCAAGGCGATACTGATGCAGGGTCACTGTGTTGATGATTTACATTACACTTCCTTTCCGAAGAAGCTCCATCCTGCCTATGTTACTACCCATGGTTCTTATAGGGACTGGTATCACAACCTAGGCCATCCATCTACACCAGTTCTTCAGCGTCTCAATAAACATTCTTCTCTTAGTATTCGTAATAGTCTTTCGAATCCTTGTGTGTCATGTGCTTGTGCTAAGAGCTATAAATTGAATTTTTTCAACAAACATCTGTCTAGTACTCGTCCCCTTCAGTTGTTATTTAGTGATGTTTAGGGTCCAGCTCCAGTTCCATCCATCGATGGTTTTCGTTATTATGTAGTATTTATTGATCATTTCTCCAAATATGTTTGTTATACCCCATTCAGCGTAAATCTAAAGTTCTTGCCATTTTCACACGATCTAAATCTCTTGTTGAGAACTTCTTTAACACTAAAATCACATCTGTTGACAGTGACAATGGTGGTGAATATGTTGTTCTTAAGAATGTTTTGGGTCATCATGGAATAACAGACTTTACTAATCCTCCTCATACACCTAATTTAAATGGAACAGTTGAAAGGTGTCATCGACATATTGTCGAAACTGGTCGGGCTCTTCTTTATAAATCTAAACTCCCACCATCCTTCTGGTCTCATGCTTTTCAAAAAGCTGTATACCTAATCAACAGATTACTTACGCCAGTTCTCCAGATGACTTCTCCATATGGAATACTAAATAAATCTCCACCCAATTATCATCATCTTCATTCATTTGGTTGCTTGTGTTTTCCTTGGCTTAGGCCTTATACTCAGCATAAATTACAACAACGTTCTGCACCTTGCATTTTTATAGGATATTCATCTTCACAATATGCTTATCTCTGTCATGACCTTATCACTCAAAAAACTTACATATCTCGACATGTCACATTCTATGATAATTCTTTTCTTTATGATCGTCTTTGTAGCGTCCCTCCTCTACCCACCTCTACCAATGCTTCATCCTTCACCTCTCATCCGTCAATCCTTCCACTTCTTGACTTGAGTCTGTCTCTACCTGTCTCTCTTTCATGTCTGTCTTAGACGGAATCATCCCTACCTTTAACCACGAGTATGACACAACATGCTCTGCCTCACACCCTCCCACCATCAGGTTCAAACCAAGTAGATCCTAAGCAAATACCACCTGCTCCTACGGAAAGGGACTATACTTTGACTCCTCATATCACGGACGATGCTGTATCAGTGCCCTCCTTGTCCACTGACATCTTGACTGCTCCACCTGCATTGTCTCAAGTATCCGATCATAATGTGCCACCATCTTCAACTGTTCCTACCACCACAAACAAACACCCAATGCAAACCAAGGCCAAGAACAATATTCACAAACAGAAAAAGATCTATCAGGTGAGTAAACATCCACTACCAGATACTCTTGAACCAACGGGTCTTTCACAGGCCATAAAAGATACCTTATGGAGAACCTCGATGAATGAGGAATTTGATGCCCTCGTCAATAACCATACGTGGGATCTTGTATTAGCACCTCAGGACAGCAACATTGTTGGCAGCAAATGGTTGTATAGAATCAAGCGAAACCCGGATGGTTCTGTGGCACGCTATAAATCGCGGTTGGTTGCAAAAGGGTTTACCCAAACCCCAGGTTTAGATTTTCATGAAACCTTTGATCCAATTCTCAAACCATAAACTATTAAAATCATATTTACAGTTGCTATTGCTCACAGTTGGCCCATTCATCAAATGGACGTAAATAATGCCTTCTTATAAGGAACCTTAACTAAAGATTTTTACATGCAACAGCCCCCGGGGTTCATCCATCCTGATCATCCCAACTTTGTGTGTAAATTACGCAAAGCAATTTATGGACTCTGTCAGGCTCCCCGTGCTTGGTATGATTCCCTGAAGACTTTCATTTCTCATTTGGTTTTCGATTCATTTATAATGATAATGGTGTTGTTGCCTATTTTTGGTCTATATGGATGATCTCCTACTCACCGGCAATTCCTTGTTGTTCTTAGCCAATTTCATTATTGAGTTGTCAAAGAAGTTCTAGCTAAAACAACTGGGATTTCCATCTTATTTTTTGGGGATTGAAATTATTCCTACTATTATTGAATTGTTTCTATCACAGCATAAATATATCAGGGATATTCTGGATTGTTTTGGTATGACTGACACCAAACCAGCATCCACCCCCTTATGCCTTTCCATGCCGATGCGCCTTGACGATGGCACTGCAGCTACAGATGTCTCGCTTTATAAACAAATGGTTGGGTCCCTCCAGTATTTAACTCATACAAGACCAGATGTTGTTTTCTCGGTGAATAAACTTGCCCAATTCATGCATGCACCCAGCGTCACTCACTTGCAACAAGTTAAAAGAGTTTATCGCTATCTCAAAGGTACAATACAGTTTGGTTTACAACTAAATAAGCCGAAACAAATGGCTCTTCAGGTATTTGGAGCACTTCCGTCCCCTCTTCAAATATACAGTGATGCCGATTGGGCTGGCAACGATGACAACAGAACCTCTACTTCAGCCTACCTTGTATACTTTGGCGGCAATCCTGTCTCATGGCACTTCAAACGACAATGCATAGTTGCACGTTCCTCCACTGAAGCTGAGTACCGATCCCTTGCAACAACAATGGCCGAGCTTCAGTGGTTGCAAAACTTATTATCTGAACTTCATCTTCCTTTTAAATGGTCACCGGTTCTCTTCTGTGGAAATCTTGGGGCGACATACTTATGCAAAAACTTGGTTTTTCATACTCGAATGAAGCATATTGCCTTGGACTATCATTTTGTGGGCCAACTTGTTCAAGCCGAAAAATTAACAATAGCTCATATTTCAACTCATGATCAGATAGCAGATGCTCTTACCAAGCCTCTACCTTCTCGACAACACGTCACACTACGACACAAGATGCATGTCCTCGATGGAGACATGCTCTTGCGGGGGCGTATTAAGGACTAATCTTTCACTTACGTCCTTTTCACTGTAACTAATCACTGTTAACCTGTAACTACTTCTGTTCAGCCATAACGAACTATTGTTACGTAAGTCGCCACATGTAAATAGTTTTCTATATTTAAAGCCCTTTGTACATACTGTAAGGAATAAGACAGAGTGACAAATTCATATCATGGCGCGTCAGTGATTCTTCTCTGCAGAGTTATCTTGATCCAGCACACATCAAATATGGCATTCACGTGAGCCACCCATTCATAAATTCAAGCTTTTCCTGTACATTGCCAATCAAAACATAAGCTCAATTATGCTACTGAAATAATTGCAACAATCCTCAATGACAAAATCTATACACTCGACATAACGTTGAATCCCATCTGATTTTCCATGCCCTTCATAATCTATCCCATGAATGGTATGTCTCGGTTTTGCAAGTCTCAACCCAGTACCTGGCTGAATTAGAAAATCATAACAAAATAAAAATTGAGGCCATCAGAAAAATAGAACAGCTTTTTTTAGGGACAAAAAAGAAAGACTAATTGTTTATGGTGATGCTGCATTTCATGGCGTAACCATGGTAGATGAAGACTAATGTTTTCGGTTCCTGGTTTATTGGAATCCATGAGCACGTAAAAAGCTTCAACCCCTTAACGTTCTCTATAAACTCCTGCCAAAGTAATCGGTTTTCAGGGTTTGAATCAAGAACCAAATAGATTTCCAAAACAAAACAAAACCAACCTCATCGTATCTGACGACTTCAATCTCTCGAGCCTACACATGTCAATCCATGATTTAGAAAAGAAACAGAAAATAGAAAACAACAACAAATAAAACATAAGATGGAACAGACGAGTGGGCAATAGCACCATAAAGAAAGATTCTTCCAGGAAGTTGAAATGTTTCAGAGAGTCTAAACCAAGACTTTTTAATGATTCAAAGTAAACAAACTAGATAAAACTGATTCAGATTTGGAGGATAAAATGAGAATGGGGGAGCTAGAGAGAGAGAGAGAGAGAGACAGGGAGGGAGAGAAAGCGGTGGGCAGAAAAAAGTTTACTTCTAAACTACCAACTAAAGATTAACTATTAGTAAATTTCTATTGTTCGTGTTAGGATATATTTTATATATTCCTTATTTAGTTTTGACATTTTAAATTGGACATATAAGATAATTGGAATTATATGGATTGACGATTGCATATACGGCAGTAATTCAAAAGGTGAAATCTATTTTGATTATTCCTCCTATTTTAAGTGGATTTTTTGAAATCTATTAAGATATGTGAATATCTCCTAATTATGGTAGGAGTCTAGGTGAACACGCAAGTTGTAAAATCTGGTAGTGAGTGTTTACGAAAGTGTAGCTGTTGTGCATATCGGAGTTGTGTGGGTCACGTATGAAATAAGGTTTTAATTTTTACTGGCTGCGTATGAATTGATTTTGTGTGTGAGGGATTCTTGTGTGCACATCCTCAAGCCACGGTCAAGTCTATCTCTAGGTGTGTGCAACTTTTGTTGGAAAAGGTGTTGGTGCAGTAATGATGGGAGTAATGGTGATCTGTGTGTGAGTATTATTAACAGAGTAGTGGGTGTTGAAATATAGAGCTCACGTTGGTTTTTGGAATTTTGAAATCAGCTATTTAGTGGGTATTAATGAAACATTGAAGAAACGTGGGTTTGTTAAATGAAAAGGTGAGTTTTATATAAGGTGAGTGTGCAGCAGAGAACACATATACACAGCAGGTGTAAGTAAATCGAAGAGACGTGCATGAGTCACTGAAGTGTGGGGTGTGCGGCAATTAATGAATGAAGTTGATTTCTTATTGTTGTTGCGATAACTTCCAGATCTATTTCAATGGAGCGGAACTCATCGGGAAGTTGTCCTTGTTTATCTCAAGTGTATTTAGTTTTCGTTCTTTATTATTTTAATCACTTGAGTTGTTCGTTTGATTATCTTTATTATTAAATACTGTTGAGAAAATCCTCTGTTGAGGTTAGTACGAGATGGTCGTACTATTGGGTTGATTGAGAAAATCCTCTGTTGAGATTAACACGAGTTGGTCGTGTTATTGGGTGTGAAGATCTTTCACGGGTAGTTAGGTTGTGGGTCGGTTACATAGATTGGGTCTTACGGGGTAGATCAATCTTGTGTAATTTTTGTGAACTACAGTGAAAGAATTTAATCTGGGTGAGGGCCCCGCAGACGTAGGCAAAGTGTGCCGAACTGCGTTACCAAACGTCGGTGTCTTCTTTATTTTGCAGTTGTGATTCTTATTTACTTGCGTGAAGAAAAATTTGGGGATAGTCTGCGAATTGATTAACAATTTAATTATTTCAGAAGGTTTAAAGGACTCTGAGGGCAATTGGTGTACTGATCAACCAAGTTTGAAAAAGCTAACTACTGCTTATTTCAAAAATTTATTCACCGAAAAGGATCATGGGGTTGTTTTTTTTCCTCTTCGTGGGTGCTTTCATGGCATTACCACTCTTCGATCTCAATCTCTTGTGCAACCAGTTCTGGATGATGAAGTCAAGAAGGCACTTTTCGATATGCATCCTTACAAAGCTCCAGGTGTCGATGGTCTTCATGCTTGCTTCTATCAAAGTCAATGGGAGATTATTGGAAAGTCTTTATGTGGTTTTATCCAGCAGATTTTTGGCCTTGGCCTTTGGCTTGCTAAGATTAATTGTACTCTTCTATCTTTGATCCCAAAGGTGGAAAAACCAGAAACCATGTCTCAATTTCGACCAATTGGACTTTGCAATGTGTCTTATAAATTATTACGAAGATCATAGTCAACAGACTCAAGCCGTTACTTCCTCAGCCGGTTGCTCCCACTTAAAATAGCTTTGTGCCAGGACGTCTTATAACCAGCAATATCATTATTGCCCAAGAGGTGATCCATTCTATGCGTCGAAGGAGAGGAAAGGTGGGTTGGGTGGCTATTAAGGTAGACCTTGAAAAGGCGTATGATCGTCTGCAGTGGGATTTCATTCTTGATACTCTAGTGGACCTCCATCTACCTGGTAGCTTGATTTCTCTAATCATGAAATGTATTACCACTGCTAGCATGCAAGTTCTATGGAATGGCGAGGCTTCAAATACGTTCTTTCCATCCCGAGGTATTCGCCAAGGAGACCCTCTCTCACCCTACATTTTTGTGCTTTGCTTAGAGCGTCTTGGTCATCTTATTGGGCATGAGGTTATGGCTGGAGCTTGGAATCCTATAAGGTTGCGTGATGGTCCTCCCCTTTCCCATTTATTTTTTGCTGATGATTTGCTCTTGTTTGCTGAAGCTAATATGTCTCAGGTCAATATTATCAAGAAGTGCCTCGATATTTTCTGTGTTAACTCTGGACAGCAGGTTAGTAAAGCTAAGACTCGGATTTTCTTCTCCCCTAATGTGGCTCGTGCTTTATCCAGGCGCATCCACAGGAAGCTAGAATTTCAGAGTACCACTGATCTTGGAAAATACCTTGGTGTCCCTCTGCTCCACATGAGGGTTTCCAAGTTCATTTACAAGCATGTGGTCGACCAAATTAAGCAGTGCCTAAGTGGTTGGAAAGCAGATAAGCTTTCTCTTACAGGGAGAATTACACTTACTTAATCGGTGTTGTCTGCCATTCCTACATATACAATGCAAACGGCTAGGCTACCAGTTTCTATTTGCCATGAGATAGACAAGCATTGTCGTCGGTTTATATGGGGGTCCACATCTGACGCGAGGAAGATTTCTTTAGTTAAATGAGATGCTGTTTGTGAGCCTAAAAGCCGGGGTGGTCTTGGTATCAGGAATACTAGGACTAGTAATGAGGCTCTTCTTATAAAGTTAGGCTGGACTCTTCTATCTAAGGATGAGGAACTGTGGGTGCAGGTTCTCCGCCATAAGTATAATCTTGATTTCTCTTTTGTGCCGACTTCTTTACCACTACGAAATGGTTCTGCACTTTGGAGGGGAATTTGAGATACATGGCCTTCGGTTATTACAGGAATTAAGTGGCAAATTGGAGATGGTTTATCAGCTAAATTCTGGACTGATCCTTGGCTTGCTGTTAATGTTCGATTGCTCGACATTGCTGTGTCTCTGGTTCCAGAGCACATGCATGCCGCTCCTGTTGCAGCTTTTATGACTGATTCAGGAGGTTGGCATTGGGATTTATTTCATCATCTCCTCCCTCTATCAGTCTGTCTTACCATTGCTGGGATTCATCCTCCTTCA
This sequence comes from Erythroxylum guanchezii, assembly GCA_025629825.1. Taxonomy (NCBI): domain Eukaryota; kingdom Viridiplantae; phylum Streptophyta; class Magnoliopsida; order Malpighiales; family Erythroxylaceae; genus Erythroxylum; species Erythroxylum guanchezii. Next base: position 29,506,757 of record JAOTAX010000006.1, read on the forward strand.
CTTCATCTTGGTAAGGATAAAATTGTGTGGGGTCATGAACGTAATGGCAAATTCTCTTCCTCTTTAGCTTACCGGAGGATGCATATGTCTAGATCATCTTCAAATCAAAATATGCTATAGTCTATGGTGTGGCATTGGCATGGTCCTCAAAGGATTCGTGCGTTTATGTGGCTAGTGGCTCATGATGCTTTGCTTACCAATTGGAAATGATGTTATCGTCACCTTGTCAGTGACCCTAGTTGTGCTAGATGTGGTGCTGTTCTTGAGTCCGCATTGCACGTTCTCAGGGATTGTCCTCATGCTCGTCAAAGATGGGAGAAATGTCATACCTCCAGGTTTCTATCGGACTTCTATCATCTTAACCTTTTGGATTGGCTTCAACAGAATTTATGCTGTGATTTGGAGTTTTTTCAAACATCTCCATGGTCTCTCTGGTTTGGCACCACCTGTTGGCTTTTATGGCAATGGCGTAATACATTCATTTTTTATCCCGAATCTTTGCCTTCTAATGATCCTTTCTGTATTGTTTTACGGCGTGTTAAGGAATTCCAGCATGTGCTTATGAGTGATCAAGCTATTCAGGGTCGTCCAACAAGGGAGGAGTAGTTAGTTGCCTGGCTACCCCCACCATTAGGTTAGGTTAAAGTCAATTCTGATGGTGCGTTTCGCTCTTCAATTAATCGAGCTACAGTAGGCGGAGTGGTTAGAGATAGTGTGGGTAACTGGATCCATGGGTTTGCCTATAATATTGGGATCTGTTCGGTTATTTCTGCTGAGCTTTGGGGTATTCTCCAAGGACTCCAACTTGTTTGGAATACTGGTCATTGCAACGTGGTGGTGGAGTCTCACTCAAACTTAGCAGTTAATGCTCTCACAGGGAAGGCTTCTGGGGATGGCATGGATCAGCAGCTTTTGTCTACCATTTGGTTACTCTTGGACAGACCATGGGTTGTTCGCTTCGTACACACCTATAGGGAGGGCAATTGTTGTGCTGATTGGCTGGCCAATCATGCATTTCAGTTGGATCCTGGAATTCATTTTTTCTCGACGCCTCCTTGGGGTTGTTCTGCCATTTGTATGGAGGATATTTGCGGGGTCTCTTTTTCGCGAATGTGTCCTATTTAGTTATCTCTAAGGCCTTGCCCTCCTTTTTCATCAAAAAAAAATACCAAAAATTAATTGATGGGATTGAGATTATGTGAAGTTTAACCATTTTGGTTTGGGTACCCTAAACTTTGAATACTTATAGCATCTTTGGTCCGATTGCTTTTTTTAATATATATTATTAATAAATTTCAATATATTTTATTTAATAAATAATTGTATAAAAAATATGTAAACTTTTTTGTAAAATAATATTTATTTATTAATATATTTTAATTATTAACAATAATGTTATTATTTATAATTAAATATTCGAAAATTAAAATTTATTTAATGAAATATTTCAAATAAATTTTAAAATATTTTAAATTTAAAGTATATTTAGTAAATAATTATTAATTTGAGACAAAAATATTTTTAATTTTAAATTAGTTATAAAACTAAAATAAATTGAATAATAAAATTATATTAGTCATTATTCTTATTATTAATTACTATTGAATAATTAAATAATATATATTTAGGTAATAATAAATTAGATTATATGAGAAAAATAGATAAAGATAAAATTCAATTTTTATGATTTTCATAAGTTGTGAAAATTAGAATAAATCAAAACAAAAAAAAGTATAAACTTAATCAAACATATTTTTACTGAATTAAACGAATAAAAAATTAAAGTTAATGTTTCCTTCACAAATCGTGCAGCAAAATCATATACCGATTAGAAGGCATGCCAATTTCATGTTTTCGAGTTGAGAACGTCGAAAACCATAAGAAGTTGACTTTGAAATTAGAGCATTAAGAAAGGGACTTTCCCCTCTTTACGTACAATTACACTTCAACGAATTTAATTGACGTGACATTAAGCCTACTCAACCATTCGTCTTAAAAGCTTCAATACAGTTGGCGACGAGTAGTAATTCTATTGTATAAAGATTGATAAGATCGAGTATGTGATTTTTCACGGGCTCCATAAATCAACTTTCCAGGCCATGCCATGCCTTGAAAGATAGACCTATATTGGACAAGAAGGCATGCAGGTTGGGTCCACTTATAAGGGTTGTTATATGGATGATAAAAGGGCTTGGATTTGGCCCGAAGTTAACGGTAGACATCATTTTGTTTTATTTTCCTTAAAAGGTAAAAAATTTGGGACAGGCTCGGGTTCGGACTCAGGTTGTCTGAGTCTAGTAAACAAATCAATGTCGTTTTGCTTTTTTTAAAAAATAAAAAATTTAAGCTCGACCCACTTCATTGTCATCATTAAGTTGCTAGAGTTAGATACCGGACTTTACAAGCAACGATGACGAGTAGTAACTCTAAAAGCTTGTTACTTCCAATTCATGGTTTGATTCAAATTATTGGAAATGTTTGGAACAAGTTGCTCCTCTGAGCTTTATATGAAAGGGTTGTTGGAATTTAAATTTATTAAGAGCAATTATTAATTATGAGTTTTTATAGAAATTAAGTTTAAGAAAATCAAATTTAATTTGGATTAAAAATAATAAAGAAGCCTAATAAAGAATCTATTTAAATATGTTAAAATCTAATGAGAAAAATAAATACTTATCACTATAAATTGATAATTTATTTGGCTTGTACTGGGGAATAACTGCTAAGATCTCCTATAGTCTATTTAAGTAAATTCGTTGATGTATAGTATTTTTGACTATTAAGAGTCCCACGCATTAAAAAAGGCAAAGAAAGACATTAATAGTATAAAGTTATACAACGTTTATAAAGTTTAATCGAAAGTTTTTCAAGGGATTCAACAGTTTATTCAAGTAGTTAAGTAGCTTGCTCATCGAATAATGGATAGGTAAGGTATAATAGACCAACTCGCTTAACTTAAAATCAACAAACTCGACCCAATGAGCTTCAGGACAGGCTTGGGTTTTTTTTTTTCTTTCAATCCTTTGGGTTCAGGACAAGCTCTTGATCAAGCTGCTGAGCTTTACCTAGTCTGAAGTCCATTTTATCCCCAATCTACTTATATACTTAAAACTCAATCCCTATCTCTCTCATTCCCGCTAAAATGCCAATGCTTTCATTTCATTAAGCATTAAATGGTTCTGAACTATTCCTACTAAAATGCCAATGCTTTCATTTCATAAAGCATTAAATGGTTCTGAACTCATTTAAAGTCAGAACCATTAAATGCTTACAGAATGTCAATGTCAAAGTTTTTAGAAAGCAAGAACATTTAAGGCTTCTTCGTCGATTCTTAATAAAAGAACCATTAAATGCTTAGCCATTTCACCTTTTCTCTTCTTCTGTTTAAACAAAGCCAAAGTGAAAAATACAAAGAATGTTTAGAAGAGGAACAGAGAGCATACGGAGGTCCGACTCCACGAAGAGTCTAGAATACTGCTTAAAATCCTGAATAGAACTCATTCTTACGCATTTAACAATCACGACTACAGAAAGACATAGCTCCTCCAAGAAACAAGAGAACTCTTTTGCCAAATTTTCGGGTCCCTGGGGTTTCACAGCAATTGAACTGTCTACGCCGAGCTTCGACAACGAAAAAGGCAGCGGCTTGTCGAGGAGGAACTTTCTGATTCGCTTCAGTAGATGTGGAGCTGAGAAAGGGTGAGTTTTTCAATTGCAAAATAGTTCATAAAGCATCTAATGCTTCTAAACTCATTTAATGCTTACAGAATATCGATGTCAAAGGTTTTTAGAAGCAAGAAGCAACATTTTAGTTTCAATAGAGCATTTAATGCTTCTTTAAAGTAGAAATTATGCTTTTCTACTCAAATAATCCTAATGCCAGCATTTAATGTTTCAGGAATAAAGTTTTGGTTTAATTGACGGTACACTCTCACCAGGTTTTTAGAAGTTAGTTTGTGTGGTTTGTTGGAAAATCCTTGAATTTGCTAAAGTTTAGTTTCCTAATGTCTTCCGTGTTGTTATGAACCAATTGAATCTTGAAAGTCGCATAAAATATTAAACAGTATAGTTCTTGTATTACTAATTATTTTATTACTCTTCATTTTTCGTTTCTATGCTAGGGAGAATCTTGAACATGTATGAGTGGAAATAATCCTCTGGTGACAGACAAACATATTAGTTTCGAAATCTCTAAATTCTTTTTAACCCATTTTCATATCTTTACACTTTACTTGCAACTTGAAAGTCTGCCCTCTCTGTTAATCTTTTCGTGTTAATATTGATCTTTTCAGCTTCTGAGTGTTGCAAGTGACTTCAGTGATAGTATGCTGATGGATTGTTGACATTTATAGTATGTTACTATTTAGTTGTTGCTAGAATTTTATCTCTTATCGGGTCTTGAAATCAATGCAATACTAATATGTAAGCAACAAATTAGGATTTGTGGGGATATATCAAGATTGTGCATTTTAGCTTCCCTATGATCAAGGAGCATAACGGGGTGTGGCCTAAGTTGAGATTAATAGTATTTGTATGCAAAGGAAAATCACAAATGGAAAGGCATTCAAGGCAACAAATAACACTATATATGTAGTTGAGCTTTGGGTTGTGCCACTGCCTTTAGTTAGTGAATTTTAGAGGAATTTATGAAGTTATTAGGTTGTGTATGCATCAATTAGTTACCTTGTCGATTTTTTATTGATGGTTCTAAGCTTAGAAATGCGCCCTACTACACACCTTGTATCCCACTTACCAATCTAATTCTAGGTCATGTTTTTTAGTATGATTGATGAGTTACTAAGAAGTTATCAGCTCAAGATATAGTTACTAAGAAGTTATCTACTAAAATAATCTTAATGCTTCTGAAATTTACCCATTTCGATTCTGGGTTCATTTTCATTCCCTGTGCTCCTCTGCCTGCAATTCCTTATATGGGATTTCTTTGAATTTATTGCGAGTTCTACTTCTACCAGAGTCTTTATAGACTCCTCCTACTCTTTCAATTAATGGGTTTCTAACATGTGTTATTCATTTATTGTTGATGCTATGTGAACCCTATTTCAATTATTCCAATATATTATAAGTTGAAGGTTTGGTAGTCATGTTAAGCAGCTCATGAAAATATATAATTTTCCTATATATTCTTGGGTTTTCTTTT
>JAOTAX010000006.1:29517825-29531133 GCA_025629825.1 Erythroxylum guanchezii
AAAATTTTCTTTTTATTTATTCATTCTAATTTCCTCATTTTCATGTCACTTGACACTTCAAAATTTCAAGGAAAGTTTGGGGTCCAACACAAATAAAAGATACCCATCATTGAGTAAACAATTGAGAGATTGAGTGTCTAGTGACTCTGAAATTTCTCACCATTTGACAAATCCTTAAGCAATTGGATGCTTTTAGAGCTTATTTTGGTATGAGTACTGCTTAGGCTTAAGTTACACTAAATCTCACTATACCGAGGTTTTAACCTCATATGATTTTTGGGATTTTTTTGTAATTACCCGTGTATCATTTGATGGTTTTTTTTTGTTCTCATCAATGAAATATAAATATTTTATTTCTTTTGAAAAATGACATCGTAGATAAAGACAGGGGCTTATTTAGAACTTTTGTGAAATATTAAGGTGTAATGCAAACCTTTAGTATCATAAACATTGGTAGGTAGTTTTCTTTATTATGTTTTATAAGATTACATACTTTGCAAAATATACTTTTCTGTTATTTGTGGTAAATGTGTATATTAATGGATCATTATTTTCTCTATCTAGTTATAAATTTTCATGTTAGGTATCTATTACCCATAACAAAGGCAAGTGTACCTTTTGTTAGGAAGTAATATAGTAGTAAGTAGGAATTGATCTCTCAAGGAAATGGTATGAATTAGAAAACCTAAAACTACTAACTAGGAAATAAATAAAAGAATGGATTTTATGGATTTTGATTAAAGTAATTGAAATAAAATAAAACCTATATAGGTAGATAAGAGAATAAGTGGTAAGACCATTGACCAAAAGAGAATTCCATATAATATCAAATTTAGACAATTACTTCCCTTATTATGAATTTTTATTTTATGATTCAATTAATCTATAATGGATATGTTAAATTGGACTGATAGGTTCTTCTATATATTGAAACTACATTCTCTCTACTTTTGAGATATAATCATCTACTTTTTAGCACGTTGAACTGTATCTATACCAATCTAGCACCCTTATAAATACACTAAGACCTATAAAATCCATAGAAGATTTCATCTTAACACCAAAAAGATTACGTAGGTCTCTCTCAAGCATCTTGTTTAGCTCATATTACATAACCTACGGTCCATTCATAAGTAGGCTCTTTTGAGGAAATAGAGTGTCTAAACAATAGTGTCTAAAATTTGCCTAAAAAGTAGGATATTTGACATTTATATATGTTTTCATACCCTTCAACAAATGTCTTATGTCATGGATCCATCTATGTCTTTTATGGAAGAGATAAAGTCTTTGGCATGCTTGTGTTCCTAGCCCATGAATCTTCTTATTTATTTTGAAATTAATGCATGATTTCTACCACAATTGTGTCCCTATATTATGGATCATATTATTTCTCTTGTAATTAGCATATGATTTTTAGCGCAACTATGGCTCACGACTTATTACGCAATAAAATTTCTTCGATTTCACAATAATATCTCTTCTGCCCCTATTCTAGGTCATGTCTCTTATTTTACTTAATCCACACAAGACATGAGTTAGCACATGGGCATAGATAGGAACACAAAGGGCAATCCACGTTCCTTCAAGAATTATAATTTTCTTCATGTTTTTGCTAAAAATAGCCTATAATTCTGAAATAATTTCATCATATAGTTAATTTATTATAATTATATGAAAATAAATCTAAGTTAAGTAAAAATAAGCTAATTTGACATGGAAATGAAGCAAAATACTTTTAAAAAGATGTCCATTTTCATGCACATTAAATATTCCCATGCTTATGCTTTTGCTCGTCCTCAATGAAATCAATTTCAATCAATTTTAACTTAAATAGGTGACAATTTTAAGGAAACAAAACAAATATATTAGAGAATCAAGGTTATCCATCATCTACTCAATTGCATTATTCATCAACTAGAAAGGTATTCAAATACTTGGATTAAGTTCTTATTCAATTTAATTTAATCTAACAAACATTTAAATAATAACTTAATCCATATAATTTAGTCTCTAACGTAGAAAAGCCACCCTGTTTGAAAATGTATCATTTCATTTGTCTATCTAAAAGGTTAGAGTTACTATTATTCTTCCTTCTAAAAGTTACTTTGTCATTTTAAATTGATGTTCTTGGTTTTTGATAATTGAATTTGTTTCTGTAGGAAAATTTTAAGGTGATGAAATAAGCTTTCTAAGATTAAGAACATCAATTTTCTTTAGCAAGTAAGATTGTTAGCTTCTCCTCTTTCTATTAGTCATAATTATTTCCTTTTTAGATTATAATGCATATTTAGTTTACTAGTATTTATGTCTTTGTTAATATTTCATAAAATATTTTAATTTTGTGTATTTTTTGAATGATTCAAGGTCAATACAATTTATTCCTTTGTGTTTCCTCGTATTGATCTTTTAATAACATGTACCACAAGTTTGTAATAGAATTAATTAACCAATGCTACTGTCCAAGCCATTAAATGGTTAGTTTTTGTTTCCAATGAATGTTTTAGGTTATTTTAAGTATAAAGAGATTACATATGAATTATGGGAGTGCTTTTATAATTACTACAATGCTACTTTTATAATTTTTATAATTACTACAATTAGGAAAATTGCTTGAATAATTTGAAAAAATGAATCTAATTTGAATTCATATGACTAATTAACTATGTCATTTGGTCTTACTAATGCATTTAACTTTTTATGAAGTTAATGAATTAAATATTGTATACATAAACAGGTAGGTTGTAGTTTTTTGTTTCATGATTTTACATCTTCCTATTTATATGTCTAACCTCTCTCCTTTTTATGTAGGAAGCTGAAGTGTTTCCTGAATCGTATCGATATCAAGATAATAACAATTCTACCTTAGGTGAGACACTCTTATTATACGTTATTATTGAGTTGAATTATAGAGATCGGATAACATTATAGGTTAAGTATGTATGCCTAGTTATAAATAAAACAACTATGAAATTTACATGTGTTGTGTGTTAAAATTGTGGTATAAGAAATGGCATCCTAGATCATTTGATATAGTAGGTTCATATTTATATGTCATATGCACCATCTATGTCTACTTTTATAATAGTAGATTCAGAAGCACTTATGCAATCATGTGATGTTAAGTGAATTTAATTACTTGCACCATCTATGTCTATCTTTTATAACCAAAATTTAGATAAAACCACTTATGAAACCGTGTGATGTTAAGTGAATTTAATTACTTGCACCATCTATGTCTATCTTTTATAACTAAAATTCAGATAAAATCACACCAATGAACTTATGGATCATAGATTTCATGTTTTTGGAAAGGATTTTGCTCTTGTAGATATTGTTGGTAATTATGTTAGAAAAAATAATGTATCAATTGCATGCTTATACTTATCCTTGGTAAAAATATTGTAATGCATTATGCTTAGATTATAGTATACTTTGTCTGTCGAACTTAAAAATTCCATCGCTATATTTAGCGACAGAAAAAAAAAAGAGTTCATCGGTCAATTATCGATGGAATATTTTTATTTCGTCGTTAAAGATTACCAAAGTCCGTTTCTTCGACAACTAATGCGGTTGATAATTTCTATCGGCAATATGGAAAGCCTTCACATTTTGTCGGTGATTTCTATGGCTAAATACCTATTTTCTTGTAGTGAAAGGATTCGGTTAAATTAGAAAAATTCAATGAGAAAAATGAGTCCTTATTGGTCGTATGATAGAGAAGCCTAATAAAAATTAAAGTATCCAGTGCACAAGACTTCCCGCTTTGCGAGGATTTGAGGGAGGATCATCAATGTATCCAGCCTTCCTTTTATAATTTCTACAAAGACGTTGTTTCTATTATTCGAACCTATGACCTTATGTTCATAAATAAGCAATTTTTAACAACTGGGGAAGCCTAATAAGATTACTATAAATAGCCGCTAAAATCTCCTGCAGTCTGTTTAAGTAAGTTTGTAAATCTACAGTTCTCTGACTCATTAGGAGGCCTATGTATTAAGAAAAGTGTAAAAAGACATTAATAATATAATGTTATATAACTTTCGTAAAGGTTCATCCAAAGTTTTAACAGCTTGTTCATTTCCCAAACAACTTGTTCAAAGGATCCAACAACTTTTTCGATTAGTTTAACATCTTGTTCATTGAGCATTAGATAGCAAAACAGATAATTTCTCGCATTTTATGAGTTAATAAAGTTTATGATTGATCCCGATCTAATGAGTAACGTTCGTGTTATGTCTAACAAAGGTCTTTTGCAGTAGGGTCAGCTTTTGATAGAAATTAAGTTCCTTCGGAATTTGATACATTATCAAAGGGAATAGTTTAACAACCAAAAAATCTTGAGGGAATAGTTTAAATATTGGTACATACTGATTGATTATCACAACAGAAAATGAAAATGGTCATCAAAATTATGTATAAATAACAGATTCATGAAAGTAATAATACATGAGACGTAGCTGTGATCTAAGGGCACTTGGGTCCTCCACGCTTGGTCTTCCAATTGTTGTAGCAAGGGCATACACCCTTGTTACCGTAGTAGCCAGGAGGTACACATAGGCACTTTGTGCAACATTTCTGACAGAAGAACATGCAAGGCTTGTGATATTGTGTCTGGCTGCACCTTCTCGTGCATTGTGATGGGCACTCTGTTCCAGTTCCACCACATCAACATTCCAATTAAGAACTAATAATGAAAATTCAACAATTGCTTTGATGGAAGAAAAAAGTTCAAAGGAAAACGAAAGAAAGAAGGAATCCAGACATTTTTACTTGCACAAATTTTCTTTGGAATTATTTTATGTAAGAAAATAGTATCCAAACAAAAGTTTCGATACTACTTGCATCCTGCTTAAGTGAAAATTCTGGCAAGAAAAGCTTGGCAGAGAAACAGAATGCCTACATTAACCTGTGAAGCCAGATACTGAAACTTGGTCACATAACTAATGTGTAAAAAGATACGATCACTACTTACGATAGCTCTTTAAACTCCCGGGTCCATAGTTACCCTGAAACGTTTCAAAATATATGTCAGAAAATGAGGCACGACGAGCAGAATTATATGCAAAACAAGAGCATCACGTGACAAAGACAAAGACAAAGGGACTGAACAAGCAGCGAGAAAGTTGAAAAAAGACTTACACTGTCTAGGTGATACTTGGTTTCTCCTGCCATAACCTGAAAAGCAACAATGATGAACAAACAGTCATAAACTTGGTAGATGGAAGCGAATTGTGTGAATTGAGTTCATTAAAGGAATGGTGAAGGTAGTGTAAGTGGCACCTTGGTTGCAACCATAGAAAAGCCAAGGATTGCTAGAAACAAATAGCATACAAGCTTAGCCATTAGGACGTAGGAAACAGAGAGGGAGGGTGGGAGCTTTTTGCTTGCTTCCTAGTGCTAGTTGCTAATGTAGTTTTGGCTATAAATAGAAACCTTTGAGGGGCCAAGCTGGCCAATGGAATCGCTTTTACTTTATATGTCATATATCACAAAAAGTAATAAAAGAAAAAACCGAATTGCTTCTGCCCAAGCCAAAGTTCCCATTATATCCCCAGTACATCCCATTAACCTTCTGCTTCCACCAACTCTTCACCTGCAAGTTCAAGTCGTGAACCATAGTCCAAGCTCATTTAAGTCCCCAGCAGCCAGTAATCGATCCACAAGTGGTTCTTGTTCAGTTCTAATTAGTGAACCATTATTGAGTAACTTATATATAGAGCGGACATCAAGGTAACTCTGCTTCTTAAATCTTAATACGTAAAATTCTAACATATTGGCTGTACTGTTTGGACTTGTGTGGCCTAAGATCCACTTCTTTAATTGGAAGGATTATTTTGATGGCTACGCGCTGCCACAGCTTAAATGGGTCGTAGAACGCTTTTCAGTTCTCCTCGCTTCTCAGCCCGGAAAAGAAAGTTGCAGAGAATGATTTTTGTAATGGGGAAAGAGGTACAAATATATATCTCCATGAAAATTGCTAATGGTGCAAAATGATAGATTTCTTTTTTTCTTTAAAATGGCAAGCAACACCTATCCATCCAGGTAACGAATCACAGTTTTTTGCACCAATTAATGTGTTAATTAAGAACTTTAAGAACCAACTAACAGAATGTAGAACAAATAGATTGTTGTAATGTACGGTATATAAGTAACTGCAGAAACACAACCTGTGGTCTGTAGCTCGTTGCCATAGTCACATGGGGGTTAGTTATGTGGGTAGGGTCTAAATAGCAGGAAACCACGCAATTTGGATCACATTTATGATGCAGACTAATAAACTGGAAGCAAAATAAAAACTAGACAAGGAATTCTTCTCTAGTCTAACACACCAACCGAAAACTGTGCTCCACCCATGATAGAATTATCTATTGTATCAGGAATTCGTCTAGGAGAGGTGGCAAGATCACAGGATGAAAGACCATAGAGGGATTGCTTCAAGCAGAGTATGGGATTGGAACTTGAAAGATGATAAAGAGGTCATAATTGAATGGGAAATTGGAGAGGAGCCATGTGCACCCGTCTGAAGCAAGCAAACCAAGCACATGCATGATCCAATCAAAAAATGGACCTAAACGACACAAATGCGTAAATATCGCTGTTTGCTCATCACTCTTCTCCATTTCATGTTCGTCTCAAACCCTTTTATATCCACTTGGTATGGCTAACTTAACCCTGGCCACGAATGTCTACACTTATACTATGTAAGATGCTCTTGCATAATTGTAGACGTCTTGAATTATTTGTGTACCTTAGTTATTGCTTTGCCTGAAATATGTCTGCCTGTAGAAATTTGAAGTATATAGTTGGGGTAATTCTGTCAGGACCTTTCTTCGAAAAGCTAGGAATATATCAAATGAGGAATTAGTTGGGAACGAGGGACTTAATAGAATCAGCGGCTCAACTCCTTTCTGCTGTTGCGGGTGGTAGCTAGGTTGTGCAGGATTTCCATGTCTGTCCTCTTACATAGAGTGAAAATAAATAACATTTCAACTTCTTATTAAGAATCTACCAACATGTGCATTGGCACTTGTCCTTCTGATTTTTGGGTTTTGATCAAACATTCTATGTTTTTTCTCGATCTTGTTTACATGGTTTAAAAGAAGGAACGAAATAAATAAATAATTGAGAATTCGATCGCTAGTAAGTTTTTATATACTTTATACAGGCTTTTGATTGATGGGTTAGAGGCACTTTGCTCCTCTCATAGGATGGAGTTGGTATCATGCAGCCTGCTGATACTGATAGCCTTAAACCATAATAATGGACTACCAAGGGAATGGTATTTGGATAAGCATTATTTATCATGCCTTTCTCTTCAAATCCAGTATGGAAGAAATTACCAGGATGGATCGACCAGAGGGACATTGCCATCTGACATGTCCTTTTCATTATTGAAGGTTGCAAGAAAGATTCCAAACATGTTTAGTCATTAGTGCCTCATATATCACACAACAGTCAGCTGGGAAATTAAAAATTTCCCACAAAATTTCCCACCTTCCTAATCTTCTGAATTACTAATGTCAACACGTTCACCACTTAATGATTCTACTGGCAGACCATTCAATTAATTGCTTCATAATTGAAGAAGAGATCCATATATATTAAAGAATGATGGTCCATTGCATTTTTCCTTCAGATTCTAGACAAAAACATATTCACCTGCTAAATCACAACGATACTGCATTCTTGGATCTTGATGCCCATGGGTTTGATGAAGAACATGCATGGAACTTTCAATACAAGATATTAGACAAGGGATAACCATAGTGAACGTTCTTAAGAGCCTCAAGTCCTGAATTGAGTATTTCTTTTTAAAAATTCTCCTTGATTTTATTGATGTGAATGCAAAATACAAGAAAACCAATTAATATTTAACTGAATACAATATGTGTTTAATTTTAAATCATTGACATACTTGTTGATTTATTTGGAACATATAACTAATACTAATTAGATGCCCAATTTTAACTGAAATATGTGATCGGTAAATCATATTTAACTTCAAAATTTTATCTACTATGCAATACAAAAAATGATAACTACATATACATGTATATGAGTATCGTGCAGGTCACTAATTTGATATGCCAATCTGATCTAAACGATAGACGAACGACTTCTCTAATGCAAACAGTCAGTCTGCTGATGATAGTAATGACGGAAGTAGATGCCCCAAATTTTGTGATGTTAGTAGGTTTAGCTAGAAAGCCATTACAATTTGGAGCAGAGTGGTAGACTTCTGACATTGAGAAATACGTACCAGGTGTACGTAAAGGTCAAAGACTTAAGAGAGTGAACAATAGCATGTGAAGCAGTAAATAGGGACATGTTAGATCCGAAATATGTCCTGGAGATAAAACAGACCATGTGAAACTGTAGGAGAGCTCACAGTTAATGAGTTACAGCGTCACTTGAAAACATGGGACTTTATCTGAAAGCCATTCCTTACTTCTGGACGAAAGATAATAATTACAATTGTTGAACTTTTTTTTTTTATTTAATTGGATTGATATAAGAAAACTATCACTCAATTAGCATTTTCTCCTTTCCCCATTTTCAATAACTCAACTTTGAATCTCTTTAAAAATGAGAAAAAGAAATGCAACAAGAATAAAATGTATCTTTTGGTTTATTGAATTAGAGTTGATTGTTGAAGCAATTCAGTCTTTTGAGGAAGTACAGGTGAGCTTTGATTTGATCGCATGGTTTGGCATTGAAGACTAGATTTAAATGCCTGAGGATTTTCAGTTTTATTCATCCATGAATACTTGTTAATGTCATAGCAAATTGTTTCACTTTACATCAATAACTACTGCTATGGCAATGTCGTTACACACTTATAATATTAAAAGCTTTCGAACTTCCTCGTACATTCCAAGTTGGATATCATAACCAATGGAGGGCCTGCTAACATATTCATTCTGTAATCTCTTCTAAGCCCATAAGAAAAACTTGCACTTTGACAAGAATAATAATCCATGGGAAGGTGTCATTTTCCTTTTAACTTAAACCACACAGAAAGTGCCCTCCTCTGACTCCTTTTGCCGTTTCTTTTCCCGGCCGAAGGAGAGTCGATTGCTGTTCAGGGTGTGAGGCAACTGCGGTCTAATCCAATCCACAAGCGTAGCCACCCTATAACATTTAAAGGTCTCCTTGTAATCACAACCTCTTAATGTTCGTAGCCCCTTTCCTTGCCAACTCCATTATTTCTGACGACAATTCCTTGAAATAGCTTAAAATTATAGTGATTCTGCTTTTCTTAGTCTCAAGCAAAGGGACATATCTATATTTCTTTCGTGTTCTCAATAATGGAAGGTCCCCTCAATATATCAACATGATCAGGTTGGCTAACAAACCCTGTCGATTGACGGTCCTATTGGACCTAATTTGGATATTTTTAAATCATGAACATGTATAGGCTTAGAAGGATGGTTACCACTCAACTTGCTTAACCCAGGTCAAGAATACTTTTTGTTTGCACTGGGAGGAAAAATTGTAAGATACAATATATATATATAACAAAAGCTGTAACTGAGTTATCATTGAGTGGGAATAACTTCTGCAACATCGGTCTTGCTAAGTTGAATAAAAGCTTATACAACGTCCAAGAAACAAATAAGAACATGTAATTTTGCAAGCTGTACGGTTTTCAAACGATTGGTATAAATTAGTATTGGAAAATTAAACTAATTAGTAATTTTTAATAAGTAATTTTTATTAGAATTCATGAATATATAAGTTTATAAATAGTATGACCTTTTTATTTCTTATAATAAAAAATTTTCTTTATATATCTAATGCTTAGAATATGATGTATCTTGTTCTGAAAGTCTCATTTAATTATTATAAATAGTTTTGATGTACTAATATATAAGGTGGAAGTCAGAAAATACAAAATATAAAAGCATAAAAATTCTACAGTTCTACTAGTAGTAGTATATTTCAAAAACACTTTTCTCAATCTATTTTTATCTTAATTTCCTACTACATTCTGTTGGTACCAACAAATTTTGGAATTAGGGTATTTTTCAGCACTCATGGTTAATTTTGGTTAGTGCCACCATGTCATTCTCCATTTATGTAAATCAAATCTCATATTTGATAAAGAACAGTATGATTTTGGAGTTCTCAAATGGTAATAATATTCATCTTATAAAAGAAGTGGAATGTTGTGGAGAGTGTGGTGTTCTCAAATGGTAATAATATTCATCTTATAAAAGAAGTGGAATGTTGTGGAGAGTGTGGTGGCATTGTCGTCTCTACCTCAAATTAATTTATAAATTCTTGCAATATTAATTTATAAATTCTTGCAATATTAATTTATAAATTCTTGCAATCAAATAAATGTAATAAGAGGAAGTAGGAGTTGATTCCACAACGAATTTGTATTTGAGAATTGTTACGAAAGAAAATAATTAAGAGGGGGTTGCAAAATTTAGTGATAAAGAAAATAAAGAAAATAATAAAATGAAAGTTGTCAATAAAGCGAACCTTAATTTACTGTTACATCCACCCTTGCAACTATGATTAATTATTGGCACAAAACAATTATTTCATTGATCATATAATTGATGTGATACTAAATATTGGTCTTTCTTTAGGATTAGTTAATTAAAAGTACATAATTTAATTAACCTTTATTACTTAACAACCTTAAATACGATCCAAAATTTAATTAAACAATAACGTTAAGAAAAGGAAGATTATAGAAGTGAGATAACGCAACATGCACGGTTGCATTTAATCTAGTGGAATACTTTTCCTAGGAGTGATGGTTTATGAGGCAGCAAATCTAAACTCTTAGTTGCTACAATGGACTAAAAGAATTGGACTTTTATGACTTCAAACTTCAATTTAACAAATGATCATTTCAATCAAAAATTTAATTATTCGCATTAGAAATTAATTGGAAATAATCATAAAATAGAAGCATAGAAAAGATTCAATATATGAATAAATGAAATATTTTACTATAAGATCCAATTGCCTCCCAATCTTTAAAGTTTCAAAAGGGCTTCCACTTCTTTTAATGAAGGATAAAAGAGTTGGCCAATAATGGTCATTACTATGACTTGCATCCAAAGAAAGAATACTCTAATATCTACTAAAGAAAGGAGGAAAAACAGGACTTTGAAAAGGTGAAAAATGTAGCTGGAAGATAAGATGCTTTGCTTCTTCACATCTTAGCTCTATTTATAGTTGTTGAAACCCATGTGAAAATCTTATGGATGTGATTCTTTAAATATCTCATATAACTTCACTAATTTTCACCCTTATCTAGTCAAGATAAGGTTTTAAAACACTTTTAACATGCTTTTCTATTACAAATTTAAAGTCTATTGAGCTGAGCGGATCCCAATCAATAAAATAAAATATTTTGTTAGTCCAAATTTTCTTGATTCACCTTTATTTATTATTGATATTTCTCCTTCATTTAAATTTTCAAATTTTAATTAAAGCCCAATCTTTTTTCCATTCAAATAGCATCTTCAAACCTTACCTTGCAAAAATAAACAAAATACCAATATTTTAAAAACTAGTTCGGAAGTTAAACCGATAAGATAAAAAGTTTAAAATTTAAAAGGTTCAACCGGTATTAGATCGTTACAAAAGTGATTAAAGATTGATTCAATTAAAGAATTTAAAATATGATAAAAAAATATTGTCTTTATTTATCAAATAATTTGAAGTTTAATTGAAAAAAGATTGTTAAATGAAAATTAATTGACTTATTTTAATTTATAAAAACTTATTAATTTACAAAAATTGACTAATTAATTAATAAACTAATCAATTTTAATAATAGGAATTATCAAAGTGAATTGAACCGGAAAGTTGAAAATCGAATAGAAAATTTGAAAGGTTCAACTTTTTTATAGTTGAACCTGCCGAACCAGTTGAGTTTTTTAATCATTGCAAAATACTAAGTTTTGAATATATTAAGATAACATTATGAAAGATTTAAAATTTTAAAATAAGGCAAAAATTATGACAGATCAAAGTGATTATTCAAATCCACTTTCAGAAGAAAATTTAAAACCATAATCAAGGGCAGAGGAAAAGGAATTCAAGAAAAAGTTGAAAAGAATATATTATCCTTGAGAATCATTCAATAAGACGAGAGTAAGCCAATTTATTTGAGAATTTTTAAGATGAAAAAGGAAAAAGAGACACAGTTGTTTTGAGAAGAGAAATCCAAGGATCTAACATAATCATTGTGATTAAGCTTTAAACAATTTAGATAGATTTTGACACCTTATGATTATTATTCAGATTTCTAAACAAATAATCAACCAGAATCACACGCAGATCGAATAAACAATGATATATATACAAATAAGAACACTACCTTGATCCATTGTATAGCTGAAGCGTAAACAACAAAACTTGATGGATTTATGTTTTTCCAAGCCAAGATCTAAAAACCGAATGAATTCTCTTTATGGAACAAAGAAAACTGACGAACTTTGTTTAGAAGGAATGTCAAGAAATGTATCTGGCTTGGGGACCACAACCCTTTTTATAGTCAGGTTTGACTTACGGTCCATTATGGGTCCATTAACCATAATGACTCGTAATAGGCTTTTACACATCAGGCTCATACTAATAATTAATTAACATTTCTGTAGGCCCAATTAATTTACTAAAGTTAGATCACATTTTATTAGGCCTATAACTGAGATATAAATCTACGTACATATATTTATACACGTGGCCCATAAAATTCTAACAATCTCCCACTTGGGCTACGTGTGTTTCTAGATAATGTATATAGAAGAAAATTGAATGCATGCAAACTTGCTATCTCATTCCAGAAATATACCAAAACAATTTGGTCCATCAATTTTACTAGTGTAGGATCAAAGCGACTTTTGTCATCTAATTGTGTGACTAAATCGAAAAATTGTCACAAGACCAACAAAATCAATGACATAGATCAAGAATGGATGCATAGCATGGAAATTACATGTGATGTGATTTTAATCATGCCTATTTCCAACTGGTCCAAAATTTGTGATTCGGAGAGTCTCAAAACACTTTCTAACCTTATGCAATATCGCAACAGAAAGCAAAGTCCATATGTTCAGAATTTTCAGATAAAACATGAAATTCGTTAGATTTCATAAACCAAAACCTGTACAGAAAAATAACTTTAGACCTTAGAAACTTAAACTGTTGGGACCCGATCTCGGAACCGGACCCCAACCGAAAAAACGGAAAACACTATTCTAAAACAAAGTGGCGGAACGAATCAAACGAATCTTATGACCAAAGTGAAACGAAAGTGGGACAAACAAAGGCGAAACA